>LPNX010188995.1:31674-63196 GCA_001517045.1 Pseudotsuga menziesii
CTGAATTCAATTTCTTCACACTTTCATTGTGTATGTATAATGTTGTACCTAACAACTATCCCAATTTTGACGAATTTATAGTTATTATTTGGTTCGACATCAATACATTTCTTATAATTTATTTTTTTTAATTTAATATTGTGATTTCCTTCCAATCATGCTATATTATAATATGTTATTTAACAATAAAAATATTTAATATGATACTTTGTTCACTTCAAATATAGATAGAGATCTTCTTGTAATAAAACATGCAATTATGTGTGCAACTTAACTTCATTAATCCTACATTTTATATCTTCCTAAATATTTTTTCTCATGATTCAACAAATTACAGATTTTCATATACTCCTCCTAATTTATGGCATACCGAACTAGTTATAAATGATACAACATTTCATTTCTTATGATTGTATATTAAAAACACTTGGAGTAAATAAAATTTGTGATCAATAAAAACATTCTTTCTAGGATTAGTTTTTCCAATTTTAATGGAATATTTCTTTAATGCATAATTTTTACAAATTAAATGAAATAAATAAAATGTTTACAAAAAAATTCAATGTCATAGAAGTACTTGTAATACAATTTTTCTAGATTTCTTGAAATATGTGTTATACCCACTTAGTGAGTTTGATGACATAGGACCGCATACATCGGAGTGGATGATTTCTAGAATACCTTTGGCTTTGCTTTCACTGCTGGGAAATGTCTTCTTTGTATTCTTCCCTTTCGCACATCCTTTGCAAACTCCATCATGTTTTGCTTGGAGTTCTGGAAGACCTTCAACAACTTTGCTTGCAATAGGTAGTGCTCTGTAATGCACATGTGCAAGCCTTCTATGCCAAAGCTCATTTGGCTCTACTGAGTCATGGATCAAGGCTTGTTCTGGATGACCCTTCAATTTGTACAAGCCTCCCTTTTTTTCTCCAATCACTACTGCATCATCGATAGACTTTCCTTTTGGCCACATGATGACTTGACCATCTATTAATGCAACCCGCATTCCTTTTGCATCTAATGCTGAAATGGATAGAAGGTTCTTATTGAGTCCTGGAACAAACAATACTTCTTTCATTGTTAGAGACTTACCAGAGTCTAGTTTGTATGAAGATTCCCCACTACCTTTTATTGGATATTGGTAGTCATCTCCCAGTTTCACCTTGTGAGGTGATTCATGTTCTGATAGTTTTACAAAAGGTTCCTTGAATCCCGTCATATGTTTGGAAGCCCCACTGTCTATAAGCCAATCATCACTACCATGAGTAATGTTACCTGTGAGAGCTGATATCAGAACATATTCATCCTCGCTTGAAGAATCTTCACTTTCGTATCTGGATCTCTTCTTGGATGGTTCATCATCCTCTGCAGCATGAGCATGATGTCTTCTTTTGTTTCCCTTCTTCTTATGAGGGTGGCTCTTGTTCCTAGGACAGTCTTTTGCAAAGTGTCCTATCTCATCACATGTATAACATCTTAATTTTGAAATGTCTCTTCTGGGATGAGAATCCTTACCTTTGGAGTAATGAGGTCTTCTTCTGCTTTTCTTGGAGTGAGCTGTGAGGGCTTGGTCTTCACTTCCCATCTTCTCTTCCAAAGCTGCTATCCGTGCTTTTTCTTGAGAACATTCTTCCCATAGTCTGCTGAATTTGACTAACTTCGTTCTAGCACAGATTCCTTGGATAAAGGAATCCCATGACCTAGGAAGGCCATTCAAAGTAGTCATCACAATCTCTGCATTTTCCACTTCTTCATCAACAGCTTCTAATTGTTCCTTGATCTGAGAAACCCTTGTGAAGTAAGACTGGATAGTTTTTTCATTCTGAATCTTCACATTCTTCAGTTGGTTCCTCAAGGTCATCTTCCGATTGATGTTCTTTCCTTGAAACAATTTAGTTAGGGCATCAAACATAGCTTTAAGTGTCTTGAGAGAGGACACCTGTGGGATAAGATGATCCTTAATAGAATCAGCAATGATCCTCTTTGCCATAACCATATTCTTCTTATGTAAGGACTTTGCCTCATCTCCCTCTAGAACTGGAACCTCCTCATGAATGTAGGAGTCTAATTCATTCTCTTCCAGTACCAGGGAGATCCTATACTTCCAAGCTCAGAAGTTATTAGCTCCCTCAAGCTTTTCATCAAGCTTGGTATGATGAGACATATTTAAATAATAACCTCAAACGGAAATACAAAAGATTTTAGATCTTACTAGGTTCAATATGCCGGATCTGAAACTTGAGCTAAAATCCTATAGAGCTGGTTCAGGAGCAAACTAGGGTTTTGCTTTTCTGGAGTTCTGTCCACCCAAATGCCTTGAAATTTGTTCCTAACTTCGATTTTGGGGAGGAGATCAATCCAGGCCTCGGCTCACTAAAAAATTCCTCTTCTATAAAAAGCCCCAATTTCTGACCCTAGTGAGAGGTCCAAAACTGAAAAACCTCAGAATTGGATTCTGTTTCGACAAAAAGATGCGCCGTAAGGAGAGTAATTCCACCTTACTTTTGGTGAAAATCTGTGGAGGAAGATCCACAAACTAGGAATCCCTAGTTCCCGTAGCTGCATAGTGTCTTCTTCTCAGGTTAGCTCTGATACCATGTTAGTTTTTCAACATATAAGCTAGCATTATGATCTTAGGATCTTTTCATTGAGAGAATAACAAGCACAGCAATAAAACATAAGCACATCACAAGATACAAGATACACAAAGAGTTTTCCTCGGGGAAACCATAAAGGAGAAAACCCCGCAACTTTCTTAGAGATAAAATCAACACCAAAACAGTAAGAGATATCCCAACAGCAGTAGTCTTCTTCTTCTGTCTAGTCCCAGTATATTTCCTTCCTCACTAATGTGCCACACTTGAGAGAGTTAATGATGTGTGTGATAAATAGAGAGTTTCACTCTCTATTTATATTCTTCCATTCACTTGAAGTGCACTCAATCATGTCGGCCTAACTTAACAATTACTTACTAGAGCCTACATCTCTTATAAGTGTATAATAACCCTAGTGCCCCGAAACTATGGGGACTTTAACAATGACTTGACATGACTTGTTTACATTATTGATCCTCCCGATCGGAACATTGGGGCAAGACAACATGACTCAAATACATAATAGAAACATCCCAGAATAAACATCGGGTTACAATACATAAGATACATAGATGAAGACATTCTGAAGTTACAAATACATCAGCATTTAGGCCTTCCTTTTGTAGCCATTCCTTCCCTTAGTTTGCTGTCCTCTTTTCCCAACTTTTCACCCTTTTGGACAGCTCTCTTTTGCCTCCTTTTTCCACTTTTTGCAGCCACTTTACATCCTCTTTTTGGGCCATCTTTTGGGCTGTACTTTCAACCTTTTAGGCCTTTTATTTGCAGCCTTTCGTTCCGTTTGTTCACTTTCCACTTGTCCACATTTTCACCCTTTTACACAGCCCTCTTTGGCCTCTTTGTTTCCACTATTTGCAGCGCGTTTCCACCCTCTTCTTCAACCATATCTTGGGCTGTACTTTTAGCCCTTTTTACCCTCATTTGCAGCCATCTTTCTCTAATTTGCAGCCCTCTTTCTCCCTTAGTTTCCAGCCTTCTTTGACTTTCCTTTTGTCATCTTTTCACTCTTTTTCCCCCTCTTCTCTCAATCCCCTTCTCTACCTGTTCTTCCAAGAAGCAAAGAAGACATCATCATTGTAAAAAACTAATAAAAAGGGCTACTAGGAGCAAGTCTCCTTTATTTTATACTTTCCCTATTTGGGGGAAGGGTGTTGTGTCATTTTTCATGATTTTTTAGTGTAGTTTCCTTTAAGTAATTAGCTTAGTTATTTGCTTAGTCTTAGTTTCCATTTTTTCTAATTGCTAGTTGTTCCTTAGTATAAACACTAATTTCTAGATTTATTATTACATTTCGGTATCTTGTTATATAATTGTCAAATCACAAAAAGAACCAAAATCTCTTGAATCTCATCGTAAGGTCGATCAAGACTGCTCTTTGTCGAAGAGTTTAATAAACCACTTTCATCTTAATTGTTGTGCTTTTTTAATCAATTAATTATTTAAGACTCTTGAACTTGCAAAAACGCAAGTCAAGAGCACTCTCTATCGTAGAGCATCCTAGGTTTGCATAATCCCTGCATTAGCTGCATATAGATTAGCTAAGTCTCTTGAACCACTGTCATAAGACGGGGTTAAGAGCGCTCTCTGTCGAAGAGTCGACTTAATTATTTTAATAAAATATTCAACACACATACCCCTTTAATTAATTAACTCCCTTCCCTCTTTTCCGGAGTATGCTCTGACTGATCCTAGGTCGGAATACCCAGAAACGACATTGGATCTTTAAACTCTACAAGAGTAATTTAATAACCCTTAAACACCCTTAACCAACACACAAACATTGTAGGGATCCTTTGAAAGTACTTCCTATTAGAGGCGTCGGAACCTCCTGCTGTCTTAGATTCCCGGTTAGTTGGTCACTTGACAATATCAGTTTGGGATACTGGGTGGGCCGGACATGTCTTGAGAGGAGAAAACTTAGAAGAGTCTCCTTGCTTTAACAAACCTTAATTGACACCCTAATCAAGAGCATTCTTTAAAATTCTTAAAATCTACCAAGAGCACTTGCAAAACCTAATATTCACTAGCTTAATTCCTAGACTTTATTTCATTCATTTATTTGACTCCATAAGGCACTGGTCCTTCGTTATAATTGAGTAATCTTCTATCTTGATCAACTATCTATGGTTTATTTTTGCTGATTTTATCTCAATGATTAAGTTACAAGTATGGAATATTTGCTTATCGTTTAGTCTCTTGCTAACAACGTGGATTGCTCTGATTTACGTGTCACATTCATAAACTTAATCATTTCTAATCACAAGTAACTCCTAAACAACACCCATCTGCATCCAAAACATCTTAAAACTTAACTTAAACATTGAGCCATAGAAAACTCTTTGTTAGGGACTACCCCCCTTGGCTTCGTTAGGAGTTAGCCCAAACAAAGGAGCTAGGAGTAGGTGATAGTACCTACCTCTATGCTTTCCCCCAAGGTCACACCTATCCCACTTTCTCAAGTGAGGAGACAAATTTTAGAAGATTTTTGCTGCTGGTGTGCAATTGACGCACAATAGACAGATGCCATTTTTACCCTAAATGTGACAGCCTAACTAGGTTACTACCTTACACCTATATTCTTCTTCAACCGAGAGAAGGTGCTAGCCTATCAACACAATGGGACTATGCCCATTTGTAGATCCATAGGTCACCTCCTGGATGCAAGGTTGGTCAAGAGGGAGGATGCTTAGTGCCGTGAGAAGCCCTCCTTCTATACCCCCTTTACCTTCTAGTTCATCCATTTTTAATGGATTAGAACAGTATTGGGTGAAGGGCCTATTATTATACGAGTTGTGCCCTTCGTCTCATCCCAAAATGCCCCGAAGGGTGATGAATGGGTAGAGGAGGAAGGGTAAGAAAGACTGTTAATTTTACGTCAGTTTTAGTTAAGCTACATTCATTAAGCCATTAATTTTTTTTTGAATTTACACTTTGTTTATACATGAAATTGCAGTAAATTAAAACAGAAACAAGAATGTAACTACTGTGCTGGATAGATGTGGCTGAGCTGCACTAAGAGTCCTTAGTAAACTGAAAATTAACTTATGAGTGACAGACTGCACGTTTCAGGTCAAATGTGGTGAGGGGGTCGCCAATTTTTTCTAGAGACAGGCAAGGGGGTCACCCAAATTTCACAGACAGAAGTGGTCTACCTTTTTGAGTGAAGTCACAATGTTCAGGGGAAAAAGGGTGACTTGGTCATGCTTGTGAGGCCTAAATGAGAGACCTCATCCCCTATTCAGGCTCGATAAGTGCGACCTGCTCTGGATTTGGGGTTTTTTTATTCTGAGTCAGATCTGGCCAACAGTAACCTGTACTATGGCCAAACAGACTCGGATTTGCCTTGCAGAGGCTTTGACAGTAACATAGACTGAAATTAAACAAGATTTAACCTAGATCTGACAAAAAAATTTAAAACTAGGGCATAAACTAAAAAACTTGAAATTTAAAAAAAAATGAACCAGGGATCCTGTGCGATCGACCTGGTATGGACGCGAGATCTGTAGCAGGGATTTCTCCTTGCTACAGGGGCAAGAATGTATCCCTTCCATCTATAGGATGAGAGGGTAGGTTCCTGCATGTGGAAAATGAAAAAAAGGAAAGAAAATAGAAAGCAATGGTCATGAGCCCCTCTGCAAACAAGGTTAGGGATTCACTCTGAGAAGCTGCAAACAACTATTAAACAAAAATAAATGTGCAAAAAAATATAACAATAAAACCTGAAAAGAAATATTGGTTAGAAACAACTAAGCTACTAAAGAAAATATGTACGCAAAACTAGGTTATACCTCTCCTTTGGTGAAATGGGAAACCATGCCCTGGCTGGAAGAAGCACCTCCCTATCTCACTTAACAATGGAGGAGCTATGGCTCAATGGGGAAGATGAGTGGAAGAGAGAGGAATGTGGGTGGCTTGAGAAGCAAAGAGTCTCAAGGCATCCACAGGAAACATAACAGTATGCAAGAGAGGAGTTGTTTGAGAGTGACCCCCCAACCTCCTTTAATAGCTTTTTCTGAAATTTTACGGTTTTAAGCCCTTGGTCTGGGTTTTGGCCCCTTTTTTGGGATTTTAGCCCCTTCCACCCTAACTTTAGCTCCTTTTAGGGTTTTAGGCTCCTTTTTGGGGTTTTTAAGCCTTTTTCTTCATTCTTAAGCCTTTTTAAGGGTGTGGGGGTCTAATGGAGTGATACGAGCGTCGTTCATAGGTGTCATTGGGTGGTGTAGGCCATGTAGAGCTGAGTGAGGGATTTTTTGGGTTAAAAAATGATATTTAGATCCTTCTTCCTTAAATGTTAGTTTAGATAAGTTTATATATATGTATGCTTTCACCCTTTGTTTGTTTTTTTATATTTGATAAGGTTTTGTAGATGGAGATCTGAAGACCTGGAGCTTGGATCAACAAGGATAACAAGACTTCTAGATCTGAGGTAAAGTACCCATCTCTTAATCCTGTATATTGAATGATCTAGGAAGGTAGATTAGTATTGGGATATAGGGAAAACCCAGGTTTTACACCATTAACTTCACACCAACAAAAGACCCACAGTGTTGGCCCTTTCGGCAACAACCTGCGAACAGGTTGTAGTCTCACTCGAAACAGCTATGGGGTGCCGTAGAACTAGGTTTATACAAGAAAAAGAGGGATATTACTGTACCTTTAGCCTTTAACAAATTATTATCATGTAATACAAAGCTTCGACTAAACGTATATAACTTCGCAACTAGATAAACAAACAGTTACTTGCTTAACCCTTACTGGGAATTCACAGTGAAGCTATTAGTTAGCAGTGATCTTACTTATCAGTTATTTACTTATCAATGCATAACAAAACATAACAGAACCAACACCAAAGAACCACAACACCAGATATAACGTGGTTCAACCTCAGTGTAGGGGCTACGTCCACAGAACTGTATTTTATTCAACTCTTTACAAAAAACACAGTTCTGATCTGTGCACTCAGCTGCAGATCCATTCAAGTCCATTAAGCCATGCACATAGCTGTAGGCCTCTGTACACACAGCTACAGATCTTCTTAATCACCAAAACCCTCTATGGACACAGCTGCAGAGGTCGTCCACGCACACAATTGGGACTTAATCTTTCTTACAAAACAAGCCTTAGCTTCGCATCAATTCATCTTACATCCAAAAATCCTAACCTAACTTCTTTACATGAGTGCTTATTTATACATTGTACTTATTACAAAACCATGGGCCTAAACCATGGGCACCCCGAACCCTAAACCCTGGACTTAAACCATGGGTTTATTACAAAAATAGGACTTTGACTCAACTTCGACACCCCTAAGACTATTTTGAGTCGTAACTCTGCTTACAAACTTCCACAAAACCTGCAGAGTTACCAAATTCAATGGCTGTTTAGGTCGGAGCCCCAACAGGCCCCTAAGACTCACTAGTGGCCTATCCGGGGACACTCTGCTGCTGTTCTGGTAGACGAACTTTGTCAGCGAGGATGGTGAACTGCTTGTTGAGACTGCGCATGATATTGTCGGTTGCTTGCTCCTTTTTTACCAACTCCTGTAGTACTGTAGTTGATGCTTCACTGGCCTTCTTCTGCGAAAATGCATCATATTCCTTTAGAACTTTGAGTTGTATGTCCACAGCAGTACTCAACTCAAAAGCTTCACTGATAAGTGGCTGCATAGAATTTTCCACTTCTGTTACTTTTGCTCTACACGACTCAATTTCCTACTGGAGTTCATTGCTTCGCTTTACCTTGAGCATTTACTCCATAGGCGGCAGAGTCTTAATTTCTGCTTTTACTGCATCCAATTTTGTCTACCGTTGCCTGATGGTTTCTTGCAGTTGTCTGACTTCTAGATGCTCCTGTAGGGTGGTCCATGCATCAACACTGTCTTCTAGTAGCTTTGCTACGTTGCTCACAGTATTTGAGATTTTTGCTGCGGAGGCCTGAATGTCTGCTCGGCATTGATCCTTGACCTCTGGTGGGCTCTCTGGAGTGATGCGGAGTTGAAGCTCTGAAATCTGAGCCTCGTGTTCTGTTTTGAGCTTCTCTATTTCACTGCGAGACTGTTGTGTGTAGTCTTTTAGGCTGACTAATCTTTGTTCTGGCTCTTCCACTAGTTGTACGTCGAAGTCAGGAAGACTTCGACATGCCTCATCCAAAACTCGTACTAGTGTAATCCGCTTACGTTTTGCATCCCTCTTTCTCTACTCCACTTCCTCCAGCTGCGCTGCAATGCCTTGCTGCTGATTTATGGCATTTTCCAACTGTGTTTGTGAATAGTGGTCTCGTGCCTGTATTTCCTTCATGATTGCTAACTGACAGAGATGTAGCTTCGACATAGACAACTTAGTGTAATCGATTCCAACCTTCATACTCATCTTCGAGCGAGACGTTGCATCAGTTAATATGCGGGCCGCACTTGATACTTGGCCTTTGTTATCTCTAGCCGGCCATTGCCTTAGGTCTAGCTACACGCTTACTAGGGCACTGCTTGTTGAAGCACCAGTCAGTGATTTTTCTGCTAAATCCTTCAACTCCAAAATGTGCTTTGCTACACAGGTGATGGAATCTAGATGTGTAGCTACAAATTCTGACCATTTCTTGGTGAGAACTTCTATGGACTTCGATAGAGCCTGATCAAGCTCCTCGCTCGTCAGGCTGGCCTCCTCATCAATATTCTTGTCCTTCGATGCCTTCATTTTCTTTCGGGACTGGGGTTAGTTCACTTCCTCTAGCTCTGGCGTCTTGCGCTTATCTTGCCGATTAGGGTCTGAAGTAGTTTTAACCGAATCTTCTTCTTCTTCTTCATTGCCATCATCTCCACCCTAGTGGCTTTCACTCCACTGCAACTCAGTTTGTTCTTCACTGTCTTCAGGGGGGTCTTGTTGCTGTGTATGACTAAGGCCTACGCCCACATTGGTAACTGAGGGAACTAGAATGGTGGATTTTGTCCCTACATCCTTCAACCATTCTGCCAGCCACTGTTGAACTATCGCGAGGATGTCTTCTTTGGTCACTAAATACGGTAACTTAAACCATTGATGCTTTTGATCCGCACGGGCCTGGATGAAAATATGATGCATGTCAGTGCTGAAATGGGCTGCGCCGTTGTATTTTGTGAATAACTCATTACTGAGCCGAGGGGTTCTTGTGATCTCATACGAGATACTCATCATATAAAAGGAAAATACACAGTTTGTCATCTGTTGTAGGGTTTTATCCTGGGAAACCCATAGAGATGCATACCTTACGGCGCCAGGTAGGTCTGGTTATATATCAGCAAACTGCGCCTCGGTAGGTTCTTGCCACCCTACCAGGGCGATAAGGACTATCAGCCAGGAATAATGAAAGGGCCTACCATTCTCTTGCAAATCGTGGGCATCTTCAAGGAATTCCTTTGCAATGTATGCTGCCCAGTTGTAACTATAACCTTTGGCATAGTTCGCAACAATTCTGATAACCGAGGCAAGCACTTCATAGGGTCTGCACTTTCGCATGAGCTTTCATGCCAAGAGCTCAGTGGCGAAGTGAATATTGTGTTCTTGAATCGCGGAAGTGTGATACCCTCGTTTCCCCTTAGTCAGGCCAAAGCGTTCCTTCATGGTTTGTGCGAGCTTCGTGTCCTCATGCTTTGAAGGAAATTCGGTCGCAGGGTTAGGCCCTGCTATTGGTAAGGATGTGATCCTATGAATGAGCTCGGCATCAATAGGAATTTTCTTGTCTCCTATCCAGAGGTGGCCGTCATGTACTAATGCTAGCAGCTGCTTGACCACTATGGTCACCTGTGTACTACAACCAAAATGGGGAACATCGAGCATCTTTAGCAGACCAGCTTGATCCAAGCCAGTAGCCCACTGTTTTACTTCGAGCAATCTTGCGCCATTCTCCAGATATTTGACGAAATGCAAGTATTGTCCTGGTGCAAACTGTGGAAACTTCCCATGATCATTCGTGTCATGGTCGGCATACTTAAGCCGGTCTATTGTCCCTATCATGGACCCGACCAACTACACACCCGGTGGCAACAGAGGGGTGCATGATGAGAACTTCTTTGTCCGCCGAGGTGGCTGAACTCCTGGTCGAACTGGTGGAAGATATGGTGGATGCTTTGGTGCAATGTTCTCATATTCTGTAGGTGGGACCTCTGTTGAACCAGATGGAGGCATCTCAGGGTCCTCTGGTGTTTTCCCTGATTGCTTGTGTTGGTATTCATTGTGCTTAGAACGCACTTTAGGCTTAAACTTCTTTTGGGCAGATTGTGTCTACATTGGCTGAGCCGGCGCTGGGGGAGTTTCTTCACGGGGTGCAGATGCAGGTGGTTGGTTGAAAAGGTTTGGAAAACCCGTCTACTCAAACTCTCTCAACAGTTCCTGGATCTCGCAATCGGCTGACATGGATGCAATTGTAAAACTCAAGGAACTAAAAAATGCGAACATGGCGGGTGTGGGTGTCTTCTTATAGGATCTATCCATGAAATCTATCATAAATGTGCATTAATGGCACCAAATATGACCAAGATCTTGTCCAAAAGGTAGCAGATTTCCCAATATCGCATTAATACAGGTAGTTAATATAGAGAACATACCGGCGCTGCCAAATTTGATTTCTTCTAATGGTTGTTTTTGAAGTTCCCACATACCTTTCCTTCTGTGGCACAAGTAGTAGCTGTGAGGGTGCCCTAATAGGGACATTCGACACCTCTGGACACCATCTGTGACATGGAGTCAAGATTCTACCCTCAACAAAATGTCATCGACAGCTTCAATGATTTCTTTTATTTTAAGGAACTTCATCAGACATAAGTCCCAATACTCATGGAGAAGTTGGGTCACTTCGCTTACCATTTCTTCATCCCAATAATCTCCACTGGTAGCATGCTTGGGATGTTCTTCTGATCCAATGTTGACTGTCCACGTCTTCAGGGGTAGAGGCACTTCAGGGGCTGCGACTACTGATCTGTGTACTTCGCAGTGTCCTTCAGACTCAGGAATATCAGTATTGCGCGGATCATCATCCTCGTCAATTACGAGGTTATAACATTATACTACTTCTTGATCATCAAATACCTTAGTATGGATCAACCTGATAGCTGCATCTAAAGCTGGACAAACTTCATTAGTAGAAAAGGTAAGCACAAAACTATCAACAAGACAATCCCAACTTACAGTATCCTGGCGAAGCTCAGCCTCTGCGTACCAATTATGTGCTATCGGTTCCAGAGTATGCACAAACCGATGTACCCATTATTCCTGAGGTACATGCTTCCATGCTTCATAGTACTACACCAAATGTTCCTGAGGGCTAGTCTTTCCATCAAGCCTGCTTCACACCTCCTGGGGTTGATCCAAAAATTGCAGGCGAAAGGATTTCTGACAAGCTTCCCAACTATGAATGTACTTCTTATAACCATTCCACCATCTGGCTGCTGGGGCTATGAGTGCTGAATCTAGAGTCTGCATCTTCTTGGAATCGGGTACCTGTGCTAAGAATTGCACAATAAACTCTTCTAGGTCTGTCAAACCATCAAAAATAGGTAAGGCTCTTGTCTGTGAGCTAAGCCATCTGAGAGACTTGATAATTCTGGCACATCTATGTCCATGTAGCTCATAAAGTCTATTCTGCCAGTTTTCTAACCGATCGTCTGAGACTGTCATATAGGAGCTGTCACACTACCAATCCATGATACCTTCGGTAGTAGGATCAACATAATATTCTTCCTTGGCTGTGATATTATAGATATTGTCCAGGACATCCTAAGCTTCATCGCTGAGTGGTTCTGTGTACCTTTCTCCTTGAGAAGGGTCCAGTGGTATTATGACTCTCAAACCCTTCCCTTCGAAAGTCATCTGTCTCTTCTTAAGGTTAATGACTGCAGCATTTTCCATTGCCCATTCAATTCCTAACAAGGATGGATAGGGGTTGATGTCGTTAATGATCTCAATAACTTCGAAGTCTGCTAAGGTATTGACCCCATCAATATCTACTGAGACACCAGGGAATCTTCCTAGGGGCACAATCTTCTACTGATTGGCTAATCTCAACTATATAGGGGACCAATCAAGGGTAGGTTTTCCCATTTGTTCCCAGGTCTGCTTGGTTAGGACATTTACTTCAGACCCTAAGTCCAAGATCACATCAGTCATCTCATACTCTCCTATTTGAGCACTCAACCTCATTTCCCTGCCAGTTCTTCTGACTCTATTAACAGCTTTTGCATAACCAAAACTTTGCTGAGGTTCACAAGAAGCAATAACCTTTTGCAACTCATTTAAAGCATTCTGGTTCCTCAAGAGCTTCATACAACTCTGTAAAAAGGAGGATAGTGTACTTACTTTATCCATCGATGTTTCTTGCGGTTGCGACTACTGCTGAGGGTGTTGCGTAGGTGCTACTGATGTGCTAGGAGCACCAAAATCTTTCTTGGCTTCCATGAATGTCTCTTTTTCTCTTTCAATATCAAATGATGGGTCTTTCTCTGGGGCCTTACGAATCAAAGCCTTGTCAAGATGTTTTACCTTGTTCTGTACTTCCATCGTGGCTCCACTCTTGGTAACAACATTAATGGACGGGAGAGGTCATTGCTCCACAGCAATCAGCTGAATATTCTGAGTTGGGGCACTATTGCTTTCCTGAATCTTGGCTAGCAGCGGTGGGCACTGCTCAATGATATGATCAACTACTCTGCAATACCGACATGTCATAGTTGGGTTTCCACAGTCGCGAGCTAGATGTCCGTCCTGGTTACAGTTATAACACACCACCTGACCTCTTTCTCTACCAGCCATACCACCATGACCATGACCTCCAAAAGCACCTCTACCAGATGCACAACCACAGTAACCATAGCCATCATTGCTCTGTCCCTCATTTTCTACCCGATAGGTGTCATAGGTGCGCTCTCTCATGAGGTCAAAGCTGTGACACTCATATTCATTATGTCCTACTGACTTACATAATTTACAATAGGGGTTCTTGGGGACTTGCACATACCTCTGTAGCAGATAGCAATTCTCAGGTCGATGCTGGCCAGTTGTCCGACAGATCTCACAATATAGAATAGTAGGGTTGAATGGGTTTGGTGCACCAGTATTCAGGTAATTTCATACCACATGACACGGTTCCTTGTTGTGACCTTCTGTCTGACATTGTGTACACCAAACCTCATCCCGACCGACTTTCCACTTCTTCATATCACGAAGCTCTAGAGCCATCGTTGCCAACTGCACCTGGATTTGAGCGATACAAGAATTATCTTTGACAGGGGCGGTCTCAAGTTTCATCGTGATTTCCAGAGCCTCTTGCTAGTCAGCAACCTTCTGTTGCATGAGCGGAGTTCTGATATGCGGTAGCAATGCTGCAACAAACCATTCCTTGTGCTGCACAGGTCCAATGGTGAAACTAACTTGGTCTAGTAGAACTTTGAACCTCTGGTCAAAGTCCCACACTGATTCACCATGCCTCTTCTGAATCTCTTTCAATTCAGTGATACACTGCGACTCTGATTTTGGCTTCTTAAATTCTTTGATTATTGCTGCTTTAATATCGTCTAAGGTATGGCTCTAAGTACTGGAGAATTTCGTGAACCAAGTCAAAGCTCGATCTCTAAAAGAAGTAACAAGCTGCGCCCTTCTTACATCTTGATCCGTAATGTTCTTAGCATTCCACAACACTTCACATAAAAACCAGAACTGTTCTGGATCCTCTGATCCAGTTCCTTTGAAAACAGGGAGCTTAATATCATCATGCATGTTGGCCATAGTGTATCTAGGGGGGATTGGAGGGGTACTGGGGTAGACTGACCTACAATAGGAATACTCAGGCTAGGGTGACTTTCGGATTGCGACGGGTTCTCAAGGATAATAGGTCTGTGCTACGGGGTTACTGGAGGGTTTCCAATAGAAGAGGTTTCTTTGGGTTCAGAATCTGCAGGATTTACAGGGGAATACTCGGTATTCTGATCTAGGGAATATGATCCAAAATCTCTCTTGTACCTTTTTCCACTTCGTAGCAAACCACTTTGCTCGTCGAAGGTATTTTCACTTGCAAACATACGTTAGTAATACTAAATCTAACAGTCTGATTCAATGAGAAATATACCTTTTTCAACTAATAGCATTTTAATTCTCAAACCAAATGAATTCAAAAACTTACCCCTTGGGCCTTTGAAAAACTGCCGCTCGGCTTCACTAAATGAAGTACTCGTGTCGACGGTGAACTCCGTCATGAATGCTTCAAGGGTTCACGTCGTCCAGAAATCAACAGCTTGAGATATCTCGTTGTTCACCCTTTTCAATATATAATTCTTGCAAGAGTCCAAGCAGGAAACTGACCTTCTCGAAATTTTATCCTTCTCTCTATCAACCTTTGTAAAAAAAAGTCTTTTGCACTACGACACGGATCTTTTTTCTCTTGCTCAGCGAATTTCAGATAAGTCTCATCAAACCAATCACTGATTTCCTTCACAGAGGGTCTCAAGAACATAGCCCTTGAGGTACGACGTAAACCCCTCTTGAGCAGATACTGAGTTCAACCGGCAACGGAACCAATTTGTTGGGCTATAGGGTAGACCCAGGCTTTACACCATTAACTTCACACCAACAAAAGACCCACAGTGTTGGCCCTTTTGGAAACAACCTACGAACAGGTTGTAGTCTCACCCGAAACAGCTATGGGGTGCCGCAGAACCAGGTTTCTGCAAGGAGAAGAGGGATATTACTGTACCTTTAACCTTTAACAAATTATGATCATGCAATACAGAGCTTCGACTAAACGTATATAACTTCACAACTAGATAAACAAATAGTTACTTTCTTAACCCTTACTGGGAATTCACATCAAAGCTATTAGTTAGCAGTGATCTTACTTATCAATTATTTACTTATTAATGCATAACAAAACATAATAGAAACAACACCAAAGAACCACAACACCAGATATATTGTGGTTCACCCCCAGTGTAGGGGCTACGTCCACAGAACTGTATTTTATTCAACTCTTTACAAAAACCACAGTTCTGATCTACGCACTCAGCTGCAGATCCCTTCAAGTCCTCTAAGCCGCACACACAGCTGCAGGCCTCTGCGCACACAGCTGCAGATCTTCTTAACCACCAAAACCCTCTGCGCACACAGCTGTAGAGGTGATCCACGCACACAGCTGGGACTTAACCTTTCTTACAAAACAAGCCTTAGCTTCTCATCAATTCATCTTACATCCAAAAATCCTAACCTGACTTCTTTACATGAGTGCTTATTTATACATTGCACTTATTACATAACCATGGGCTTAAAGCATGGGCACCCCAAACCCTAAACCCTGGACTTAAACCATGGGTTTATTACAGAAAGAGGACTTTGACTCAACCCCGACACCCCCAACACTATTTTGAGTCATAACTCTGCTTACAAACTTCCACAAAACCCGCGGAGTTACCAAACTCAAGGGCCGTTTAGGTCGGAGCCCCAACAATTAGTATTTTGTACATGATTTGTTCTAAATCCACTTGGACTAGGGATATCTAGATTGAGTCTGGTTGGGTAGATCATCCGATAACAAATTTGGTGACCATACTGGGGATAAACATAGATTTGATTTCATTTGTCTTTAATTTCATGTTTTTTATTTCATTTTTATTTCATTTCATGTCTCTTTATCAATCCATTTTCTAGCCCCTTGAAACCCTCCCTCCTTTATATTTTATCATAAAAGAGTTTCCTGGGTCTCCTTGACTCTCTTTGGGATTAGTATCGTGACTCCTACCCTTCTCCCTTAGGATATCTAGCTTATTTCTGGTTTTATTTTCCCCTAGAGCACCTGGGTTGTTATACAGAGCACCACTGTCTTGCTGGCACTCTTTCCCTTAAGAGTAAGTGTGCCACTGGCACTCTTTTCCTATGTACAGGGTGCGCCAGCCCCTCTCTATCACTTTGGTGCAGTCTTCTAGCATGCTCCAACCCTCTCAACCGTAGGGATTAGCTAGGTTTTCTTTCTTTTTGGGATTTTGGGTTGATGGATGGTGATAGTCATACAACTCCTAGGTCCAACATTATCTATGTTTGGATTGGTTTTTGTTGATTTTGGATTCTTTACTAGTCAAGTGAGTGAGTTGGTTGTGGTGGGTAATTTCAATTGCCCACATGTTGGTTCGATATTTCCATCTGTAATCACATCACCATATCTCTCCATATCAGTTCAGATTGTTAGATCTAATCTATAAACCCTTCCTCCTCTCAATCATTGAGTTTTGATTGCATTTGGTAGAATTTGATCCTTTTCTAGAGTCTTTGAGTTGTTTGAATGCTTGTCATATTTCTTTTGGGAATTCTGAATTATTAGGGTGTTGTAGACATTCTCTTGTTTTATGTTTATAGATATGAAAAGTGTTTAGTTATCAAATTTATATTTTGATACGTGTATTGGAAAATCAAAGTGCTTCGCTATTTTGTCTACTTGTGGATCATTAATATTTTTCACATCTTCGATTTAATTTTGCTTTATGGATTATGATTGCAGAGAGTTAGAGTTATTGCACTCTAGTAAGGAATTCTTCTTTTAGTTACTACTTAAGTACATTTTGGTTTGAAATAATAAATATCTCCTTACCTTAAGTAGTTTTGATTGAAAGGGAAAGAAAAATGTGCATTGTCATATAGCTAGGATTTGCATGCTTTTTACATTTAATGTCTATATCTCATGCATCCACTTAACTGCATAAGATAAAATTAACACTATCTTAGTTTTAAAACATTTTTTAACTGTGTGTAAGGTAGAGACATGTTTCGATGCTATCAATTGTGGAAACTGTCATTTATTTCCTACACTGCATCCCAAGGGCTTGTAGTTCTTCCTTGTACCAACCGATATATCGAATGGATTTTAACATACCTTCGGGTATATAGAAAATTACTTCATGTACTTGGTAGTATATCAACAGGATCCTATCATGAAGTTGTGCATTAGACAACACCACTATAGATTTTATCTCCCTCATACCTAGAGTATATCGCGAGACCCTCCTAGGATTCCTGTGACCAACTGAGTTAATGTTTTGGCCATTTTTGCATCAAAATACACCGAGAACAACAATTGAGGAGATTTCTACGCACAAGTGGTTGATGTAGGAGAGTATTCTAGAAAGGGTATGGTATTAATCCTCCTTTTCAAATTTTGTTGTTGGACCCTACAGTATATAGCGTGTTACGGCACCTTGACAATCTTGAAAGAATCCTGAACTTTCATCCACTACTATGCATGCAATTTTCTTGTGGATTTTAGACTTGAGCAGTGTTTGATTTGTGTTCTACTTTATAAAATATTAGAGAGTTTAGATATGATAGACTCTCCCACAACTACCAACCAAGAGACCCCTTTTCAGGGTATGTCTTTTGTTTCTCCCCCTTCTGCATCTGTTGGTCCTCCTTTTATGGCCACTTTGAGCCTTCTCAGATTGAATATATGATTACCTGTATGGTTATTCTCCAATCATGTTATACTAATTGTATCCTATGTGTCGGATCATGTTCATTCACCGCATGAGCATCAACCTCATGTTAATCCTTATCCTTCTTCATAGAATGTTGAACCAACTTCCCTTTTTTCCTCTTCATATGTTGAAAACTTAGATGTTACTAAACATTAGGGTAAGAAGAATATGAAAAGGAAGGATAAGAAGAACAAAACTAACTAGGAGGTCACAAATCTAACCTCTGATCATCATTTTTGGAAGCCTACTAGCCATTGATCATCATGCTGTGAGTATTGGTGTACCTATTTTTTACTTGCGTAAAAAAAAATTCCCTTGTAGACTTTGCAAGGGTGATCACCTTTTCAAGGGTTGTTGCGGTCTTTCCCAAGTGTTAGAATTTTGGTCTAAGAAACTTGTGGTGCCAGTCTCTACTCATCATGCCGAAGATACCCCATCAACGAATGACTCTGTGGTGAAGAGTTGAAAATAAAAATTCATATATCCTTGGTTGTTATGTAAGGATATGCATCGTACTTACCTTTCTCTTTTCATGGATGAAGCTTGAAAGTTGTTGGAAGATATTATTGTTCCTCAGCAATGACTTCTAACTAGTTACCATAAGTTATCCCTTGACATCCCATTGGTTGATAAAGTGATCCATCCAGTTCCAACCTCAGTTGATCCCACTCTTCCTTTGAAAACTGAAGTTAAAGTGGTCAAGTCAATGTCATCTCCACCCGATCCAACTCTTGTTGATGTATTTGTAACTTTGGAATGTATTCACCTATGTATCTTATGTATTGTAACCTAATGTTTATTCAAGGATGTATCTATTATGTATTTGAGTCATGCTGTCATGCCTCGATGTTCCGATCGGGAGGATCAGTAATGTAAACAAGTCATGTCAAGTCATTGTTAAAGTCCCCACAGTTTTGGGGCACTAGGGTTATCAGACACTCATAGAGATGTCAGCTCTAGTAAGTAATTGTTAAGTGAGGCCGACATGATTGAGCACACGTCAAGTGAATGAAAGAATATAAATAGAGAGTGAGTCTCTATATTTATCACACACATCATTCACTCACTCAAGTGGAGCACATTAGTGAGGAAGGAGATACACTAGAACTAGACAAAAGAAGAAGACTACTGCTTTAGGGATTTTACTCTTTCGGTGTTGATTCTATCTCTGAGGAAGTTGCAGGGTTTTCTCCTTTATGGTTTCCCCAAGGAAAACTCTTTGTGTCTCTTGTCTCTTGTCATGTGATTATGTTTTATTGCTGTACTTGTTATTCTCTCAGTAAATATCCTAACATAATGCTAGCTTAATGTTGAAAAACTAACATGGCATCAGAGCTAACCTGAGAAGAAGACACTGTGCAGCTGCCGGAACTAGGGATTCCTAGTTTGTGGATCTTCCTCCATAGATTTTAAGAAAAAATAAGGTGGAACAGCTATCCTCCTTGAGGCGCATCTTTCTATCGAAACATAATCCAATTCTAAGGGTTTTTAGTTTTGGACCTGTCACTACTATCGAAAATTAGGGATTTTTACAGAAGAAGAATTTTTCAGAGAGCCCAGGCCTGGATTGATCTCCTCCCCAAAATAGAAGTTAGGGACAAATTTCAAGGCATTTCGGTGGACAGAACTCTCGAAAAGCAAAACCCTAATTTGCTTTTGAACCAGCTCTGCAGGATTTCAGCTCAAGTTTCAGATCCGACATCTTGAACCTGGTAAGATCTAAAATCTTTTTTATTTCCATTTGAGGTTCTCATTTAAATGTGTCTCATCATACCAAGCTTGATGAAAATCTTGAGGGAGCTGAAAACTTCCGAGCTTAGAAGTGTAGGATCTCCCTGGTCCTGGAAGAGAATGAATTAAATTTCTACATTCATGAGGAGGTTCCAGTTCCAGAGGGAGATGAGGAAAAGGCCTTACATAAGAAGAAAATGGTTGTGGCAAAGAGGATCATTGCTGATTCTATTAAGGATTACCTTATCCCATAGGTGTCCTCTCTCAAGACACCTAAAGCTATGTTTGATGCCCTAACCAAATTGTTTGAAGGAAAGAACATTAATCGGAAGATGACCCTGAGAAACCAACCGAAGAATGTGAAGATTCAGAATGCAAAAACTATCCAGTCTTACTTCACAAGAGTTTCTCAAATCAAACAGAAATTAGAAGCTGTCGATGAAGAAGTGGAAAATGCAGAGATTGTGATGACTGCTTTGAATGGCCTCCCTAGGTCATGGGATGCTTTCATTCAAGGAATTTGTACTAGAAAGAAGTTAGTCAACTTCAGAATACTATGGGAATCATGTTCTCAAGAAGAAGCTCGAATATCATCCCGAGAAGAGAAGATGGGAAGTGAAGATCAAGCCCTCACAGTTCACTCCAAGAAGGGAAGAAGAAATCCTCATTAATCCAAAGGTAAGAGCTCTCATTCTAAAAAGGATATATCTAGATTGAGATGTTATACATGTGATGAAAAAGGACACTTTGAAAAATATTGTCCTAAGAAAAAGACTCACTCTCATAAGAAGAAGGGGAACAAAAGAAGACATCATGCTCATGCTGCAAAGGATGATGAACCATCCAAGAAGAGATCCAGATATGAAAGTGAAAATTCTTCAAGTGAGGATGAATATGTTCTAATATCAGCTCTCACAGGTAAGATTACTCATGGAAGTGATGATTGGCTTATAGACAGTGGGGCTTCCAAACATATGACGGGATTCAAGGAATCCTTTGTAAGACTGTCAGAACATGAATCACCTCACAAGGTGAAAATAGGAGATGACTACCAATATCCAATAAAAGGTAGTGGGGAATCTTCATATAAGCTAGACTCTAGTAAGTCTCTAACAATGAAAGAAGTATTGTTTGTGCCAGGACTCAAGAAGAACCTTCTATCCATTTCAGCATTGGATGCAAAAGGAATGTAGGTTGAATTCATAGATGGTCAAGTCATGATGTGGCCAAAAGGAAAGACTATCAATGATGCGGTAGTGATTGGAGAACAAGAAGGAGGCTTGTAAAAATTGAAGGGCCATCCAGAACAAGCCTTGATCCATGATATGGTAGAGCCAAATGAGCTTTGGCATAGAAGTCTTGCACATGTGCATTTCATAGCACTACCTATTGCAAGCGAAGCTATTGAAGGTATTATAGAATTCCAAGCAAAACATGATGGAGTTTGCAAAGGATGTGCGAAAGGGAAGAATACAAAGAAGACATTTTCCAGCAGCGAAAGCAAATCCAAAAGTATCTTGGAAATCATCCACTCCAATGTAAGCGGTCCTATGTCATCAAAATCACTAAGTCGGTATGCATACTATGTTTCTTTTATGGATGATTTTTCTAGAAAGACATGGATTTACTTTATGAAGAACAAGGACGAAATATTCAACAAGTTTAGGGAATTCAAAGCCTTGATCGAACACCACACTGAAAAGAAGATCAAGACCATTCGATTAGATAATTGTGGATAATTCACTTCAAATGAATTCAAAGAGCTATGCAAAGAATCTGGGATTAAGAGGGAGTTGTCCACTCCTTATAATCTACAATAGAATGGGATTGCGGAATGGAAGAATATAACTATCATGGAAGTTGTAAGAGAAATGCTTCATGATCAAGATCTACCTATGCATCTTTGCGCGGAAGCTACCAGAAAAGCTGTGTATGTACACAACCGTACTCCACATAGAGTACTCGAGAACAAGACTCCTGAAGATGTCTTCTCCAGCAAGAAACCAGAAGTCAGCCATCTTGGAATATTCGGCTGTCTCGTATACATACACATTCCAAAAGAGAAGAGATCAAAATTAGATCCTTCAGGAAAGAAGGGAATATTTATGGGATACTCTAAAATCTCGAAGGCTTACAGAATCTATTTCCCAGGATACAAGAAGATTGACATCAGCAGGGATGTGACATTTGATGAAGACACAGCTTACAACAAATCCAGAAAGAGACCTGTTGAAGAACCTGAAGAAGCAGAAGCAGAAGCACCCAGAATTCATGATACAATCATGAATGAAGAAGCTCAAGAAGAGGATCGAGAGTTCAAAGAACCACAAAGACTTGTAGATCCACCTCTAGGGAAGAATCCTCATAGGAGGAAACCTGCTTGGGTACATGAACTTATCCAAGGTGCGAAAAGATATGGGGCTGTAGAAGAAAATCACAGAGAAAGAAAGAGAACCAAATCCAATTCCGGGTATGTAGCTTTACTATGTGATTTCATTGATAGAGAACCTTGTAGTTATGAAGAAGCAGCAAAACGAAAAGAATGGAAGGATGCTATGATTGAAGAATACCAATCAATCATGAAGAATGATGTTTGGGATGTTTTCCCAAGACCAGATGGGAAGTCTATTGTAACTTCCAAATGGATCTACAAGATCAAACATGTTGTAGACGGTAGCATTGAAAAGTATAAGGCAAGATTTGTAGCTCGAGGTTTCTCTCTGAAAGAAGGAATAGACTATGAAGAAACCTTTGCACCTATAGCCAGATATACTTCCATCAGATTAGGACTTTCTCTGTCTGCAGTGATGAAATGGAAGATACACCGAATGGATGTCAACACTACTTTCTTGAATGGTGTAGTAGAAGAGGAAGTATATGTAGAACATCCACTTGGTTTTGAGACACATGACAAAGAGTCTCATGTATGTAGATTGAAGAAAGCCCTGTATGGTTTGAAACAGGTACCCAGGACCTGGTACGGTAGAATTGACAACTTTCTATCCAATTTGGGCTTTACCAAGAGTAAAGTAGATTCCAAACTTTACTATAAGGTTGAAGATGACAACCCAGTGATGCTCCTATTGTATGTAGATGACCTATTTGTGACAGGTACAAATGGGTTGATTGTTGATATGAAGAGAAAGCTTGTTGCTGAGTTCGAAATGAAGGACTTGGGGATGATGCATTACTTTCTAGGTATGGAGGTGTGGCAGAGTACAGATGAAATCTTCCTTGGAAAAGGGAACTATGCAGTAGAGATCCTGAAGAGGTTTGGGATGATGGACTGCAAATCTATGGCCACACATATGGCATCGAACCTGAGGCTATTGAGTGATGCCTCATCAGAGTCAGTTGATGCTACGATGTATCGTCATATGATTGGTTCATTGATGTACCTGACGAACATGAGACCAGACATTTGCTTTGCTGTGAACACCTTGATCCAGTACTTGACAGATCCAAGAAGTGTTCACTTGACTGCTGCAAAGCATATTTTGAGGTACCTGAAGGGTACAGTTGATTATGGGCTCAGGTACAATGTGAATCAAAAGATTAACCTAGAAGGTTATGTTGATTCAGATTGGGCAAGCAGTTCCATCGACAGGAAGAGTACTTCAGGATGTTGCTTCAGTATGGGATCAAGTGTGATCTCATGGTTTAGCAGGAAGCAATCCTGTGTGGCACTGAGTACAGCTGAAGTAGAGTATGTCGCAGCTTGTTCAACTAGTTATGAGGAAGTATGGCTGCGAAAGCTACTGTCTGATATATTTGATCTCCAGTTGGATGCTACTTGTATACATTGTGACAACCAGAGTTGTGTGAAGTTGTCAGAGAATCCAGTGTTCCATGACAATTCGAAGCATATCGAGATCAAGTATCACTATATCAGGGATATGGTGCAGAGAGGAGTAGTGAAGCTCCAGCATATTGCGATGGAGGAACAGATGGCTGATGTATTGACGAAGCCATTAGCTAGGCTGAAGTTTGAGTACTTCAGGCAGAGACTTGGTGTTCTACAGATCGAGGTTCCCTCCAAGAGAAAGTGATGAGACCCATAGCCATTCTTACATGGTGAGAGGATTGGTTCCTTCCATGGTCAGATGTAAGGGCTGAGCCATTCCATCATGGTGAGAGGATTGGTTCCTTCCATGACTGATATGAGTGCTGAGATCCATAGCCATTCTGACGAGCAGGTCAGATGTAAGGGATGAGCCATTCTGTCATGGTGAGAGGATTGGTTCCTTCCATGTTAGATGTGATTGCTAAGCCATTCTGATATGACTGTAGGATTGGTTCCTACATGATCAGGTATAAGGGCTATTGCCATTCTTGCAATGGAGCTGCCTGGTGAGGTACCAGGAAAACTCTGTTTATGACTGATGGACATTCTGATATGATCGTGAGATTTGTTCTCACATGATCAAATATGAGTGCATGGCCATTCTGATGTGACAGAGGGATGTGTTCCCACTTGATCAAATGTAAGGCCTGAATCCATTCTATCATGGCTAAAGGATTAGGTTCCTCCCATGTCAGATATGAGTGCTAAGCCATTCTGAATTAGTGTCAGATATAAGAGCTACCACCATTCTTTGAATAGAGCTACCTAGTGAGGTACGAGGGATCCTCAGTCTAGGACTGAGAGCCTTTCTGATGTGAATGAGGGATGTGTTCCCACGTACTCAGATGTAAGTACAGTGGCCCTTCTACAGATGATAGTAGTTTGATTTCCTATCATGCTGGTGGTTGTAAGTGTTGAGCCATTTAACAGATGATAGTAGTTTGAGTTCCTATCATGCTGGTGACTATAAGTGCTATTCCTTTTCACAGATCGTAGTAGTTTGAGTTCGTACCATGCTGGTGATTGTAAGTGCTGAGCCTTTCCACATATGGTAGTAGTTTGAGTTCATACCATGCTGGTGGATGTGAGTGCTGTGCCTTTCCACAGATGATAGTAGTTTGAGTTCCTATCATGCTGGTGGTTGTCAGTGCTGAGCCATTTCACAGATGATAGTAGTTTGAGTTCCTATCATGCTGGTGACTATAAGTGTTGTGCCTTTTCACAGATGGTAGTAGCTTGAGTTCGTACCATGCTAGTGATTGTAAGTGCTAATCCTTTCCACAGAGGTAGTAGTTTGAGTTCGTACCATGCTGGTGGATGTGAGTGTTGTGCCTTTCCATAGATGATAGTAGTTTGAGTTCCTGTAATGCTAGTGGTTGTAAGTGCTGAGCCATTTTACAAATGATAGTAGTTTCAGTTCCTATCATGCCGGTGAATGTGAGTGCTGGGCCTTTCTGATATGATTATATGATTGGTTCCTACATCATCAGATGTGAGTGCTGGGTGTGCCTTTCTGATGAGTAGGTCAGATGTAAGTGCTGGGTGAAATACCTACATGGAGGCTAGGCCTACAACTAGCATGAAAAAGGGTTGGCTCTGTAGAACTTCCTGTGACGAGAAGAATCATGCGATAGCACCAGTGATGATCCGGATCGAGTGATGATAGCCAGTGATGATCCAGATCGAGTGATGATCCAGATCCAATCATGATGATCTAGTAGTGATAATCCAGATCCAGTGATGATCCAGATCCAGTGATGATAGCCAGTGATGATCCACATCGAGAGATGATCGATATCCAATGATCATGTCTAATGATGATCCAGATCGAGAGATGATCCAAATCTGATGATGAAGATGACTTGAAGATGAAGATGACTTGAAGATGAAGATGATCTAGCTGATACAGAGAAGAATTCCAGTGCTAAAAATTGTGTCGAAAGAATACCTTCCTAGTTAAGAGGGAGTGTTGATGTATTTGTAACTTTAGAATGTATTCATCTATGTATCTTATGTATTGTAACCCAATGTTTATTTTGGGATGTATCTGTTATGTATTTGAGTCATGTTGTCATGCCCCGATGTTCCAGTCGAGAGGATCAATAATGTAAACAAGTCATCTCAAGTCATTGTTAAAGTCCCCACAATTTTGGGGCACTAGGGTTATTAGACACTCATAGAGATGTAAAAACTAGTAAGTAATTATTAAGTGAGGCCGACATCATTGAGTGCAATTCAAGTGAACGAAAGAATATAAATAAAGAGTGAGTCTCTCTATTTATCACACACATCATTCACTCACTCAATTGGAGCACATTAGTGAGGAAGGAAATACACTGGTGCTAGACAAAATAAGAAGACTACTGCTTTGGGGATTTTACTGTTTTTGTGCTAATTCTATCTCTGAAGAAGTTGCGGGGTTTTCTCCTTTATGGTTTTCCCAAGGAAAAATCTTTGTGTCTCTTGTCTCTTGTGATGTGCTTATGTTTTATTTCTGTACTTGTTATTCTCTCAGTAAGGATCCTAACATAATGCTAGCTTAATGTTGAAAAACTAACAACTCTTTCATTAGAGAGTGTTGAGACTGAAGTAGTTGTTTCGATGTAGTATTTTCCTTGCCCATCTCTTCCATTTGAGAGTGAATAAAACTAGGTAAAGTTTTTGTAGTTAGTTCTAATTGTCCCGCGCAAGAGGAAATCCTATCCATTTTCAAAGAATCCTCTCCAAGCACTGATGTTATTTCCTTTTACTGGAGTAATCTAACCAAATATCATGATCATTTGAGTGTTTATTTCCAGATATATGTGTGAGTTACTGATAAGAGTATACTTCACAGTATTGTTAATGAAGGGGATTTGTTATTATTCTATCGTCGATTTCTTGGAAATCTATTAAGGTTCTCCTCAACTTGTGCCAACCACCAATCAAATACTAAATTTTAATAGAATATCTACTATGCCTTTAGGGATACTTACCCATTTTCCTATCACTTTAGGAGGGAAAACTATGTGTACTAATGTTATGCAAGTTGTACAAGAGACCAAACCAACTTTGGTTTCCCCATCCTCTCCCACTTTTGCTTCATCAATATGTTAACATATGATTCTAGATCAAATATGATAGATTCCACATCATAGTCACCAATGTGGACATTCATTCTCATGTTTGTCCCGATTTTATTCTTGTGCAACGAGTTCACAAAATAATCTTGTTGCCCTTTCTTGGGTTAGTAGAGAAGACTATCTATTTCATCTAGGGCATTAGGATCCTTTTCTAGCGATAGAAAACTTTCAAAGAAAATTTGCAATGCTCCAACCTTCCGTGATTGTCCTGCTACAAGTGTTGAATCAAAAGAAGATGACATTTCATAGATACAAAACTTACTTGAATCTCTCTTCATGATGTCTCTTTCATAAAAAAATATATCTTTCTCAGTGTAAACATTGAAATTCACCTTCTTTAGAGCTGCTAATCGATTCTCTAGGATTGGACCATCAGCCCCTGTCGTTGCACCTCTTTGAGTAATGACTCCAACGTCACCAAGTCCAGTCCTAGGTTATGCTGAAATTTTTCCTATTATTGGCCCTTGATTCAGAATTTGTGGTTTATTTATACGCTATTTCAAATTCTGGTTCGCATTTTCATTATGGTTCTTCGCTAGTGGAACATTCTTCTCTTTCTACTTTGAGATCACCTATTAACAATATTCAATAGTATTATCTACAGTGATACAATAGTTTCACTATGAATCAAGATTCAGACAATCATGTTGATAGTGTCCCAATACTCCAAAATTATAGCATTGCATGGGTCCTCAAAATCGTCGTCCTCCTCGACTAAAACCTCCATTTTGACGTCCATAGAATCATACATGGAATCCTCCTTGGGGATGGTACTATGGTTGATTAAACCGTTGCTATGACTTATTCAGTTGCGGTTGAACATACTACAGTTGAGTATGCTACAACTAAGTATGCTGTGACTGATGCAAAGCATACTGTGTTTGATTGTACTATGGGTGCAGTGGAGTAAACTACTGTTTTGGTTACACAAAATGTGGTGACTGCTAGGGTGGAATCCTCTTCATTAATTGATTCTATTCTCCCTTCATATAATATGTATCCATTGTCCTTTTTTGAAGCAAGTCATATGCTCTATAATCCTTCTCTTCCTGACCAACATAATGACAAAAATAACAGAACAAGTTTGTAGGTTTCGATACCACCTTTTGGAGATATAATCATTCCTCGTGTCGATGTCCTCGAGTTTGACAGATTTGACACAATGGTAAAGTGGTTTGAATTAATTGATTGTGAGCTCCAAACTACAAGTAATCAAAAAAATCCATGCATTGATCCTTGTGATGTCCTTCTGTGGGACATCGATTACACCATGCATATTCATGAATGCATTTTCCCTTATTGATATACTGTAACTAAATCGTCATATTCACCAATTGTGATTGGATCTGATTCATTCCAACTCCAGTTTCACTCACTGGTAAAGCCTCCATCTTCATCGCAATTTCTAGTGCTTTAGTTTGAATCGCAATCTTCTGCTACATCAATGGAATTCGGATGTGTGGCAGCAATGATGCGATGAACCATTCTTTGTAGTGCATGTCCTTCATTCCAAAAATAAGTTTTTCCAACATCATTTTGAATGGTTGATGGAATTCCCATATGGAATCCATCATATATTTCTTGATTTCCATCAATTTAGTAATGTAGTGTGACTCAAATTTAGGTTTCCAGAATTCCTCAATCAACCCGGTCCTAATTTTTCCTTGTAATACCCCAGTTTTGACCCCTTGGTATTGAATTCTACATGGTGTATATATTGCATTGAGATCATGGCATCGAGCTCAATGCCAAGGCCCTATCATTGATCTAGTGTCTTGTATAGGTGATCAAGGTTGATACCTATGGTGATAGTCCTAATTCAAGCATAGTATATATTTTGATATATCATGTAACTATGCAAATTAATAAAATACCACAACTAGCTATGGAACTGTAATGTGAAAGAGATGGGGGCATGATTCCACAAGGGATAGGGAGGAGAGTTAGGAAAACTCCTGAGTGAATAGGGTGTGACCGTATGTAAATAGGGAAACCAATGAACCCTCAGCCACTTTTGTCCTCTGTCCTCAATCATCAATTTCTTCCAGAAGTTGGTTGAGGAAGTTAATGCCTTGGGAAGAGAAAGGGATGGCAATGTGATGGATTGACTGAGGAAACCTATAAGTCTACAGGTCTACAGCCTAGGAGGTCACATTCTTACTTCTGAAGCAAGTAAACCCATGTGGGAATGCATGCTCGTTCGCTCATTCCTGAGTCGTGTTGAACTATGGGTTCATTTGTGTTGTTCATGGAGCATGTTGGTGAGGGTCATGTTTATGCTCATGTGCTTTGTGCATTAATCTTGCAGTTAGAAGTGTGTTTTTTTCTGTATTTTTCACCTATTGTTTACCATCCTCAGTCGCACATAGCTTAAGGGGTCTCTATGTTTTGCTGAGTGATTGAGAAGTAAATATCACTTGATTTTCTGACCAAGCGTGGCCATCTATGGTTTTCCCAATGGTGGTATCCTTTCTCACAGAGTGAGTGTAAGCTTTCTTTGTTGCATTAACTGTGGTTATTTTTTTGAACCCTTGGTTTTAGGTATGAACTCTACATAATACTGAGGAGTGGAAAAGAAGAGGAATGGGCTTGATAAACCCAGTGCAGAGAGGAACCTCATGAAAGGGTCTGAGTGGCTGGTAAATATTCATTACATCCATTGAAGATAAGTGGAAGGGAAGGAATAGCTTGAGGGAATGTGGAGCAGAGAATGGGATGCTTCCTTATGTTGGGTATGTAGGTAATGGGTATCCTAGACCAAATAGACCTTGTAGAGGTGTCCCTAGATCTTGAATGAGCACTAGCTTAATCATTCTACCTTTCCACTGCCTTAGAATCTTGATAAACCAATTTGTTCTCTTGATTGTGTCTTGTTGTGTTTAATCTTGTGTGCAATCCTTGGATGGATAGCCTGAGAAACCCACTATGAATGATGGCTTTGCTGGGTTCCTGATAAACCCATATGTGGCTTGGTTGGTCCTTATTTTGGAAGTTGGCTTGATTGTGAACTCTTCAATAAACCCAACTGTATTCTGGCTTGTCAAAGTAAGCCTGATAACCCACCATTATTTGGATTGTAAGCCTCCATCCTAATAAACCCAACTTGGTGTTGGCTTGGCTGGACAGTCTGCTAAACCCAATTGAAGGTTGGCTTGACTAATTGTGTGCTTTGGTCTGGATGTGTTTAAGTCTGTTGTGCCCTAGTTATTTGTGGAAGTCATTCCCAACATGGGGATGGAAGTTGTGTTGAGAGACTGATGAACACAACTGTCCTATGGTTTGGTTGAACATTGCCGCCGAATAGCTAGTTGCTGGACAACTTAACCATCATGATAAGTATCTATGTTATGCTAGTTTATGCCATGTATTTTCTTATGAGTTATTAGGATCACGTTGAATGCTTAATGATGGTTAATTATAATTTTACCTCCTTATTTTTTTTGCATTCTAATTATGTACATGCCTTATGTTTCTGTGATGCATTTCCCTAAGTTCATGGAGGCTAGAATCTTGTTACAGGGCCAAAAACTCATCCAAGGTAAGAATTGTTGACTTTCCACCCCTTGGAAACCACCTACAGAAGGTGGAAGGTGGAAACTGGAAGAGGAAAAGTTGAACCGACCATAATTATTGTGTTTCCACACCCTAGGATCCATCTATGGAAGACAAAAAATGAGAGGTGGAAAGGTCAGTTGAAAACAAGGCAGAAAGTGGGTTTCCATTTTCGAAGTTTGAGGTTGGAAGAACGAATTCAAAAGCATAGAAGGATTCTAAGGAAAAAATACAACTTTCTGATTTATGAAGTTCAAGGTCGAAAACAGGAAAGCAAAAGTGAACAAGGCGGAAGGAAAAAGAGTCACTAATTGTTCCGTCACACTTTGAGTTTCCAATTTCTAAGTTCCTAAGTGCGGAAGGTGGAAAGAGTAAGTACAGAAGGCAAAAGGTGAAAGATCTGTTAAGTGTTCTGTCACACTTTGAGTTTTCGATTTCGAAGTTTCGAAGCATTGAAGGTGGAAAGCGCAAGAGCGGAAGGAGAAAGGAGGAAGGGCTATTAAATGTTCCACCGCACATTGATTTTATGATTTCTGAGTTTCGAGGTGCGGTAGGAAGAAATAAGAAGTGCAGAAGGAGGAAGGAGGAAAGGATGTTAAATTTTTTGTTGCACATTAAGTTTTGGATTTTTGAGTTCCAAGGTATGGAAGGTATAAAGTGGAAGTACAAAAGGAGAAAAGAGGCAGAGTGTTTAAATGTTCCCATTGCACATTATGCTTCCAATTTCCAATCTCCAAGGGTGGAAGGAAGATAGAGGAAGTGCGGGAGGCAGAAGGAGGAAGGGAGTTTAAGTATTCCCATTGAGCTTTATGATCCCTATTTCTGACTTTCGAGGACTAAAGGGAGAAAAGAGGAAGTGCAGAATGCAGACTGCAGAAAGACAGGTCGAGTGCGAAAATGATCATTCTCGTCACAGAAGGGATCTATCAAGGGAATAATGAGTGTTACAGTGATTTATATGCTTGAGAATGAAGGTTGAAGTGTGATTTAATGTCCATTCCCTGTGTTTCAAAGGATAAAAAGTGTTCTTGAAGGAAAATATTTGATTTATCTGCATTATTGGGTATGGGGTCGTTACAGATTGGTATCATAGCTTACGGTTACAACATTGGGCCTTGATGAGCCAAGTTGAACAGTTAAGAGAGCCGCTGGAAAATGGTATTTACTTATGATTTTATTATGCAACTAA
>LPNX010189041.1:6888-56887 GCA_001517045.1 Pseudotsuga menziesii
CTACCTATGCAGCGCGAGGTCTCTTCTAGACCTCTGGTCTATCTCTATGTTGCCTTTCTTTCAATATATCCTTCCCTCTCTTTTTTCTCTGTGAATGGTTACATACAGACTCAATTGACTCACAGACAACTAGGTGTCTGGATCGTTACAACGCAGTCTGTCTGACTGATTCCTGAGTCTACAAAACTATCAACTAACCAACTATCTAACTAGCTGATTAGCTAACCCTTTACAATACAAAAATGCAAGCTTTTATAGGCAGCCCGAAGATCGTGCCATTACAACACTGTGGGCCTGTCCCAACAGTAAACCCATACCCTAAATAGTGACAGTCGGTCCTCTCTGTCCTTGAGGTAGCCGCTTCCCGTCACACTACAGCTCTCTGCAGTCTTCCATGCTTCCCGGCACTGACCATGGGTACTATGCACCGCTTCTCTTTCTGTCCTTCGTCTTTAATGCTTGAGCCTCGTTGCTCCTTCTCCTTTATGAGGGTCGCTGAGCCCTCCTGTCTTCCGCCGCTGCCTTCAATGCAGTGGTTGAGCTTTCTTCTCTTGGCCGCTCAGGTACCGTTGCCTTCTTGACTTTTCTATCCCAAAAGTCATGGTTTCCGGCTCTGCTCTCCAGCTGGAAACGTGCTACACCGTCGTAGCTCTGCCCTGTCCTTTTTCCGCCAAACTTCTCTCTTTCCACCAAAATTAGCAGCTTCTTCTGTAGCTGCGGGATCCTGCTCCAAAAATTGTCAAAAATACATGTTAGATAATTCTTTTCCAATTCTTTGAGATGGGCTGTTTATTTTTTTAAGAGTATCTAACAGGAAAAATGCCTCATGACGAGCATATCCCCATGAAATTCCAACTTTGATTAGACCCATCACATGTAATTATTCTATTAGTAGTCCTTATCTTTCATTTTAAAAAATGTATGACTTCGTTTATAGTTTATAAGGAGTAAGGTTTAAAAACATAAAATTGATAATGTTGCATAAGGTGTTATGCACACCAAAAACATTGTATGTTGAAACATGTAGTAGCATTTTTTTTCTTATGCTATTTCTTTGTGATTGTTATCTATATATGTTGCAAACTATATAAGGCTATGGGGGTGAGAAATTAAGAATATTGGCTTGCTTAATATATCCCTCTACTTGAAATATTGCTAGAGAGTTCTAATTGGGAAGGGAATTTGGCATCCAATGATCTTAGTGAAGTACTTGAAATGAAATTTTGTTCTACAGTGGCTTACGAACCCCCTAAAATCCTCTAGGGGAGTCTCCTTTTATTTGGAATGATTTTCTTAATATTTTCACGTGGATAAATGGAAGAATAGATTGATGGGTTGGTGATGACACTAATGTCATTATTGGTGTGGATCCATATGTTGGATGCACAGGGACTTCACTTAGTGAATCTCTCACATAGCATGTGCAATTGTGGGATATTAAAAAATACCCTTAATTTCTAGAGATATTGACCCAAACTCTTTTTGTTGAAATCCTCTCCCAATACTTAAAACCTCCTCCCCACCCCTTTTTATACCCCAATCCTTATAAACCACCCTACCCACCCCCACCTTAAACCCCTCATCCCCCCAATACCTGCAATATATTGGTTCAATTTTTGATAATTTTAAAACCCACAATATGAACTAACGTGATAGGATATTGGTCAACAAGTGAAGCCCTCGTGGTTGGATGCAAAGGGGGTTTTTTATTGATCCTCATATTCTTTAGCAATAAGCATATTTTTGCATTTATACTCTTAACCAGATTAAAAGAACTTTGGGGCATTGTTTTAATGAGAATTTTTGGATGTAAGCATAAGAATTAAGCCTCCAAGGTTAAGGGGTCGAGGAATGGTCCAGTTATATCAAAACCCTATACGCTATTGGTATCAGGCTCTTCATTTCGGTTGACTTACTTGTTTGGAATTGGAACAAGTCAAATGGGAAACTCACAACTAAATCTACTTATGAATCCATCGCTTTTGCCTCTGTTTCTTCCAATTTTAAATGGTGGTTTTCAAATATTTGGAAGTGGAACATTTTAGCTACGTTGAAATGTTTCTTTTGGATCACATTGGAAATTCATATTTTATCACGGGACAACTTGCTCAAAAGGGGGTCGATCAGGTCAAACTTTTGTCCTCTATGTAGGAGGGATGAAGAGAATGTTGACCTCTTTTCTTTAGCATATTCTTCAACCAAAATGTTTGGTTGGAAGTTTCAAGACTTCTCCATATTCCATTGGAATGGAGTCTTGATTCTCTAGTCCAAAATTTTGAACTTTGGTATCAAAAGGTCAATTTACATAGATTTCTATGCATTTTTTACTGTTGGCAAATATGGATTACGATAAGTAGTGTCATATTTGAGGATTGTGCACCCAATGTGTCTCTTTGTGTGATGAAGTGTCTAGTATTATATCAATATTTCCCCTTTGATCACGTGGTTAAGAAGAAGAGAATGATTTCTAGTCCCTCTTTCTTGGCAATATTGGCTTCCGGTTTGTTTAATGGGGCGGTGCAAAATCGAATTGGGGGTTTCATGGACATTATCAGAAGCAATGAATACCGCCATTTTAATCTCAGTTTAGGTTGTGGAAAGGAAACCAACACCAAATCATAACTTTTGGTGTTCTGGTGTCTTCTGCAATTTTCCATCTGCAACAAAATCATTGATCTCCAAGTCATTGGGGACTCCTTGGCTATTGTTAACTAGTTTTATGGAATTTACAAGATTCAAACTTTACACTTAGAATAATGGTTCTCCAAATTCATATACCACCAATATCCCTTTGTGAAACTTAAGGTTCATCATATTCACAGAGAATTCAATATGGAATCGGATGCCCTCTCCAAAAGAGCTCTTTCCTACCCGGAAGGTTTCTTAAGTATTGAGGATTTGTGGAAGGGAATTTAACTAGTGAAGGTACTAGTAATTGTTTTGAAATGAGCTAAGCATATTTTGTATCTTGAGGACTCACCATTATTTTGGTCATGAAGGTGGATTTTTGTGTTCTAATCTGAGACTCCTTGTTTTGTGCCTTTTGCTAAGACTGGTTGTTTGTATTTGGAAGTCTCTCTATTGTTTTAGCCTATGTGTTTCTGGAATATTCTCCTTAGATATGTAAGTAGTGTTAGATTTTAAACATTAAGCTAGCATTTCATTAGGATCTTTAACTAAGAGAACAACAAGCACAACAATCAAACATAAGAGATAATGAACACAATGTTTTTCCTTGGGGAAACCATAAATGGAGAAAACCCTGCAACTTTCTCAGAGGTAAAATCAACACCAAATTGAAACCCAAAAACAGTAAGATGATCTCTCGACAACAATAACCTCTTTCTTCCTTGCCCCAGTGTCTTTCTCTTCCTCAGCTATGTGCTACAACTGAGTGTGAGTGAGTGTGTGATAGATAGAGAGGATAGCTCTCTATTTATACTAATTCCTGACTTGACTAAACCCAACTAGGGCCGACTTCACTAGGTGAGTCTAATAACCCTAGTACCTTGAAACTGCAGGGACTTTAAACCTTAGACAATAGGAGATTTAACCAACTTGACTTGACATGACTTGTTTACATTATAGAAACTTCTCGATAGGAACATCGGGGCATGACATGACTCAATTACATTACAAATACATCCCAGAATAAACATCGGGTTACAATACATAAGAAATACAAGTGAATACATTCCGAAGTTACAATTACATCAAAAATCCCTCTTAACTAAGAAGGTATTCTCTCGACACAATTTATCAGTATTCTTCTCTGTATCATCTGGATCATCATCGAGTCTTTGTCATGTTCACCTTCAAGTCATCTCTATCTTCAAGTCACCTTTATCTTCAAGTCATCTTCACCTGAATTTGGATCATCACTGGATCTGGATCATCATCACTGGATCTGGATCATCCCTTGATCTGGATCATCTCTGGAGCATCATCTCTGTATCTAGATCATCCCTCAATCTAGATCATCTCTACCAGATACTCAACACTGAATCTTCATGGGTGCTATCTCATGATTCTTCTTGTCATAGGAAGTTATATAGAGCTAGCCCTTTTTCATGCTGGTTGTAGGCCTATCCTCCATTTAGGTCTTGTCCAGCACTTATATCTGACCCTAAGTCAGAATGGCCCACCCATCACTTACATCTGATCATGTAGGAAACAATCTTATAATCATATCAGAAAAGAAACACCCAACACTCACATCTGACCTTGTGGGAACACCTCCCACAACCCTATCAGAAAGGCCTAGCACTCACATCGGTCAACAAATGTAAAAAAGGCTTAGCACTTACACTTGGTCATGTGAGGAACAATTCCTCCATGCCAAAAGGCTCTGCACTTACATCTGAAAACCAATGTAAAAAAGGCTCAACACTTATATTCGACCATGCAAGGAACCCATCCTTCATGCCGAAAGGGCTCTGCACTTACATCTGACAAACAATGTCAGAAGGGCTTTAACTCACATATGATCTTGTAGAAACCAATCCTACAGTCATATCAGAATGGCCCCCAATCCCAGACTGAGCTACCTGGTAATTGACCAGGCACCTCCATTCCCAGAATGGAATTCAACGCTTACTTCTGATCATGTAGGAACCAATCCTATAGTCACATCAGAATGGGTCAGTATTCACATCTGACACTGAAGGAACCAATCCTCTCACCATGACAGAATGGCTCAGCCCTTACATCTGACCATGGAAGGAACCAGTCCTCTCACCATGTCAGAATGGATTTGGGTCTCATCATTTCCCTTTGGAGGAAACCTCGATATGGAGAACACCAAGATTCTCCCTGAAGTACTCGAAGTTCACCCTAGCCAATGGTTTCGTTAACACATTAGCTATCTGTTCCTCCGGCACAACATACTGGAGCTTCACTGCTCCCCTCTACACCATATCCCTGATATAGTGATACTTGATCTCGATATGCTTCAACTTGTCATGGAACACTGGATTCTCTGACAAATTCACGCAACTCTGGTTGTCACAATGTATACAAGTAGCATCCATCTGGAGATCAAATAAATTAGACAGTAGCTTCCACAGCCATATTGCCTCACAACTAGCTGAACAAGTTGTGACATACTCTGCTTTAGCTGTACTCTGTGCCACATAGGATTTCTTCTTTCTAAACCAAGAGATCACACCTAATCCCATACTAAAGAAACAACCTAAAGTGCTCTTCCTATCGATGGCACTGCCTGCCCAATCTAAATCAACATAACCATCTAGGTTAATCTTCTGATTCGCCTTGTACTTGAGCCCATAATCAATTGTACCCCTCGGGTACCTTAGAATATGCTTTGCAGCAATCAAGTGAACATGTCCTGGATATGTCAAGAACTGGCTCAAGGTGTTCACAGCAAAGCAAATGTCTGGTCTCGTGTTCGTTAGATACATCAAGGATCCAATCATCTGACAATACATCGTAGCATCAACTGTCTATGATGAAGCATCACTCAATAGCTTTAGGTTCGATGCCATAGGTGTGGTCATGGCCTTGCAGTCCATCATCCCAAACCTCTTCAGGATCTCTACTGCATACTTCCCTTGTCCGAGGGAGATTCCATCCACATTCTGCCACACCTCCATACCTAGGAAATTATGCATCATACCCAAGTCCTTCATTTCGAACTCGGTAGCAATATTTCTCTTCATATCAACAATCAACCCATCCATACCTGTTACAAACAGATCATCTATATACAGTAGGAGCATCACTGGGCTGCCATATTCAACCTTGTAGTAAAGGTTGGAATCTGCTTTACTCTTGGTAAATCCCAAACTGGATAAAAAGTTGTCAATTCTGCCATACCATGTCCTGGGTGCCTGTTTCAAACCGTATAGGGATTTCTTCAATTTGCACACATGAGAATCTCTGTCACGTGTCTCAAAACCAAGTGGTTGTTCTACATACACTTCCTCTTCAACTACACCATTCAAGAAAGTAGTCTTGACATCCATTTGGTGTATCTTCCATTTCATTACTATAGCCAAAGCAAGTACCGATTTGATGGAAGTGTATCTTGCTACAAGTGCAAAGGTTTCTTCATAATCTCTTCCTTCTTTATGTGAGAAACCACGAGCCACAAATCTTGCCTTATATTTCTCTATTCTACCATCTGCAGCATGCTTGATCTTGTAGATCCATTTGGAAGTTACAACTGACTTCCGTTCTGGTCTTGGGACAACATCTGAAACATCATTCTTCATGATCGATTGATATTATTCGATCATAGCATCCTTCCATTCTTTCCGTTCTACCGCTTCGTCATAATTGGAAGGTTCTTCATTTATAAAGTCACATAGTAAAGCTACATATCCGGAGCAGGATCTGGTTCTCTTTCTTTCTCTGTGATTCTCTTTTGGAGCCCCATATCTTTCCGCACCTTGCATAATTTATCGTACCCAAGCAGGTTTTCTCTTGTGAGGATTCTTCTCCTGAGGTGGATCTACACGTATTTGTGGTTCTTCAAACTCTCAATCTTCTTCTTGAATTTATTCATTCATGGTTGTATCATGAATTCTGGGTGCTTCTGCTTCTTCAGTATCTTCAGTAGGTCTCTTTTTGGATTTGTTGTAAGCCATGTCTTCATCAAATGTTACATCCCTAGTGATGTCAATCTTCTTGAATCATGGGAAGTATATTCTATAAGCCTTCGAGCTTTCAGAGTATCTCACAAATATACCCTTCTTTCTTGAAGGATCTAGTTTTGTTCTCTTCTCTTTTGGAATGTGTATGTACACTGGATAGCCGAATATTCTGAGATGGATGACTTTTGGTTTCTTGTTGGAGAAGACTTCTTCAGGAGTCTTGTTCTCGAGTACTCGGTGTGGAGTATGGTTCTCTACATACATTGTTGTTCTGGCTACTTCTGCCCATAGATGCATAGGAAGATCTTGATCATGAAGCATTGCTCTTGCAGCTTCCATGATAGTTCTATTCTTCCTTTCTGCAACCCCATTCTATTGTGGATTATAAGGAGTGGAAAACTCCCTCTTAATCCCTGACTCTTTGCATAAGTCTTTGAATTCATTTGATGTGAATTCTCCTCCATTATCTGATCGTAAGGTCTTGATATTCTTTTCTGTGTGGTTCTCGATCAAGGCTTTGAATTCCTTGAACTTGCTGAAAACTTCATCTTTGTTCTTCATGAAGTAAATACATGTCTTCCTAGAAAAGTCATCAATGAAAGAAACATAGTATACATACTCACTTAGAGAACTTGATGACATTGGTCCGCATACATCAGAGTGGATGATTTCCAAGATTCCTTTTGCCTTGCTCTCGCTACTTGGAAACATCTTCTTTGTATTCTTTCCTTTCGCACATCCTTTGCAGAACCCTTCATGTTTTGCTTGAATTTCTGGAAGACCTTCAACCACTTTGCTTGCAAGTGGTAGTGCTCTGTAATCCACATGTGCAAGCCTTCTGTGCCAAAGTTCATTTGGCTCTACTGTGTCGTGGACCATAGCTTGTTCTGGATGGCCCTTCAGTTTGTATAAACCTCCTTGTTGTTCTCTAATCACTATTGCTTCGTCAATAGTGTTTCTTCTTGACCACATGAGGACTTGGACATCTACAAATGTAACCCTCATGAATTTTGCATCTAGTGCTGATATGGATAGAATATTCTTCTTTAGTCCTGGTACAAACAAGAAATCCTTTATCTTCATAGACTTTCCAGAGTCTAGCTTGTAGGAGGATTTACCACTACCTTTTATGGGATATTGGTAGTCATCCCCAAGTTTTACCTTATGGGGTGAACTATGTTTAGATAGTTTCTCAAAGGATTCCTTGAAACCTGGCATGTGTTTAAAAGCCCCACTATCAATAAGCCAATATTTTCTTCCATGAGTGACAGTTCCCATGAGAGCGAAGATCAGAACATATTCATCTTCACTTTCTTGTTTTACTCTCTTCCTGGGAGGATCATCATCCTCAGCAGTGTGATCATGATGTCTTCTTTTGGAGTTCTTCTTCTTCTTGGATCCATTATTATTTATGGGACAATTTCTAGTAAAGTGTATTATTTCATTGCATGTATAACATCTAAGTTTGGATGGATCTCTTCTTACAAGATTGTTTTTCTGATGAGAATGCTTACCTTGGTGATGATGATTTTCCCTTGTTCCTTTCTTGGACTGTACTGTGAGAGCTTGATCTTCACTTCCCATCTTTTCTTCTCGAGCTGCTATCCGAGATTCTTCTTGAGAACATTCTTCCCATAGTATACTAAACTTGACCAACTTCTTTCTAGCACATATTCCTTTGATGAAAGATTCCCATGACCTAGGGAGGCCATTCAATGTCGTCATCACAATTTCTGCATTCTCCACTTCTTCATCTACTACTTCCAGTTGTTCTTTGATCTGGGAGACCCTTGTGAAGTAACATTGGATGGTATCCTCATTTTGGATCTTTACATTCTTCAACTGGTTCCTTAGAGTCATCTTCCGATTGATGTTCTTCCCTTCAAACAGTTTGGTTAGGGCATTAAATATGGATTTAGGTGTCTTGAGGGAGGACACCTATGGAATGGGGTGATCCTCGATTGAATCAGCAATGATCCTCTTTTCCATAACCAACTTATTATTATGTAAGGCCTTGGCCTCATCTCCCTCTGGAACTGGAACCTCCTCATGGATGTAGGAGTCCAACTCATTTTCTTCCAGGACCAGGGAGATCCTATAATTCTAGGCTTGGAAGTTATCATATCCCTCAAGATTTTCATTAATCTTGGTATGATGAGATATCTTAACTGAGTACCTCAAATGTAAATACAAAATATTTATATCTTACCATGTCAAGATGTCGTATCTGGATTTGGAGCTAAAATCCTGCAGTGCTGGTTCAGGAGCATATTAGGGTTTTTATTTTTCAAAGTTCTGTCCAACCAAATTCTTTGAATTTGATCCCTAACTTCAATTTTGGGGAGGAGATCAATCCAGGCCTGGGCTCACTGAAAAATTCCACTTCTATGAAAATCCCTAATTTTCGGTAGTAGGGTCGGGTCCAAAACTAAAAAACCTCAGAATTGGATTCTGCTTCGATAGAAATATATGCCCTAGGAAGGAGAGTTATTCCACCCTAATTTTTCTGAAAATCTATGGAGAGAGATGCACAAAATAGGAAGCCCTAGTTCCTGCAGCTGCACAGTGTGTTTTTCTCAGGTTAGCTTTGGTGTCATGTTAGATTTTAAACATTAATCTAGCATTTCATTAGGATCTTTAACTGAGAGAACAACAAGCACATCAATCAAACACAAGAGATAATGGACGAAGTGTTTTTCCTCTGGGAAACCATAAATGAAGACAACCCCGCAACTTCCTCAGAGATAGAATCAACACCAAAGTGAAACCCAAAAACAGTAAGATGATATCCTGGCAGTAGTAACCTCTTTCTTCCTTGCCCTAATGTCTTTCCCTTCCTTAGCTATGCGGTACAACTGAGTGTGAGTGAGTGTGTGATAAATAGAGAGGCTAGCTCTCTATTTATACTAATTCCCAACTTGACTAAACCCAACTAGGGCCAGCTTCATTAGGTGAGTCTAATAACCCTAGTTCCTCGGAACTGTGGGGACTTTAACCCTTAGACAATAGGAGAGTTAACCACCTTGACTTGACATGACTTGTCTACATTATAGAAAATTCCCGATAGGAACATCGGAGCATGACATGACTCAAGTACATTACAAATACTTCCCGGAATAAACATTGGGTTACAATACATAAGAAATACAAGTGAATACATTCCGAAGATACAATTACATCAACAAGTAGGTGTTTCCTTGTATAAATATTTGGAATTACTTCCTTCTGAATGTATATTAGATGACATCTCTGGCTTGGATACGAACTAATCAAGTGATGTACCTATTTTCTTTGATTATGATAGAATAATGAGAAAATGAGTTTTTTTTATTGAAAAAAATGTAAAATACAAAAAAACTATGTTAATAGGGTGGCATGTCCTATGTTGGTATTTACACATTGACACCTTTTTATAGGATAGATATGGTTTATAAGGTATTACCGATACTAAAAGTTTTGTGAATTTAGAAGTTGGATTCAAGATTCAGTTCCTTGAGCTCATCCTCCCTCATTATTGTTCTAACATTGTTAAGAGTTTCGATGTCATGTTTTTTGGATAATATTTTCTTTGTGATTATTATATGTGATGGTGCAAGTTATCATATTACAATGGTGTGTCCTTGTTTTGGGATTTCATTTATGGGAAGATGTTTGACCTCACAAATTTGTTTTTTCTTTGTTATCAAAGAGACATAACCCATGTTAAAAAATTCAAATTAGTAAGTTGAAAATTATAGGATACTTTATTATTTATATATTAATTCTCCCCTTTTCCCCTTGCCCCATGACACCCAACCCCACTCTCTCACTTTTTTTTGAATGTGGGTATTTGAAATTCGTAATTGCAATGGAGAATTATAACTTCATTGTTAGCAAGGGTCATATCTCCTTGTCATTTGGGTTTAGATCGAGTGGTTCTGGGATGGAGTGTTATCCTCCCTACCTTGGTTTTATTCCCCTAAGTGACATGCTAAACTCATAATGAGAATATTGTTGTAATGGCTACGAGCCTTGTTTTTTATTTAGCCTTGTGCCTTGAAGAATCAAGGGTTTACCCTAGGTTCCATCCTCGAAATGAAAGGAAGTTTCCAAAGGTTTTCCCCATGATAATTACCCAAAAAAAAGGGTCATGACACCTTATTCATCACATCATATCACCTTAAACAATTTTTATCACTTCCAGTGGAGCAACCCCATTTTGTTGATTTGAAAGAGAAACCTACAAATTGCATTTTTTAAAAAGAATAGAAAATATCCCAAGGATTCAAATGGGATAGTTGATAGAACAAGTGGTAGAAAGAATATTGACAACAACAAGTAGATCATGTGAATTATCATCTAGGGTTAAATTTATGAGTCTAACAATAGGTCCAGGGATTATATATCCAATTGTAGTTTAATGTAAGTTAATGAGAAATGAATAATGGAACTTGCAATTAACATCGATGCCTATGATATCCTTTTGTATCATTGAATTCTTGACCAATGTTATTTCCCATTTATTGAGTATATACTAGATCCAACATATAGTGTGATTCTGGTATTATTTTGCAAATATTTATTCTGTATATGCATTTTAAAAGTATAAGGCTGGATGATTTTCCTTGATTGATCGATCCTCAAGAGAACAATGGTCCTTGAAGCATGTATATCTTGTTGTGATAATAATTTGATATAAATTTGAAATCTATTATGTTGAATCCCTATTTTAGACTTGAATCTTATTACATGGAAATAAGGAACGGTGAAATCTTATATCTTGATGAAATATTATACTTTGAAATTCAAGTTTTTAAATCCAATTATTGAATTGATTTCATAAATTGGGGTTCAAATATCTCTTCTCGACTTAATGTTTTTCTTATCCTGTCTACTATTCAATTATTTGTTTTGAATGAATGGTTGGAAACCTTTGTTTAGTACTCATGTATGCAAGTTCTTTGGATCAGTTTACTTCATAGACATGGATCTATAAAGATCCTAAGTATGAATGCCCTACAACCAAATTGAAGTTTCATGTTGAGCTCAAATCTAGAGTTTACTTGTTGTAAAAGTTTTGATGTCCACTACAGACTTATGAACTTTGATATGGTCACAAGATTGAACTTGAGAACTTGATTTTATCATAATACAAATATTTAGAAGATAATAATCTTATTAATACTCTCATTTTTATCCTTTGTTGAAGATACCAATGTACTTTGAAATTATTGGCTTCTAATTTCAATCAACCCCGAATCGGTATCATATTATAAAAGGCTACATGTAGTTAATGTTGTTTCTTGCATTTTAGAATATACCACAAGGAACTGCCATAATACATTTCTATGCATTTGTAATTCAAAATAGGAGTTTCGAACTCATTATTTTGAGGGTATGCATTTGCATAATACCCTTCCCTATTTGTTCGATATTCTTGTAAAATAAGATAAAGTTAGATTAGCCTCCCAAGACTAAATTAGTGAAGCACTAATTTGGTACATATTGTTGGAGACATTCTTTATGTTTGAAAATTGCATTGAAATATGTGCCTTCATGAATGAATAATTGGTTGGGTATAAACAATGAGGTGCTAATGTTCACTAAAGTTGATGCATAGTTATAGGACAACATGATGACACTCTTAATAACATGTACTATAGAATGAGGAATTTTCCTTTTGAGGGTAATGTAGCATATGCTCTTTCATTGTTCTTATTTTTAAGAAATAATTATTGTGGTGGCAAGTTGGATTCATGGTAGCCTAGAGAACTTAATGAATTGACCATATTAGTATGGTTTTCCAACTTGATTGGTTTTTGTTGGGTTTGGTTCAAAATCAGAAATCTTTTTAATATGAAGAAGATGGAAAGAGGTCTTGATGTTTGTGGAATGGATGAAAATTAATTTATTACCCAAAAATATTTAAAATGCTAAGGCTATTTACAAATTACCTGGTAACTAATGTGGTTGTCTTGGGATCCTTTGGTTGTGAAGTGAAATTAATGTGTTCCTCATTCTCCCTTGCTCTAGTAGCACTAGTAGGTGGAATTTGAATGATTCTATATGAAACTAACACCAAGTGTAACTTATAGATAACTTGTATGTGTCATCATTGCATGTGTAAGTTGACTTCCTAGCTTGTCTTTGATGCTCTTCCCTATTAGATATGTCATTTTCATTCATGCTTTCCTTGAACCTTGAAGGATAATTAGAAACTTTCATAGGGAAATTTGAAAACTAATGCATCTTATTGAACCTTCATACATCATCTTAGATACACAAATTGCTTCCAATCGTTTCATTTTTATTCATGCTTGTATTGAAAGAAAATGCATGGAAACCTTCCTATATCCCTTTGAAAACTAATGCATATTATTAAACATTATATATCATATTAGATACAACAATTGCTTCTTATGAATTGATAGAAGAGAGTACTTTGCATATTTTTTATTTATACATGAGGGATCTCATACTTCGAATATTGCTAATCATTTCCAAGGTGGCTATAATTTCCGATGTGGTTTCTAATTCCAATAATGGTTTGTTCTTCACTCATAGTAGATATAGTATCATCCTTATTTTCCATCTTGTTTTATGATATATGAAAAAGGAAAATAAAATCCATTAGCTTGCAACAAAGATTCATGGATTCAAATTACTAACAACCCTCATCTACCAAGGTTGCACGATTGTATGCACATAAACACAAGTAAAGGAAATGTAGTATGGATTTATCCATGCTTCTTGCAGACTAGAAAAAGTGTAAGGGAATCTTCATTGGTCCATATATTCCATATTGTACAATCATTGCACTCCATGGTTCCAAGTTTATCATAGGCATGTTATTAACATTTTTCATGCAGTCTCTCTCAACCCACATTTTTCATACATATCTATAAGTGAAGTTCCCTAGTAACATTTGAATCAAGATAAAAGTTCTTTGAGGTAAAGATTCCCTTCCCAAAAACATAGTCTTCAGAATTGGATTTTTGGGGGCGGTCTTTAAACAATCGCCACCAAAAAATCCAATTCACGTGATTTTATTTATTTTTTATTTATTTTTTTTTGTTCGGGGGGGGGGGGGGGGGGCATTAAAAACCCCCTTGAAAAGGAATTTTAGGGGGGTATTTCAACCTCCCCCCCCGCCCCCTCCCCCCTCGAAAAAAAAAAGAAAGAAAAAGAAAAAAAATTCATGAAAATTGGACTTTTGAGGGAGGATCTTTAACATCCACAGTTCTTAAAAGTCAAAATCCTCATGAATTTTAAGGGTTTTTTTTTTAACCACGTTGAAAATGACCTTTAGGGGGGTTATTTCAACCTCCCCAAAAAATTTCATGACAATTGGACTTTTGAGGGAAGATTTATAACAACTACCCCCAAAAGTCCAAATTCTCATGACTTTTAAGGGGTTTTTTTTAACCTCCTTTGAAACGACCTTTAGGGTGTCTTTCAAACCCCCTCCCGAAAAAATAGTCATGCCAATTGGAATTTTGAGGGAGGATTTATAACCACTACCACCAAAAGTAAAAATCCTCATGAATTTTAAGTGTTTTTTTTTAAAACCATTTTGAAAATTACCTTTAGGGGGCCCTTTCAAACCCCCCTAAAAAAAATCACGACAATTAGACTTTTGAGGGAAAATTTCCAACAAAATCCCCCAAAAGTCCAAATTCTCATGATTTTTGGGAGCAACTTTAAAACAACCTCCCCCAAAAGTCCAATTATCATGGCCTTTAGGGGACGGTTTAAAACAACCGTCCCCAAAACTTCAATTCTCATGAAATTTGGGGGGTGGGGGTTAAAAAACTGTCTTGAAAAGGACCTTTAGGGGGGAGGGGGTCTTTACAACCCTCCCCTCCCCCCCCCCCCCTCTCAAAAAACAAATCCTAAGAATTGGATTTTTTTTTTTGGGGGGGGGGGGGTGTTAAGAAATTGCCTCCAAAGGTGGAATTCTTAGGAATTTTGAGGGGGATTTTTTAAAACCACCCCTAAAATGGTGATTTGTTGTAGTGAGATTAGATGCAATAGTGGATGCGAAGTTAGGCACAACACCTAGCAAAAAATCCGACGCAAAAGTGGATGCAAAATTAGATGCAAAAATAGATGCAGTAGTCGATGCAAACTTGGGAGAAAAAAAATGATGCAACTGTGGATGTAAAAGTGGAAGCAAAAGAAAATTAAAAAGTAGGAACACAAATGGGTGCAAATTAAGGTGCAACAAAAGTGGACACAACAATAAATGCAAAAAAGGACACAAGCATGGATGCAAAATGAGATGCAAAAAAATATGTAAACGTGGGTGCAAAAGTGGATGCAAAATGGGATTTAAACCATGATGCAAAACCCGATGCAATAGGGGATGAAAACAGGGATGAAAAATAAGTAGCATAAGTGGATGCAAAAGAGGATGTAAAAAATTATCCAAAATCCAACACAAACATGGTGTTAGCATCGGGATTGAGCCCCAAGGTTGAGGGAAGGCCCGCTCCCGGGTAACAACAGAACCACTTTAGGCTGCGCCTCCGGCCCTGCACAGTTAGAGAGGGATCTCTCGCTTGTCTTCAGTTTTTACTCCATGTAATATATTCACTCAAGGATGGTCAGGAGGCTGGACTCCTGGAATGGGACAAAGTAGAGTGGCATGAGATGTAGGTGGGATTATCAAGGCAAGGGACCATTGGTAATGGAGTCCAAAAACTGGGTAGGGAACATTTGCATGAGGAAAATAATGGTGTGGGGTTGCAGACAAAGGCAAGATAGCCATCGATCTTGTAATCAAGAGATATTTAGAAGGTGGTTAGGGGACACGAGAGAACAGCCCATCGTGCGGAGCACTAGCAAGATGAATTTCGTGCAACTTTAGAAGAAAAATTGGTAAATGACTGAAACAACAGGTGGAGCATAGCATGTATGAATTCCAAATTGTTATACCCTAAGTTACATACATGAAAGAAATCAACAAACTGGAATGGAAACAGGATATACATTTCATGTAAATAAAATACATATTGAAAGAAGCAATGACACATGAATCTCTGTCTTAAGAAACAATTATTCCTCTACAATTTTTATTCATAACATAGGCATCAAATCTTATTTACAATGGAGAGACTTAGCCCTTGAAGGTTTCTTGACCCTCCAGCTAACTCTTTTTTCCCTTATCAGGATTGCATTTATAATACTTCAGTGTTGAGATTATTCTTCGAAACAAACCTACAAACTGTTTGCAGTCACAATCATGCATTAATAGTATAGAGAGTGGATTTATTGCCATGTTTCACGGATATAAAGAAACATTATGGAATTGTAGCGTGTGGTAGTGTTAAATGACAACGTAGAGTTTTCTTTATCTTGGTATATGAAAGCAATCCCTATGTTGCTTGACGTCGGTCGGCCGCCAACTCGAACCGTTTTAGACATGCCTTTCTTCCTCCTTTGATCATCCTACTTATTTCAGACCACGTCACTCAAAGGATAACAGGAAGGCCTGCGCCCTGGTTCTTGACATTTTCCCAACACTTCCTTCATCTGGTAACATGGTTATAGGAGGAAGCCTGAAAAAGGGTGTCCATGCACTTGATGATGATAGACGTCTTAAGAGGTTTATCATGTTTGTTCTGATCTCTCCCTCCTACAAGGAGGGTTTTATCATAGGCCATGTAGTTGGGTGTACATTTGACCCCCTCCTCATCTGAGGTAAGGTCGTTAAGTGGAGATCATATGGGCAGTGATGAAGGCTTCAAACTGCCCCTATCCCAGAATGAGCATTTCCTCCAACAGCTCCACCATCATTGTGTGTTAGGACTTCGGAGGTCATGACAGCTACTGGAGGTGTCGGAGATACATCCTTGGGATGTAAAAACCCATGCACAATGCATCTAAGGGTAGGGAGGTGTGGAAACAACTGAACTTCCCTAGGTGTTTAACATCTATGCCCTGGTGGTTCCTGAATTCTCAGTGTAGATAACCAAGAAGACGAATAAACACAATATTATGTTCACTAACCATTAATACCCCTTGTCAAACTAACTTCTTAAACCACACAACCATGGCTATCTGTGAAGGAATTCAGCACTCTTTGGAGTTTAACCTTTAGCTCTCACCATTTGTACAGTTTCATACCTTGACAACCTCAGAATACAGAGCTATATAGGGGAAGCTGAAATGGCATGGAGATGGCTATAGTCTTGAACAGCGGTTGATGTGACAGTAGCCTGTGTGACGCCAGGGTGGGGATCTTCTATTATAATTTTCAATTATATTATTTGATAATGGATGGGATTCTAAGCACTTCTTGTGTGGCTGCCAAGCTGGTTTCAAGGACTATGGATTTGACCTTTCTTGCCTTTTCACTTAATCTGACAGTGGCACTGAGTGAACTTGGTTCATGGATTCTCTTAAATTTGTGTAGACATCTAATTCACCATTTCAAAACCTGCACCTCTTATCCTTTCCCATGTGAACCGTGTGCCAGTCCAGTGGAGTCAGAGAAGTTAGCATCATTGGCTGGGACCTTTGCCTCTATCTTGTCAAAGACGGTGTTTGGAGGCATCAGCCCACCTGTTGGGAGGTGGATTACACATATGAATGTCCTTTCCCCTATCATCTTGGCACTGGATATGATACCTGCAGCATGGAAGTCTCCTTAGCCCTCCGATTTGGGGGGGGGACCTTTTACATCCACCATCCATGTTTCTTTACCTCGGTCACCGATTTCACCTTCTTTGGTACAACGGGCATCTTTGGATAGTGATGTGTTCTTATCTGTCGATCGGGATCGATTCCTTCATCCAACCGTCAATCTAAGTGGGTCCTACTATTTTCGCAATGCGAAATCCTGATCTTCAACTGCGTTCGTTTGTATTGCGAAATAAACCACAACCGTAGATCTCTTCCGTTCTTTGCCGTGACCGTTGATATTTATGGCCGGTACCATTTTTTATGATTTGAAATCGTAGCTTTACCCACACAAGTCTGGTTTGCGAAATCGACTAAGACCGTAGATCTTCTTGGATTCCATTCTCGACCGTTAGATGCCTCTGTCCTTTAAACTATTTTGCAATCTGGAAAAGTGGCTTTGGTCAGGCATGTTCTCCATGATAAATATTTAGACGCCATTGATCTACCATCCACTCAATCTTAGCCTTCGATCATGAGTCCCACTTAATGCCTTCAGCGTGCCCAACGTCCTCCTCAAACTTCTGTCAGACCCGTAAATAGACTATTGAAAATAGAGTTTTAATAGTATGCTCTGCAATCTTTCTCTTCATAATTAGTATTGTCCTATTGAATTACATAATTTACAAAAGAGGTTCATCGAGGTACTTACTACCTTTTGAAAATATAAACACTGCTTGTCCCGATGTCCTCTAGACTGGTATATGCGACACGAGGGTAGTCCATGGCCATTTAATGGGTTTGGTGCACTGAATATGATATAGTTCATTAAGTTTGGACAATTCTCTTTGGTGTGTCTATCCATTCTGCATTTCATGCACAACAAATATTCTTGTGCTTCCTTTCCCATTTTGATATCCTGAAGCTGTATCATCATATTAGCCAACTGTGACTGGATCTACACCATCCCTGTGGCACCATCGCCGATTGGTGAGGCCTCTAGCTTCATTTCCAATTCCAGTGCTTCGGTTTGTGACTCGATTTTTTGTTGCATCAATGGCCCTCGAATGTGTGGTAATAATGCAGTAATGACCCACTCTTTGTGCTGAACATCTAACATATGGAAACTAACTTTGGCCATCAAAGTTTTAAATCTTTGTTAAAAGTCCCATACTAAATCTGCCAACACTTGTTTTATCTCCTTGATCTCAGTGATACACTAGGACTCAGATTTAGGTTTTCTGAACTCAGAGACCATCGCAGCTGTTATCTCCTCAAGGTTCTTTTGTGGTGCTCCTAACGGTACTATGCAGTACTTCATAAACGAGTCGAACGAATGACCCCTCACATTCGTGATCATCTATGCTTTCTTTAAGTTTGCACTCTGAACAAAGTGAACCATCCATATATCTTCACAGATGAACCAATACTGTTCTGGATCCTCTGATCCATTGCCATTGAAGGTAGGTAACCAAATATCATTACCAGTCATCTAGTCAGAATAAATATAGTTTGATAATGGTTTTAACAGAGGTGTTTCTTCTTACATGTTAGTCGCAGTACTAGTACTATCAATATTAATAACTATTTTAGTAGATGAGGCTCTAGACCATACCTCTGGTGATACTCTCGGTGTGATGTAGTTGTATCCTGACCTAGGTGTCTCGTGAAACTCTTCAGAGTCTATTTATCCTTCCAAAATTGGGCTTTAGTCCTCCTCTTCATCGCAAGATCCTTCGTATACCTGTGACTAAAGTTCATATTTTCTTTCCTCAATCAAAGTAGGAGTTCATCGACCTTCCTCTGTCTTTCTCTTTTTCCTAGATCTGAATCTCCTTCCACTCCTTAGGAATCCAGCCTCTAGTTCAAGTTGCGTACTTCCAGGGAACATCTCAACTCACCATTCCCCATTTTCTCAACAGGTAGTTTGTGACATACCCTTCCTCTGCGGCATGCGACTCAACTACTCAACTACAGGATACCCTTCTCATAAACGAGCATCTTAATCCATGTGCTGATAGATAGAAAATACCTTCTTTGTGGTCCTTGGAAATTTTTTGTTTCTGCCTCACTATATGAGGTTATAGCCTCTACTGCAAACTCGGAAATATATCCTTGCAAAATATTGTTAACCCAAAAATCAACATCTCTAGAGATGGTGTTACTTACACTGGTTACCTAATGAACCAATTTATCATTCCACTTGACTATTTCTCTTCTGTGGAAATTGGTATGTCTTCTTACCAACCTGGAAAACCACTCATGCAGTATAACAGGGAACTCTACAAAGAAGACCTCATGAATATCAGAATATATGTACCAGTCTACCGAGTTTTCTGCACTTAACTGAGATCTTGTGCTCTATTCTTGCATGAATACTAGCATCTTAGACTCCATCCAGCCCTCTATCTCATTCTTTGTTGGATGCCACAACATTTACCTCAACTCAAATTACTAGCATCCGAGCAACAGAACCGTTTGTTGGCCTCTTTATCCTTCTTGTATTGACCCGCGGTTCAACAACACCACAATACCAACAATAAACCACAAGACATCGGCCTGATAGAGAAAGCTCAGTCGACAACACTTGTGAGGAAGGCACAGTCTCAGCCGAGATATCTAATGGGTAACTGCCAGAACCATGTTTCTATAGTTGGTTAGGGAGTATAGTCCCCTAGCACAAGGCCAAGGTGCTCAAAAAAGGCTATAGGATGGAGTTTTACTGCAACATGTCAATAGTATTAAGGGGTGTCGCGACGTGCGCACGACCCAACCTCATCCTTATAACTCAATAGCTAGCGCGGAAACGCGACACAGATGATCCCTTATACTTAATAAGATAGTGCATGACTATCTTTGGACTTAAAAACTTAACAATGATTCATACATACCATTCCAACCAACATTTATCCATTCATTCATAGATAAAGCAGATTACGACATACATTCACTAGTAACTGTAATACTAAATAGTAAGAAAATATTTAGGTAAACATTCACCATTCAACAATATTCATCCATATAGACAAGGAATAACGATGAAACCCATTTATGAAAAACCACCAAGGTGCTCTTCATATGGCATGAGAATTAGATACAACACCTTTCAGTCTGCGACATGTAGACTGTTCTTAAGGTATGTCTTTGACTCAATCTTCTTACTCTCATGCTCTCTCATTTATTCTTTTATCTACTCCAACTGATCCACACACAACCTAAATAAACTCTTCTATCCTACTATCTGTGCACTCAGCTATAGATTCCTTCTACTTCTAGCGGTTTGCGCACACAACTGCAATATCCATAGCTCAAAATACTCCTACTTCCTTGCCGAAATCCAGTGGATTCCATCTTACTCTCTAACTGCAACTTATCTATATCATTGAATGAACCCTTATACAGAGTGGGTTCCTCCTATTTATAATATTTACAAGACCTCACAGGGTTGACTAAGTACAACTCAATTATTATAGACTCAACAACTTAAAAATATCTTCTATTATATAAATGGTGGCCCATACCTAGTCGTGAAAGCCCTGGAAGATATTAACCACAAATTTAACTAGGCACAAAAATGTCTTTCACCTTGTCTGTACCAGTCATAACTAGCCGCAAAATTGTCCTTCCTTCTTCTGTTGGCTCATCCTTCTACTGTCTTACTTGACTTCCACTTTCTAGCTTTAAGTTCTCCACCTACCTCTTCCACCGACTTGGATGTGCCTTCCTTGTCTCATCTATCCTCTTGTTCTTTCTCCATCACATGCATGCTTTCATCTTGTCTACGCCGATTCCTTCTTAGCCTGCTTTTCCCTTCTTTTGCATGTGCCTTTTTCCCTTTATTGCTTGCGCATGTGCTTCTTCCTTGTGCACTTTCCTTGGCCCTTTTCCTGGCCCAACATGGATCAGTCCTGTCAGGGAGTGTGGAACCAAAAGACACAACCTAGGCTCCCTTTCTTGGCTACTTTGAATCTAGCTGACTTATCGAAGTTGACCAATGATCCGGTTTCTCATGATCCAACATGGTCAGTTGTCCCTACCAAGCTTCGTTTCTACATTCCAAAATTTGAAGGTAAGAATGGTGAGGACCCTGGAGAGCACATTATCACTTTCCACCTATGTTTCTCTTTGAATTTGTTGAACCATGATATCTTTAGTTTACGACTGTTTCAACGCACCCTCACGGGTCCTGCGATGAAATGGTATGATAGAGTTTCCTAGGGGAAAATATTGGACATTCAATGACCTAGACATGACCTTTCTTAACCACTTTTAGCTACCTATGTGTTATGATGCCGGTACTGAGCTCTTGTCGACATTTTGACAAGATAAAGAGACGCATATTTTAGACCATATTCAAGAGTGGCGTAGACAAAAGCTATTGATTAAGGCCAACCTTCCACCAGAGTTCCTTTTGGAATGGTTCTTTAAGTTATTATTGCCATATATAGCAAAGGATGTTTCCACATCTAGAGTTATGAAAGAGGAACAAGATACTTTATGAGCTCAACAACTAGACTTGATTTAGGCTTGGTTTGGGCTCTTATATGAGATTATTTTGAATGCACCATGGTCAAAATTTGAGCCTAAGTTCAAACCTGGGCCACATGTTGATGGCATTGTTCTCTCTGCGAGTACTAAACCCGTAGACTAGGTTATGAATCAAATGAAGAATTTATATATTAACCAGCCTGCGTCAAGACAAGGTACGACTTCATCTCATCCCACCCAATTGGCAGATGTACACTATGTGTAATCGTCGAACCACAAGGGTAACCAACAACACAAATGGAATAAGAAGAAAGGAAGAAACAATCGTAGGGGTGGTAATAGGAACAAAAATTATAAGGATGAAAATAATGGCAATGATGACGGGGGGAAAAGAAGTCTAAATGTAAGTTTAAGCTCCCTTGCATAGAGCCAAGTTGTGTTAACAGATCCTTTACCGCATAATCAAAATATGAATTCAAGGACCATGGACTCTGGAAGTGCTTCTGGTGGGGCATCAAAACTTGTCAAAGACTGAAAGTGGCCATCGATGCATCAACATGATGTCTGCCGAGAATATTGTCACATGAGCGAAATATTATGGTCCGCCGTAACCCAACTTGGGAAAAGAACCTACTCCTCCTGAGGTCCCTTTGCATATCGACAATCCTAAAGTTACACCTCGCATTCCTAAGGGATTCTTAAATCATTTTGGGCACAATATTAATTCCCAAGCTTCCCAACACTATTACATTGTAAAGGAATTGGGTCAGACCCCTTATGCGATGTCCTCCTTAGAAGTCCTCCAGACTTTCCCTTCGTAGAGGAAAGATTTGTTTTCAGTCATCGGGGTGGTTGAATAACATCCTTCTATTGCTGCCTTCCACACACCTGGGGGGGACGTGGCAGAAATATTCAAGCCACTCAGTGTGTCCTTGGGGGAAAGTCTTGAGTCAAGGCTGTCACCTTATTCTTGACTCCTCTGTTTAGGCTCAACTCCTAACGAAGCTAAGGGGGGTAGACCCTATTAAGTTACTAAGGCTAATTAATTTCGTATGATGGTATTAAATTGAATAAGTTGCTTAGGAGTTTGAAATTAACAATTAAGAACCACAGATGACAAGATAAAACATAAGCACAAGTAAGCACAATGCTGACACAATATATATATATATATATATCGAAAGAATTAAATAGATAACCAGTGCCTTAAAATGGAGTAACAAAATAATTAAATGTACTTGCATGTGCTTGGAGTGAATTTTTTGCAATTGTCTCTTGATACATTTTTAAGTTAATATGAAAAATGAGTGGATTAAATTAGGCGAAGGGGGACTCCAGATATACCCGAGGGGTACTTGGAGTATGTCCAAAAATAAAACCCTCACGGCTACCTGCAAGGAATATGTGGGATGAATGGAGTCTCTGAGGCTATGTTCATAATGCACCTGCTAGGGTGTAATAGAGATCGGCACCTCGAGGTCACCGCCCAGTAGTTCCCACTTCCTTTGGGTATTTTACCACTTCTTACGGTTGTTCGAGGCGTTTGATTTTTGCATGATGGTGGTCAATTATGGAAAATTAAACCTAATTAATCTAGTCACTCACATTGCTTTTGATGCAGCTGGAATGATCGGATGAACCGCAGCCAAAACACAGAGCATACACACCGGAGTCTTTGTAATTTTTAGTAAATTTTAAACGATGTGTTTTTAGAAAGAAAAACCATCCAGGAACCTCTTTCGGTCCAAGTGGACCTCAATCGGGGAATCAAGGAGGTTGTTGATTTTAAATGATTGTTTAACAAAAATAATAATAACGTAGCAAAAAATGAAACAAACCACAGGTTTTCTAATTAGATCTACCACGATCCTCTTTCACCTTTCGGTTCAATCGGAATTCGTGGGGTAAGTATTAAAGTTAATTTGACCTTATGATATGGAATATATGATAAAAGTAATCAAATTATACTATTTTTCATAAATGAAACTAATCTAGAGTGAAAAAATAAGAAAATGCAAAAAAGGAAAAGAGGATGCGAATCCCCCCAGGGGGGATGGGGAATGGGATTGAAAGAGCCTATTCAGGATTATTTTTTATTACCAATGGTTAAAATATCATAAAATTGATATGATTCCTCTTGGTTCTTATATAGAGTGAAACCAAGATCTTACAAAGTGCAACAATTAAAGATTTCAGTAAAAAAGGGAGACCCTTGGGGGGATTTAGATGGCCCAAAAGTCACTTTCGAACAGTAGATCCTCCTCTTTTCTGTTATACCTGATAAAAAACAGCAATATTATTAGACTGAAATATCCCCAAAATCATTTTGAAATTACCTTTGGGTCAGCCTACTTTTAACCGAAAAAAAAATCTAAGTTAAAACTAGTTTAAAAAGGGGGAAAAGGAACCAAGGAAAGTAAGATTTCCTTGGGATCTTGGCTTGCCTTTTGGGAAGCTAATATTATGTGCACTGATTGTTGTATTTATATTTTATAACATAAAATATAAATCTAATGCATGCAAGCTACAAATTCTCTTTAAAATGCCATGGAAAAAGGACGATTTCCCTAAAGCTAGATTGAGAATGCTTATGAAACCTTTTTAAGAACAAGATCTAGATTATGGGCTTTGAGAAGATAGATATATGTTAAAATTTAGTTTAATATAATAGATCTAAAAAATATCAAAGCTATGAACAAAGTAACCAGGTAAAATTTTAATATTTAAGAGGAGAAAGAGAAGAAGGAAAGTTTGTAGCCTTGAAGATCAACTGTGGAGCTTTCTGGTGGAATGTCGAGAGACTATGCCTTTGAGAATGTTTTGGAGAAAATGAGGAAACAAAATATATCAGCACCCGCTCCAAGATAGGAACCTGCAACTAATTCAAAGGCTTGCCAAGATGCTTGTGAGATTTGGTTAATATATAAACAGAGATATTAGAATAGCATGCATATAAACTTATAAAACATGTTAAATCTAGATCTCTAGACATGCATAAAATAAAAAGAGATAGCCAATACAATTATTAACATACTCCTTTCCTACCAATATCATAATAAACTTATTATCAATATTTTAGCACTGGATCCACAATATCAAAATAAGCAAGTTATGAACACAGATACAGGTTACCTCAGTGAAACATGGCAATGCTCATCCACACATAGTAACATGACACCATATTTCCTCCAAAGCTTTTCTTTATTTCAAATGAAAAATAGAAACAGCTCTTCAATCCAACTCTCACTATCTTGGAAGAGGAAAACTGTGCTTTATTTATAACAAAAATTGGAACCCTAGCCTAGAGGGGGCGCAACTCCCAAGGAGAGAGAGACTGCAGCTGCATGAGGAGTCAAGCCGAGCCTGATCTGAGTCTATCTGAGTCTGATATGAGTTTGACTAAGTGTAACTGGAAATCAGAGAGCTGATCAGACTGACACATCAACCGGTTAACTGAAACATCAACCAAATCACATCCAGATGGGCCCACACATGTGGAGGAGAGAGAGAGGGTGCAATTCTCAAGAATGCATGTTGTAGTGCACTCCCTCTTCATCCTCTATCAACTCCTTCTATCAAGGAATGGTCATCTCCAGTCAATCCAAAGATGATGAGACTGATTTCAGTGAAATCGGAGCAAAATCCACTGATTTAGGAATTTGGATTTTCTCCACTGTTTAATTTAATTTATCAATTAAAATAATCAATATTTGATTTTTAGGGTTTTTTGACCTGAGTGATGGGAAAATCACTCAACACTTCCCAGAAGCAATTCTAAAGGTCTTTTGAAGTCCGAACAAATCATCTTTCTCCGGTTCACCAAGATCACTTGATAAAAAACCACTAAGTACAACTTAGGTGGTAATACCTTCCACAATGGTTAAATTTGAAACCCTTGAATTTCAACCTCATTTTCCTTACCATGTGTCTCTCCTAGTCCATATGGAGTGTATGAACAACACCATTAAATGCAGAATAATTGATGAAGGTGTTGTGGCTTCTGTGATGTCTTTAACCTGTTGGAAAGGTTTACGTTCACCCACATTGTCAATATTTGGGACCATGTTGACTGCTTTTTATGGGAGATATTTTCAGCAGCATGGTATACTTCCTTCTCTTGAAGTCCAATTGGGAGGAAAGACCCTGTCGATTGAGTTCGAGGTGGTTGATGCACCCCTTGACTATAACCTTTTACTGGGTTTTAATCGGATTTACAACATGAAAGCGGTCGCATCATCCCTCTTCCAAATTATTTGCTTCCCTTTCGAAGGGAGGATTGCCATGGTCAAGAAAAAATATTTTGATAATTCTTGTACGAAAGCATTGTCGGGAGCCACTATCCCATTCATTGATAATTCTTAGCCAAAAACTAAGAATGTTGTGGTGGGAATGTATCTGTCTTTGATGGAAACTTTCAATATTTCTGCACCAATTCTTACGATAGGTTCCATCCTTGGTAGTGAATCGTCATCATTAAGTTTGAATCCATTTTTTATTTCTCATTTGGAATATCCTTGGACTCTCCCTTCTCTAACCACTTCGGATGAAGATCCTAGACCTACCAAGATGGACATTTCGTTATCTACAACGGCGATTGCATATCAAGCTACCCTTGGTCCCATTATATATCTTATTCCTTGGTCTTCACAGACGAAGGAGTAGGAACCCTTTGCACTACATGCTTGGGCGTTTGCGTCGTCACACTCTCATGATTGATTCGATAACACTTTTCCTTTGGATGAATCTATGATGGAAGCCATGAATAGTTTAGATGGGCCTTTGGAGGAGTTACACCATTGATCTGACTTTCTCCCATAAATTGAACGTATTGAGTGTGATGACTATAGGGCGATCCTTAGCGAGAAGGTTGGTAGTCCCATGATCCCACTAGGTGCTCCTAGTAAGTATGCCAAAGGGAACATGGATAATTTGTCACCGACTATCCCTATCAACATTTCTCGAACTCCTGGAAAAGTAGAAAATGTTTAGATTGGGGCGGATTGTTCCCTCGATGAGATTGAAGCATACACTAAGATCTTTGAAGAGATTTGAGATGTTTTTTTTTGGTCATATGATGAAATGTCAGGAATAGACCCTTGCATTGTTGAACATGAGATCAAGACTTATCATGATGCTAGACCTATTCGGCAACTCTTACGTGCGATGAATCCCCGTAATGAACTTGCTATTATGGAAGAGATAGAGAAGTTGCTTAAGGATGGATTTATCTATCTGGTTCCCTTGAATGAATGGGTATCCAATGTCATTCTGGTTGATAAGAAACAAGGGACTATCCATGCTTGCACTGATTTTAGAGACCTGAATAGATCTTGTCCTAAAGAAAACTTTCCTACACCATTCATAGATCATATTTTGGATGAGTGTGTGGGAAGCGAGGTTTTTTCATTTATGGACGAATTTTTAGGGTATAATCAGATTCAAATCAAGACTGAGGACCAAAATAAAATGGATTTCATTTGTCCTTGGGGTACGTTTCCATACCGGAAAATGACTTTCGTCCTTAAAAACACTGGAGCTACTTTTCAATGGGAAATGACCTTCTCTTTTCACGACCTTAAGAATATTATTGAAGTGTATCTTGATGATTTATTTGCTCACTCTCGGTTGAGAGTAGATCATCCTGACCATCTAATCCAGTTAAATCCACAAAATTGCATATTTTACATGAAAGTAGGTCTCTTTATGGGGTTTATAGTTTCTAAGGAGGGCATTAGGGTCGACCCTCTTAAGGTTGAGGCAATACTTCGATTGTCTTCCCTACGCACTATTAGGAACCTTCATAGTTTGCAAGGGATGGCTAGATTCTTGCAGAGGTTTGTTGTCAATTTTTCCACTTTGACCAACGGTTTCATGTGCCTTTTGAGGGAATACACTCCTTTTATCTGGGATAAGCAAGCCCAAGAGTATTTTGATGCATTTAATAAATCCTTGGCATCAAGCCCTGTGCTTAGTCCACTCGACTATTACTATGATTTCTTGTTATATGTGGTCACCTCTCAAGAGGCAATTGGAATGGTTTTAGTTCAAGAGGATGAGGAGCTCCAAGAGAATGTTATATATTATCTTAGCTGAAACATCATTAACACTGAACTTTGTTATACTCATGTCGAGAAGCTATCCTTAACTACCATCGATGCGTTTCAACGATTGAGACATTACATACTCCTTCACCAAACTTTGGTCGTCGCGCACATCAATCCATCTCAGTTCATCCTAACCAGACGGATGATAGGGGGAAAGTATAATAAATGTATTGTGAGCTTGCAAGAGTTTGATACTGAATTTGTTTTGGCAAATTCAAAGAAATTGTTGATTTTTGCGGAGCTCATATCATATTTTCCTAGTTTGGATGAAGTTGAGGTTCATGAGGACTCTTTTGTTGAAAAACATATCTTCCTCATTTCGACTGTAGACCCATGGTATGGGGATATTGTTGTCTATTTGCAAACTTTGAAGGCCCCTCCTCACCTCTCATGAGATGAGCGTCGATGATTACATCAAGTAGATAAGAAGTAACTCATTGTTGGTGACACTTTGTATCATCATTGGGTGGATTCCATTTTGCGTCGATGTTTGACTCATGAGGAGGATAAGGATGTTCTTAATGATTTCCATGGAGGTGAATGTGGTAGTCATTTATCTAGGCTTTCTAAATCCCAAAAAACTTTGAGAGCAGGTTATTTTTTTTGTTGATATTTAAGGATTGTGTTAATACGGTCAAGCGGCACGACCCTTGCCAGGTTTGCATGGAATATGCGCTCACATCCTGCTCCATTATATCTGATTATACTATTGGTCCCTTCACCAAGTGGGGGGTTTATTTTATGGATTTCAACCCATATTCAGCTGGGGGACATCATCATATTATAGTGGTTGTAGATTACTACACAAAATGGGTAGATTACTTCAATCAGATTATCAATCGTTTTGGTATCGTGAGAGAGCTTGTCCCAGACCATGGAAGGCACTTTCAAAACAAGATGATGGCTGAGCTATCTTTGAAGTTGGGGTATAAGCAAGCAAATTTCTCTTCTTGTTATATTCAAGCAAATGGACAATTTGAAGTTGTGAATAAGTCCCTTAAGTCCATTCTCCAAAGAACCTGTTAGCACATGTGGTAAATTTTGGGGAATTTTACACATGAATCTGCACTAGTTACCCTGCAAGGGGAAAATCCAATGAAAATTATGGGTAAGGATGAATGTTTCTATGTCATAATACCTGAGGAAGAACTGGGCAGGTTCTAATAAATCTATCCCTTGTCAAGAATAAGGAAAACATAAAAAAATCCTAAGGTCTGGTCATGTGGAGGAGGTAAATACGAAAATTCGTTAAAGGTTATTTCTGGAAACTATGAAGGGTGTAGATCGGCATCGATGGATATCGATGGTTGCAAGAGATTTCACTAGGAAAAGATGCGGGGTAAAAATCAATATTATGATTGGAAAAATGGAGTTAATGTGCAGAGAGGATCGACTGTCATATAACTCACAGGGAGAAGATATATGATTGTCTAGAGTTCTGTTGGCAAAAAATGCGAGGAAAATTAAAATAACAAAGTCAGTGGAATTTGTTAATGTATTTGTAACTTCAAAATGTATTCACTTGTATATTACATGTATTGTACCCTGATGTTTATTCCAGGAAGTATCTGTAATGTAATTGAGTCATGTCATGCGTCGATGTTCCCATCGGGAGATTCTATAATGTAAACAAGTCATGTAAAGTCATTGAGGGTAACCCTCATATTGATCAAGGGTTAAAGTCCCCGCAGGTGTGGGACCCTAGGGTTATCAGACTCTCCTAGAGAAGTTGACCCTAGTGAGTTATTGTCAAGTCGGGAATTAGTATAAATAGAGAGTGAGCCTCTCTATTTATCACACATTCACTCACACTTAGTTGTAGGGAATAACTAAGAGAGAAGAAGTTGTTGGGACAAGAGAGAGAGACTACTGATGTCAGGAGATCATCTTACTATTTTGGGGTTTTAATTTTGGTGTTGATTCTATCTCTGAGGAAGTTGCAGGGTTTTCTCCTTTATGGTTTCCCTGAGGAAAAACATTGTGTTCATTGTCTCTTATGTTTGATTGTTGTGCTTGTTATTCTCTCAGTTAAAGATCCTAATATAATGCTAGCTTGAATGATAAAAATCTAACATGGTATCAGAGCTAACCTGAGAAGAAGACACTGTGCAGCTGTGGAAACAAGGGCTTCCTAATTTTTGGATCTCTATCCACATATTTTCAGCAAAAGAAGGTTGAGATGACTCTCAGCTCCAGGGCACATCTTTCTTTTGAAGTAGAATCTGATTCTGAGTATTTTCAGTTTTTGACCTGACACTATTACCGAAAATTAGGGATTTCCGCAGAAGTGTAATTTGTGAGTGAGCCTAGGCCTAGATTGATCTCTTCCTCAAAATTAAAGTTTAGAGATCAAGATCAAAGCTTTTGGTTGGACAGAACTCTGGGAAAGTCAAACCCTAATCTGCTCCTGAACTAGCTTTGCAAAATTTCAGCTCCAGATCCAGATCCGACATCTTAACTTGGTAAGATATAAATATTTTGTATTTCCATTTGAGGTTCTCAGTTGAGATGTCTCATCATACCAATCTTGATGAAAATATTGAGGGAGCTGATAACTTCCAAGCCTGGAAGTATAGGATCTCCCTGATCTTGGAATAAAATGAGTTGGACTCTTGCATCAATGAGGAGGTTCCAGTTACAGAGGAAGATGAGGCTAAGGCCTTACACAAGAATAAATTGGTCATGGATAAGAGGATTATTGCTGACTCAATCAAGGATCATCTCATACCACATGTGTCCTCCCTAAATACACCTAAAGCTATGTTTGATGCCATGACCAAACTGTTTGAAGGAAAGAACATAAACCAGAAGATGACTCTGAGAAATAAATTAAGAATGTAAATATCTAGAATGCAAAAACCATCCAGTGCTACTTTACAAGGGTCTCTCAGATCAAAGAATAGCTGGAAGTAGTAGACGAAGAGGTGGATAATGCAGAAATTGTGATGACCACCTTGAATGGTCTCCCTAGATCATGGGATTCTTTTATTTAAGGGATTTGTGCCAGAAAGAAGTTAGTCAATTTCAGTAGACTCTGGGAGGAATTCTCACAAGAAGAAGCTCATATAGTAGCTCGAGAAGAAAATATGGGAAGTGAAGATCAAGCTCTCACAGTACACTCCAAGGAAAGCAGAAGAAGCTCTCATCACTCCAGAGGTAAGCAATTCCACCAGAAACATAACACTAGAAGCAATTCATCTAAACTTAGATGTTATACATGTGATGAAATAGGACACTTTGCAAGAGATTGTCCTAAAAGAAAAAATAAGAAGAAGGGAAACAAAAGAAGACATCATGATCATGCTACAGAGGATGATGAACCTTCCACAAAGAGAATCAAACAAGAAAGTGATGATTCTTCAAGTGATGAAGAATATGTTCTGATTTTCGCTCTCACGAGAACTATCACACATGGAAGCAATGATTGGATTATGGAAAGTGGTGCTTCCAAACATATGACGGGATTCAAGGAATCCTTTGTAAAACTATCTAAACATGAATCACCTCACAAGGTGAAACTTGGAGATGACTACTAGTATCCAATAAAAGGTAGTGGTGAATCCTCATATAATCTAGAATGTGGAAATTATATGAATATGAATGATGTATATGGCTTGTACCAGGACTAAAGAAGAACCTCCTCTCCATATCTGCATTGGATGCAAAAGGAATGAGGGTTACATTTGTAGATGGCCAAGTTCTCATGAGGCTAAAGGGAAATACTATTGATGATGCAGTAGTTATTGAGGAACAAGAAGGAGGTCTATACAAATTGACGGGCCAAACAGAACAAGATTTGGTTCATGAATCAGTAGAACCAAATGAAATTCAGCATAGAAGGTTTGCACATGTGCACTATAGAGAACTACCACTTGCAAGCAAAGCTGTTGAAGGTCTTCCAGAAATACAGGAAAAACATGATGGTGTCTACAAAGGATGTGTGAAAGGAAAGAACACAAATAAGACATTTCTAAGTAGCAAGATCAAGGAAAAAGGAATCTTGGAAATCATCCACTATGATCTATGCAGACCAATGTCATCTAGTTCATTAAGTGGGTATGTATACTATGTTTATTTTATTGATGATTTTTCTAGGTATACATGGATATACTTTATGAAGAACAAAGATGAAGTATTCAGCAAGTTCAAGGAATTCAAATCCTTGATCGAGAACCACACAGAAAAGAAGATCAAGACCTTTTGATCAGATAATGGTGGATAATTCACAACAAATGAATGGGGTTAGGGATTAAGAGGGAGTTATCCACTCCATACAATCCACAACAGAATGGGGTTGCAGAAAGGAAGAATAGAATGATCATGGAAGTTGCAAGGGACATGCTTCATGATCAATATATTCCCATGCACCTATGGGAAGAAGCTGCTAGAACAACGATGTATGTACAGAACCGTACTCCACACAGAGTACTCGAGAATAAGACACCTGAAGAAGTATTTTCTGGTAAGAAACTAGAAGTCATCCAATCTTAGAATATTTGACTGTCCTGTATACATACACATTCCGAAAGAAAAGAGGATGAAGTTAGATCCTTTAGGAAAGAAGGTTATATTTGTGGGATACTCTGAAAGCTTGAAGGCCTACAGAATATATTTCCCAGGGTTCAAGAAGATCGACATCAGTAGATATGTAACATTCGATGAAGAATCAACCTACATCAAATCTAGAAAGAGACCAGATGAAGAACCTAAAGAAATAGAAGCACCCATAATTCATGATACAACCATGAACGAAGAAATTCAAGAAGAAGATCAAGAATTAGAAGAACCTCAAGAACCTGTGGATCCACCTCAGGAGAAGAATCCTCACAAGAGGAAACCTACTTGGGTACAGGAAGTTATCGAAGGTGTAGAAAGATATGGGGCTTCAGAAGAAACACACAGAGGAAGAAAGAGAACTAGGGCCTGCACCGGTTACGTGGCACTACTATGTGACATCATTGATAAAGAACCTTCCAACTATGAAGAAGCAACAGAGAAGGAATAATGGAAGAATGCTATGATTGGAGAGTATTAATCGATCATGAAGAATGATGTTTGGGATGTTGTCCAAAGACTAGAAGGGAAGTCTGTTGTAACTTCCAAATGGATCTACAAGATCAAGCATGCTACAGATGGTAGCATAGAGAAACATAAAGCAAGATTCATGGCTCGTGGCTTCTCCTAGAAAGAAGGAATAGACTATGAAGAAAATTTTGCACCTGTAGCCAGATACACTTCCATCAGATCAGTACTTGCTCTGGCTACAGTAATGAAGTGGAATATACACCAGATGGATGTCAAGACTGCCTTCTTGAATGGTGTAGTGGAAGAGGAAGTATATGTGGAGCAACCACTTGGTTTTGAGACACATGATAGGGAGTCTCATGTGTGTAGATTGAATAAATCCATGTATGGATTGAAACAAGCCTCCAGGACATGGTATGGAAGAATTGATGGATTTCTATCCGGTTTGGGCTTTACCAAAAGTAAAGCAGATTCCAGCCTTAACTACAAGGTTGAAGAAGGTAACCCAGTGATACTCCTACTATATGTATATGATCTATTTGTAATAGGTATGGATGGGTTAATTACTGATACAAAGAGAAAGCTTGCTGTCGAGTTTGAAATGAAAGACTTGGGTATGATGCACTATTTTTTAGGCATGGAGGTGTGGCAGAATGTAGATGGAATCTTCCTCGGACAAGGGAAGTATGCAGTGGCTATCTTTTGAGAGGTTTGGGATGATGGACTGCAAGGCTATAACCACACCTATGGCATCGAACATGAAGCTATTGAGTGATGCTTCATCAGAAGCGATTGATGCTATGATGTATCGTCAGATGATTGGGTCCTTAATGTACCTGATGAACATGAGACCAAATATTTTATTTTCTATGAACATCTTGAGCCAATTCCTGACAGATCCAAGACATGTTCACTTGATTGCTACAAAGAATATTATGAGGTACCTAAAGGGTATAGTCTATTATGGGCTTAAGTATGAGACAAATCAAAAGATTAACCTGGAGGGTTATGTTGATTCAGATAGGGCAGGTAGTGCCATTGATAGGAAGAGCACTTCAGGATGCTTCTTTAGTATGGGATCAGGTGTGATATCTTGCTTTAGTAGGAAGCAGTCCTGTGTGGCATTGAGCACAACTGAAGAAGAGTATGTCGTAGCTTGTTCAACTAGTTGTGAGGTAGTACGGCTAAGAAAGCTACTGTCTGATTTATTTGATCTTCAATTGGATTCTACTTGTATATATTGCGACAACCAGAGTTGTGTGAAGTTGTCTGAGAACCCGGTGTTCCATGATAAGTTGAAGCATATTGAGATCAGATATCACTATATCAGGGATATGGTGCAAAGAGGAGCAGTGAAGCTCCAGTATGTTGCGATGGATGAAGAAATAGCTGATGTGTTGATGAAGCCATTGGCCAGAGTGAAGTTTGAGTACTTCAGGGAGAATCTTGGTGTTCTCTAGATCGAGGTTCCCTCCAAGGGGAAGTGATGAGTCCATGATCCATTTTGACATGGTGAGAGGATTGGTTCCTTCCATGGTGAGATGTAAGGGCTGAGACATTCTATCATGGTGAGAGGAATTGTTCCTTCCATGTCAAATGTGAGTGCTGAGCCATTTTGATGTGACTGTAGGATTGGTTCCTACATGATTAGATATAAGTGCTGAATGCCATTCTTTGCATGGAGGCACCTGGTCAGTTACCAGGAATACTCAGTTTGGGTCCAAGGTGCATTCTGATATGTCTGTGGGATGTGTTCTCACATGATCAGATATAAGTGAAGGGCCATTCTGATGTGATTGAGGGATGTGTTCCCACTTGATTAGATATAAGGGTTGATGCCATTCTTTGGGAGAATGGAGGCACCTAGTCAATTACCAGGAATCCTCAACCTGGGGTTGAGAGCCCTTTTGACATGTAGGCTAGATTGGTTCTTCGCATGGTCGAATGTAAGTGCAGAGCCCTTTCAACATGTAGGCTGGATTGGTTCCTCGCATGGTTGAATGTAAGTGTAGATCCCTTTCAACATGTAGGATGGATTGGTTCCTCGCATGGTCGAATATAAGTGCAGAGCCTTTTCGACATTTAGGATGGTTTGGTTCCTTGTATGGTCGAATATAAGTGCTGAGCCCTTTGTTGGATAGTGGATGGTGTTCCATGCTATGCCAAAGGATATAAGTGCTGTGCATTTCCTTGGATAGTGGATGATGTGCCCTTCTATGCCAGAGGATATAAGTGCTATGCATTTCTATGGATAGTAGATGATGTGTCCTACTATGCCAGTAGATGTAAGTGCTAAGCCTTTTCATGGATGATATATGGTGTTTCCTATCATGCCAGTCGATGTGAGTGCTGGGTATTTTTGACATATATGATTGGATTGGTTCCTCTCATAGTCAGATGTGAGTACTGAGCATACCTTTCTGACATGGTGTTGGATGTGTTCCTCTCATGGTCAGATGTAAGTGTTGGGCAGGCCATTCTAACTTAGGGTCAGATATAAGCGTTGAAGAAGACCTACATGGAGACTAGGCCTACAACCAGCATGAAAAGGGGTTGGCTCTGTAGAACTTCCTGTGACGAGAAGAATCATGAGATAGCACCCGTGATGACGATCCATATCCAGTGATGATCCAGATCTAGTGATGATGATCTAGATTGAGTGATGATCTAGATCCATTGATGAAGATGACTTGAAGATGAATATAACTTGAAGATGAAGATGACTTGAATATGAATATGACGATATGATACAGTTGACACAGAGAATAAGACCAGTGCTGAAAAACTATGTCAAGAGAATACCTTCCTAGTCAAGAGTGATTGATGATGTATTTGTAACTACGAAATGTATTCACTTGTATATTTCATGTATTGTACCCCGATGTTTATTCTGGGAAGTATCTGTAATGTAATTGAGTCATGTCATGCCTCGATGTTCCCATCAGGAGATTCTATATTGTAAACAAGACCTGTAAAGTCATTAAGGGTAACCCTCCTATTGATCAAGGGTTAAAGTCCCCGTATTTGTGGGGCCCTAGGGTTATTAGACTCTCCTAGAGAAGTCGGCCCTAGTGAGTTATTGTCAAGTCAAAAATTAGTATAAATAGAGAGTGAGCCTCTCTATTTATCACACATTCACTCACACTCAGTTGTAGCGCATAACTGAGAGAGAAGAAGTTGCTTGGACAAGAGAGAGAGAGACTATTGCTGTCGGGAGATCATCTTACTGTTTTGGGGTTTTACTTTTGGTGTTGATTATATATCTGAGAAAGTTGTGGGTTTTTCTCCTTTATGGTTTACCCGAGGAAAAAAATTGTGTTCATTGTCTCTTATGTTTGATTGCTTTGCTTGTTATTCTCTCAGTTAAAGATCCTAATATAATGCTAGCTTGAATGATAAAAATCTAACAGAATTCTATAGACCCCGCAGGTTTCAACGACCAAGATCAACGCTCAATTAATATCCACAATTGATATCAATTGCACTGCCACAACTTTCAGGTAGAGATCCACTTCTCAAATCAATGGAATTTGGTAGGTGCGACAAATGTCAATGATGGAGATTGGGGCGGGTTTTCGATCAATGACCAATATCAATTATGCTTCTGCAACTTGCACATGGAGATCCACTTCTCAAATCAGCGGAATTTGGTAGGCTCGACAAACGTCAATGATGGATATTGGGGAAGGTTTTCTATCTACCACCAATATCAATTACGCTTCTACAACTTGCACGCAGAGATTCGCTTCTCAAATCAGTGGAATTTGGTAGGAGGCACAGGTTTGAATGGCCAATATCAACACCCAATTGATATCTATGGCAGAGGTGGATTCTGCTGCTTGAAATTGAATGGGGAAACATACCCCTCAGATAAGCAAAATCGGGTAAATGCCACGAGTTTCGATGGCTCAGATCACTTTGGATTTTAATATATGGTCATAGTAAATCCCGCTGCTGGTAAGTGCATGATATACATGAATAGTCAGGCTCAATGTAGTGTGTTAGAAGTAGCATAATTCAAAGGTCCCAATGAAATATTAGTTAATATCAATGATGGAGATTCATTTCACTGAGTGAAACTGTAGGGAGAATAAGAGGGACAACACAACAGAGAATAAAGAATGATTGTTTAAAATGGGAATAATATCGGTGGTTCAAGATGAAGGGGGGAAGAATGAACAGACGAGGGATGTTTCCACTGAAAAAGGTGCAAGTGGTATATCAAAGAATAATAATATAAAAAATGCATGCATGTGAATTTAGGTCACTTATATTATTCTATGCATTGGATAACGAGAGTAGGATTGTGCGGAAAGAGACTAGCTTGGACAAAACCTTTGACCTACTTGTCAGGAGACCACATAGGCCACGTTTATACACTAAACAAGTATATAATATGGTTGAAGTATAGGAGTTAGTGGTTCAGAACTTAGAATACCAGAAAATCAAGGAACAATTTGAGGAAAAATATTCAGAGGTCTTTGACACCATATTGTTGAATGGACCCATAGAAACTCTGAAAAACAAACTAAAACTGCTTAAGGATCAAGGAACATATGTGCACTATATTTGCAGGTTGTATTTTCACCATTTTTCCATAGACCAAACCCTGAGTTGCCCTGAATTCGTTGACTGGTGGAATTCTAGTTACTCCTCCTCTGAGAGGGTAATTATGGATGCGTCCAAGTCAAAAATCCTATACCCAGTCAACCCCCTGGTCATTAGAAAAAACCTATTAGTTCCTATGGATTTCAGTCAAAAGTTGAAAGAATACAGTGAAGAAGGAATTGTACAGTGTTGTAGGGAGGAAACTATGTAAAAGAAGGAGTCATTCTTTAAATCATGTTTCAAACCCGACACCCATCGAAAAAATTACCCTTTCCCTATAGACACTAATGATTTTAATGAGGAAAGACAATGTTCCATAAACCTTATGTGTGAGTTTTTAGGGCTAGACATAGACAACTACGCCACCAAACCCCTAATGAGCCTACTGTTTACCCTGAGCACCTTCATGGTTGATTCAGAAGAGTCTAGTTAGTCATCATAGTTCTATTGTCTTAAGTTTGATGAGTTCCTAGCTGAGAATATTCATTCTCAACTAGTAGACTTCGCCAAGACAAGAACTTTTAGATTTGAGTCCTACTTACTGAGAATGCTTTTGCCTTTCAACAAAGAGAACCTATAGCTCCTAGAAATGGTGATCACTGAAGAGATATACTAATATTATAGAAATTTCATGAAATTCCTAATGTCAAAAGTCTATAGTGCTTTCCTCCAAAAGAGGTTACCTAGAGTGCTACCTCAGATGAGAGAGATTTTGCCATTCTCTCTAGAGAAGAGAATCAGGGATTGGTTCTTATCAGAGCATGGTATAGTGATAAGGCTATATGGGTTTGTGCATCAACCTTTTATACTACCTTCCTTTTTTCCCTCAATGTGTTTTCTTTGGAATTGATCAGTCAATGGATTATAGTAGAAAATGAACACTTTCTGAATTTCAAGAAGTCTTTAGAAATAAAATTCCCTTTGGCCATAGGACGATTTATCGTTAAAAACAAAGATTCTCTTCTACTAATAGAAATTATTCTAATAGAGACGGGATTCCCAATTGAAGTCACCATTAATTACAATACCCATCACATCATATCTATCAGAAGGCAGGTAAATAAAAACAAGCCCTTTGAGCACTATGAGGTGGCAGTTCTACGCGAGGCTGCAAATTAGTCAAACTACCCCCAAGAGAAACAGGGATATGAAAGTATAGAATAGGATTCTACTTATTCAATTCATTAAAACAACTCACCTCCACCTATAATTTCAAACCTGGGCCTAGCAGCATAAAATATCACACCTTTAGCTAGTCTCTCTCAGTATACTAAGAAAATACATTTCACTGATGTCATGGAAACAGATGAGGAAGACAAACCCAACATGTTAGCACTCATAATCACACCCAAGGTTGCAGGAAGTCGAACCCAGAGGTAACAACAAAACTGCTTTAGGAAAGGGAGTTGGCTTCTCTGATTCTAGAGAGGGATCTCTCACAAATACATAACAAGGCCAAAGTATATTGTCACAGAATGGATATCAAGTATTGGTGGTTGAAATAGGGTAAAGACATATCAGGATATGGAGTCACAAATACCAAGAAAACATAGCGGTTTATGTCAGAAATGCTTGCAAGAGAAAGGTAATACTTTGATCATGGTCAATATGTTTTGGGTCTGGTGCGAATAGTAGAAACATGACAGTCCATTAGTGTAGAGCACCGTAGGGATGAATTCTACACCAACTTTGGAGGAAACGTTTGGTGGATATCAGAGACAATGGCCGGAGCATATGAGTATGAATTCCAAACCATTATACACCAAGTCTACGACATGAAGAAAACATAATGTACAGAGATAACAGGAAGAACACGCACATAAGGAAAATAAATTCACAGACTGTAATTGATAAATACATAAGAATTCTTGCATGCAAATAACTAGCATTTGTCTCTGTAACTTGTATTAAAAATAGATCAAAATATCACAAACACAATAGTCCAATAGGTTCCAACCCACCCCTTCTCCCTCTGTGGGGAGCATATTTATAGTGTTTCTAGCCCTGATATTGACCTTAGGGTCTAAATTAGTTACAAAATGAAAAACAAACTTCTAACAAACTCTAACGTGGCATATTTGCCATGATTTACACAAAACAAAAATATGGTGCAGTCTACTGAAAAAATTGGCATTAAAGACCCTCCTGCATATCTTAGCTAGTTCCACTGGTGTGAAATATGAGAGAGGTTATTGTGAATGATCACGGTCTCATTAAAACCCATTTCTTTGTTTTCTTTGATTCACCTCTAGCTCATTAGGATCTGATTTTGAAATTGATGACTCTGACAGTAAACTTCAAATTTCAGGAAAAATACACTCTGAATATTCTTTCAATTATAAAAAATGTGATATTTTTGCAAAACCTAAAGGAGGTTTTTGAATATTGGCCTGTTATTAACAAAAAACTCTCTCAATTTTGTAAAATTCATTCTTAGTTGGTGGAAACATCCCTTTCGATTAGATGACTAAAACAATCATTTGAAAACTTGAAAAAATTGCCATGTAAAGATCACTTCGATTATCTCAATCCATAGCACCTGTGTGAAAATAGAGATAATTTATTGTATATAGGTATGTTATGAAGAAAAAATTATCTCGGTTTCTTAAAAATTATCTCATTTTGGAGAAAATAGGTCTTAGGAGTTATTGACTCAAACAATCATTTTCATGAAAATTTGTCTTCTTAAACTTCAATTTCGTGGCTCTGTCCAATCATTTTCAGTGGATGAATTTGTATAATTCTATATGAATTGTGGCCTCATATGGTGAGCACATATTCTTCATCAGCCTCAAGAAATTGTATGAGCAATAATCAAAGTTTGAATAGTCAAATAAGATGGAAGAGGAATGCATCTCATGCATCAGGTATAAGGTAAAAAACATGTTGCTTCTTCAATCACTTCGCCTATGCAAGAGACACATGGCTCCACTCTTTTGAAGAGAATTTCAAAATCATCAACACCCATCTCTTCCATAAAAGTCATATCATGGCCATTTTTCTCTGAAGAATCACAAAACAAAAACCAAGCTCATTTTATGCTGGTGAAATGAACTTTTTACCGTCCATCAACTTTGCCAAACTAAGATGATGTAAACATGTGTTTGACTTTCCCAGCACATAAAATTTCGTTGAGTTTTAAATAAATAAGACAAAACACCTTCAATTTGGGGAACATGGGTGAACTGTTAATCTATTTGGTCAAACTATGCTGCTTTGACACGTGTTCTGATTTTCACCACAAGCATATTTATTTGCAAATTTGAAAACTTCTTTTCATTGTGCAAGTTGATGTAGAGGAATCCACCTAAGGGTCTAGATAAAATTGAGTTTGATCTGAGCCATTAATCCTGGAATTTCACATAGTCCTCTGTACAATTCATGTCCTGCATTTTAAGAGATTCATGATACTCCATCATTGCAACTTCCAAACTCTGTAAAATTTTTTTCTGCATTCTTCATTCATTCCAGTGTATGCTGTGTAACTATCAGCGAGTTTCACAATAATGGCATGGTTTATGTGACCAAGTTTACAAAATGAATTTATAATATTGTTATAAATTACAACGTCAGACTTGAATCTTGCTCTCATCATTTTGAAGTTGTCATTTTGATCTATCCAAACAATTGACCACTTCATTCCAATAGCCAAATCAATCTAAACCTTCCATAGAAAACCAAGCAGATTCAAGGGGCTATAAATTGACACCTCCACCACTGAATTTCCAGATTGAAATACATCCTTTAGAGAAGCAATTGTATTTTCAGGAAAATCATTCCACTTTCCAATAGTGAATGAAACAATGATGGCACTAATGGAAAAATACTTGGCGTTAAGGGTTGCATATCAAACATGGCCTCTTCAATAAAAATATCCCCATGGGATCATCCAATTCATAGCGCCTATCCCCTTGTCGAAACGTTTGAAACTCATTTAAATATAAAAAATCAAGTCAAAAAATTTCTTGTTTTGACTATTGCTCATGATGTGCACTTTGTCCCACATGCAAAAGAGATTTGGGAATTTTATGTTTTATATACAAGAAATATTTCATTGTATGCCAAGGAATAAAGGAGTGTATATTATTCATTTGATTCTTGACACTTGGATTTTGATGGTGGCATGCTTTGTCTTGCGTTTATGGACCCTATACCACTTGCTGCTTTGGCTTAATATACCTTGAGTGTTTGGAGATGTGCCTTAGGCCAATAAATTTTTATAAAATATTTTGTTCAATAATTTTTTACCTTTAGAATCCTCTTTTAGCCAAACTTGGAAAATTTTAATGCTTTACCCAACTGAGCAAAACCTTGAAAGCCACCTGATCGCCAATGTAAACTCAAAATTTTCAAGGCAATAAGACCAACGACAACAAAAATAAATACGTGCTAACACCCCAAAAAAAAAAAGTTGGATGAGGCAGGGAAATTGGTAGAAGAAGTAGGTTGTAAAGGAAAAAAGAAATAGGTAAATGTCAAAGGCTCGACCTTTGAGGTTCGAGAATATGCATTTTCCTAGACACCTGAAGGCTCAACATATATATANAAATCTTGCAGTAAGGAAGTGTCTTTGGTTTCTGTCAGAGACCATAAAAAAAATACATTGAATTTGGCCATATCTTTTAGGAATAGAGTATTTTAAATGAGGATAAACCTAGATGACATCCCTGTACCATATATTTTTGATGTAATTGTAACTTTGGAATGTATTCACTTGTATTTCTTATCTATTGTAACCTGATGTTTATTCTGGGATGTTCTTGTGTCATGTCATGCTCCGATGTTCCTATCGGGAGAATCTATAATGTAAAAAAGTCATGTCAAGTCATTGTGGGTAACCCTCCTATTGTCTAAGGGTTAAACTCCCCGCAGTTCTGGGGCACTAGGGTTATTAGACTCACCTAGTGAAGTCGGCCCTAGTAGGGTTTTAGTCATGTCGGGATTAGTATAAATAGAGAGCTGGACTCTCTATTTAGTACAAAAACTCATACACACTCAATTTTAGAGCATAGTTGAGGAAGAGAAAGACACTGGGGCTAGAGGAAAGAGCTTACTACTGTCAGGAGATTGTCCTACTGTTTGTGGGTTTCACTTTGGTGTTGATTCTATCTATGAGGAAGTTCAAAATGAAGGACTTGGGTATGATGCATTATTTTCTAGGTATGGAGGTGTGGAAGAATGCAGATGGAATCTCCCTTAGAAAAGGGAAGTATGTAGTAGAGATCCTGAAGAGGTTTGGAATGAATGAATGCAAGGCTATGGCCACACCTATGGCATCAAACCTGAAGCTATTGAGTGATGCTTCATCAGAGATGGTTGATTCCATGATGTATCATCAGATGATTGGGTCCTTGATGTACCTGATGAACATGAGACCAAACATTTGCTTTACTTTGAACACCTTGAGCTAGTTCTTGACAGATTCGAGACATGTTCACTTGATTGCTGCAAAGCACATTTTGAGGTACCTGAGGGGTACAACTGATTATGGGATCAAGTACGAGGCAAATCAAAAGATTAACCTGGAGGGTATGTTGATTCAGATTGGGCAGGCTGTGCCATCGATAGGAAAAGCACTTCAGGTTGTTTCTTTAGTATGGGATCAGGTGTGATCTCTTGCTTTAGTAGGAAGCAATCTTGTGTGGCACAGAGTACAGCTGAAGTAGAGTATGTCACAGCTTGTTCAGCTAGTTGTGAGGTAGTATGGCTGTAGAAGTTGCTATCTGATTTATTTGATCTCCAGATGGATGCTACTTGTATACATTGTGACAACCAGAGTTGCGTAAAGTTGTCAGAGAATCCAGTGTTCCATGACAATTCGAAGCATATCGAGATCAAATATCACTATATCAGGGATATGGTGCAGAAGGGAGCAATGAAGCTCTAGTATGTTGCGATGGAGGAACAGATAGCTGATGTATTGATGAAGCCATTGTCTAAGGTGAAGATCAAGTACTTTAGGGAGAAGCTTGGTGTTCTCCATATAGAGGTTTCCTCCAAGGGAAAGTGATGAATCCCATAGTCATTCTAACATGGTGAAAGGATTGGTTCCTTCCATGGTCAGATGTAAGGGTTGAGCCATTCTCTCATGGTGAGAGGATTGGTTCCTTACATGTCAGATATGGCTGTTGAGATCCATAGCCATTCTAATGAGTAGGTTAGATATAAGGGCTGATCCATTCTGTCATGGTGAGAGGATTGGTTCATTCCATGTCATATGTGAGTGCTGGCCATTCTGTTGAGTAAGACATATGTAAGGGCAACTGCCATTCTCTTGGAGAATGGAGGCACCTGGTCAGTTACCAAGTAGCTCAATCTAGGACTGGGGGCCATTCTGATACGATGGTAGGATTGGTTCTTACAGGATCAGATGTGAGTGTATGCCTTTTTGAACATACAGATGGATTGGTTCCTTGTATTTGTCAAATGTAAGTGCAAAGCATTTCTTCGATCATGTGTCGATCAGATATAAGTGCTGAGCCTTTCTTTAATCATTTGTTGATAAGATATAAGTGTTGTACCTTTCTTTGATCATTGGTTGATCAGATGTAAGTGTAATGCCTTTCTTTGATCATTGGTTGATCAGATGTAAGTGCAGGAGCCTTTCGGCATGGAGGATTGGTTCCTCACATGGCCAAGTGTAAGTGTTGGGCCTTTCTGATAGGGTTGTGGGATATGTTAACACATGGTCAGATGTGAGTGCTGGGAGTTTCCTTTCTGATATGATTATAGGATTAGTTCCTACATGATCAAATGTAAGTGCTGGGTGAAGACCTACATGTTGGCTAGGCCTACATACAGCATGAAAAAGGGCTGGCTCTGTAGAACTTCCTATGACGAGAAGAATCATGAGATAGCATCTGTGAAGATTCAGTATTGATGATCCATCAGAGATGATCTAGATCGAGAGATGATCCAGATCTAGAGATGATGCTCTAGAGATGATCCAGATCGAGTGATGATCTAGATCCAGTGATGATGATCCAAATCGAGTGATGATCCAGATCCAGTGATGATGATCCAGATCGAGTGACAATCCATATCTAGAGATGAATATGACTTGAAGACAAAGAATACTTGAATACAAGGAAGACTTGAAGAATGCATATGACAAGAAGATACAGAGAAGAAGACCAGTGATGAAAATTGTGTCGAGAGAATACCTTCCTAGTTAAGAGGGAGTGTTGATGTAATTGTAATTTTGGAATGTATTCACTTGTATTTCCTATCTATTGTAACCCTATGTTTATTCCAGGATGTTCTTGTGTCATGTCATGCCTTGATGTTCCTATCGGGAGAATCTATAATCTAAACAAGTCATGTCAAGTCATTGTGGGTAACCCTCCTATTGTCTAAGGGTTAAAGTCCCTGCAGTTCCGGGGCACTAGGGTTATTAGACTCACCTAGTGAAGTTGGCCCTAGTAGGGTTTTAGTCATGTTGGGATTAGTGTAAATAGAGAGCTGGACTCTCTATTTAGTACAACAACTCATACACACTCAAGTGTAGCACATAGTTGAGGAAGAGAAAGACATTGGGGCTAGAGGAAAGAGCTTACTATTGTCGGCAGATTGTCTTACTATTTTTGGGTTTCACTTTGGTGCTGATTCTATCTCCGAGGACGTTGCGGGGTTTTCTCCATTTATGGTTTCCCCGAGGAAAAACACTGTGTTCATTGTCTCTTATGTTTGATTGCTATGCTTGTTGTTCTCTCAGTTAAAGATCCTAATGATATGCTAGCTTAATGTTGAAAACCTAACATATATGATTCACCTACATAAGTAGACAGGGGATATTATCCATGCTGATTTTCGTAAGTCAACTCTCAAAATATCTAGGCTACAGTATGGCAAGAGTAAGGTTGAAAATCAACTGAGATAGGAGAAGGTGGAAAACAAGACCCACCAAGCTCAAATTAAGAAGTTGCAGGAAGATTTGTTACTTGCTAAAAACCAAGATGCTAAAGAGGCTGGAACACAAATTTTTTTGAATGAAAAAGAGAATACCATTCAATTGCCGAAGAAAAAGATGAAGATTCCAGCTACTCATCTAATCCAAGATTCAGAACTATTAGAGCTTGAAAAGGAAAAAATTTTATTGAATGATAACCTTACATATTTCCAAGCCCAACTATTGAAATTTATAGAGAAAGAGAAGCTATGGAAAAGGGATATGTCTCTTATAGTGGAGAGCGAGAAGGATATCGAAGCCAAATCAGAGGAGCTGGAGAAAAGGTTACAAGAGAAAGAGAGGGAGTTACAAGAGAAAGATAAAAAGCTTGAAAAGGGAGTCGCCCCCCCTACCATTGAACTTGGTGAATTATCCATCGTTCAAGCCTTGGCACAAGAAAGTATGAAGGAATTAGAACTGACAGGGTTGAGGCACCAGAATAAGAATCTGGAGGGCTTGGAGATGGAGAGAGAATTTGAAAGGAAGAGCTAGGAAGTAAAGTGTGTAGAATTGCAGGGTAAAAATGAGAACTTGGTAAAGCAGGTTACAGGACAATTTCCTTCGCAAGGGGCTAAGCATACCATATGGGATGCACTCATATTAGAGGCTACCAAGCTAAGGCCCTACTTGGATTGCATCTTGGTCAAGGAAATAGCTATATAGATAGCCAATTAAAGTGTTACAGCAGTAAGAGAGAGGTTAAATAAAAATCCTATTGATTATGCCAAAAATTCCATAGACTTTATCAATGGGTTGATAGAGGAAGAACTCAGAACAACCAACATAATGGACATGATTTCTATCATCACTTGGGATAGGAAGGTGGTAAACCAGTGCCACCATTTAGATATCATTGAAGAAAAAAATGGTATTATAGCACATGAAGGAAAATATTTCATTGAAATGTTCAATCCATTGGTTAATATGGGGCTATGATTATTCTAGGAATAAAAGGGTGGCATGTTGTTGCAAAAAGAATATCATGACAGGATGATTCGATGCAGGTCAGACCACTTTGAATTCATGGATATGCAGTAATCCCTTGCAGGAAATAAAATCCTCGACAAATTAGCTGATGACTTCAAGTTGCTGTTCACTTTCATAGCCACATGTGCAAAATTGTTAGATTTTTCATATAAGGATCAGTTGGAGCTACGCGTGCTGGAAAAGGGGGTGTTCATTATGGATTTAATGACAATAGATCAATGGAAAGCGGTTGAGAAGTTCGAAAGGTCCAAATACATACTGTATGCTAGAGGATGATGAGGATTAAAGGGGCAGTTGTGTAAGAACAAGTGTTTATAATGAATAAATCCTCCTTCACCTATGCTGTTGAGTTACAATTCAGGGTTGATTCAAGATAAGGTCATTGGAGGTGCTATGAACCGTCATTTTCAACAAGCGAGGCTCAGTCCTGGATGACATGTTTTTTGTTTTGATCGAGCACACGCATCATCACTTGCTTTCCTGATTTGTGTTAGGATCGTAGCGAATATGCCACCTCAAAGTTGTTAGGATTGAGTATTATTATTGGGGTTTGATCCCCATATTGTAACTGATTTTGATGCCTTGTTTCGAGATACGTCTCGAGGGTAAATTACACTATAAATGTAACCTCCATACAGGAGAAAAGGGTTGAAAAAATTACAGTCTGAAGCCTTATGTGCTTGGTTTTTGTATCTTTGTAATTTTTCTTTGAAGTATTAACAAAAAATCTTCTCCTAAGTTTACGAGCTTCATCAAGGTGTTCAATGTTTAGTTTTGTTTCTTGTATTTCCCATTTTCATGTATGTGTATGCTGCTAATACATTTCTAGATTGTATGCAAGGAATTCATTCTCTGATAAACGCTCCTTCCATAAAAAATCATGTTAGTTATGTGTTTATAATGACTATGATAGAATTGATCCTCTTCTAGGTTCTATGTTTCAGTTATTAGCCTTTGTTTTGTTTCTTCTAAAGGTTTTCCAAGAGACTCATCCATATATAGGTGCATCTTGATTCACTGGGCTTTTCCTCATTTTTATTTGTCATTAATCCAAGTTATTTGACTGAATATAACACCCATGTTGCCTTCGACTATAAAGAAAAATTACCATTCATTATTGCTATAATCCCTTGAATGTTTTAGGCTTTGACTCCATTTCCCAAGGGTGCTTTCTATTTGTGTGTTATACAATCTTTAAATTTACAAACAATCTCTATATGTCAAATATCTAGCCTTCCAATTACTTCATTGAATATTATATGTGTATGTTAATGATCCTTATTATGTTGAGAGATACCTCTCTAACTGTATAGGCTAGAATACAGTCTAAATATTAGTTTGAAATGGTTACCCTAGTGATGTCCTACTACAACCATAGGAAAATCATTGGGTGATAACATATTGGCATCGTTGTTGGGGACTAATTGCTATTATCTCCTAGGGAAAACAACACTTTTATTATTCTACAGCCTCCTTAAGTAGTCGGTCATAGACACATGCTGGTTGTATATGCTATGGTGACTCCAATCAAATATTTTGGAAGGCGAATCCACTGGGAATAATGGCGGCCAGAAGGACCAATACGAGGAGCAATCCCAATGCTAAATATTTCCAAGAAATTTTTGATCCAGAGAGTCTGATTCGAAAATCCAATAAGCTGAAAACGTTAGACATAACTCTTTCTTTACCTGCATAAGGTGATGTTTCTATTGATTCACTACTACATTTCGACCAAAAATCTGACGGCCGTCATGTCAGATTTTCGACACTTTCCTGTCGCATGTACGACACTTTGATTTTTTCTTAAGCGTCGGAAACTTATTGTCGGTTATCTGACACCTAAGTAACCGTCGTTTAAGCGACACTTAACTAACCGTCGGTTGAATGTACATTGTCGGTTATTCGACACTTATTAAGCGACAGTCACAAAATTTTTTAACAACATTTACACCTACAAGCGTCGCTTAACCGACACCTTCCGGACAAAGGCGTCGCTTAAGCGACGGACAAAAAATCTAAGCGTCGAATAAGCGGCGGTAAGAAGAAGTAAGTTTCGCATAAGCGACAGATAGGAACCGTCGCTTAAGCGACGGAAGGGAATATTTAAAAAAAAAAAAATCTCGAAATTGTGTGGGTGTTTCTCAATTTGATCTCTTTCGATCTTCTCTCCAAGACAACCCATAAGACATTGTGGAGTACTATCGCAACAAGTTATGAGGTGTCATGCTGGTTTCTTCATAAAACTTCTTGCTATCTCTACTTCCCTGAAGTGAGAAAGATTCATGATCGAAACATTGGTTTCAAATCCTTAACGAAGTGAAAAATACAAAAAGATCATGGACAAGTTATGTGTTTCCTAAGTGCTCCCGTTGTCTATCAGCACCTCCATGTATTGTCTACACATGTTGATTGTTATCTTTTTGGTCATTCTAGCAAAATCCTATGGAAATATATCTTACTGCTTTCCTGTGACTCAGCCTATGAATATGCAGCAATGAAGTGTGCCCATCCCCAACTTGATATATCGAGTTCACAAACATTTAACATTCCCATTGGTTGCATATTCTCATCAGTTGCGGCTTTGGCATGGGTTTCACTTGAATCTATTATCAAAGTTTCAATCATGACTATGACACCAACTGTCATAATCTTAAGGCATGGCCAACACTTCACAATTATGAAGTACTTCCAGACATTCTTCCCGAATAATTTGTCATCCGGGATTACTTATAGGTAGACTAACATTCCCATATTTCAATATTCAAATATTCTTGTCTGTCACTTAATAGAGAATGCTACCCATATAGGTGGCATAAAACATAAAAGGCCATATTGGGCTCTGTGATCTGGTTTGTGGATCCATGGGTAACAAAAACAGAAAAAATTAAGCATGCATAGTTTCAAATTTATAGTAAAGTAATTTCCAAGAATTAAAAGAAACAATGATCCCAAAAAACATTTGGTTCCAAATTCCAATTGCCAGGTCTACGAATGGGCAGGCTCCTTGGTAGAGTTTTGTTCATCTGCGAATACAAAATGATAACCATATAGGTGACATGAAAGGCCCCTTTCAGCTTTGAAATGTGTTTGGTAGAGCCATTGGTAATTATTAAATAAGTAAAACAAAGAATGGATAGTTTAGAATTCCTAGTTAAAAAATCAAAAGTGCCCAAACAACTAGTTCCCAAAATACTTTTCCTATCTCTTATCACAACACAAATCAGATAAAAAAGGACTGATGGGAAAGCAAACAAAATCATTTACACAATCCCTCAAGAAATATCCAATTGCATATCACCCTTTTGGTAGCACCCAAAATCAAGTACTATCAGCATTGAACACAATATATATCATCCATTTTACATTTTGAATGTCAGTAATTTATGTATTCAGACAGGTAAAATGAAATTTCCTTTTTTCCACCTAATTTACCTTTAGCTTCCCATGAAGATGCCTCAAAGAGAGCCTTTACAAGTTCCGGAAGAGAAGCTTCCGCAACTGCTTGAGGAGTACGCAAGCTAGACTTATAAAGTGCTCTAGCCCTTACACCCTGCCCAAAAACCAAACCAAGAAGCTACTCTTATTGTCCAAAGAGATTCTAACCCACACAAATGACTAGTATA
>LPNX010189041.1:63391-105224 GCA_001517045.1 Pseudotsuga menziesii
CGCCACTATTATAGCCTCATAAGCGTCTCTTAAGCGACAAATCACTCATTAATCCATAGAATTCTTGAGTTCCTACCACCTTGCTTGAGGGATGATTCACCCATATGGCGCTTTCCATTTTAAATAATTAACGAATTAAGTGTATTTTGAAAGTGTTGTTAGCTTATTTGGCATGGAGACAATGTTGGATACAGAGACCAAGAATGATATTATGGAAGGAGTTGGATGTTAAGTATTGTTCAAATCCAGGATCACTTGGAGGTTATTATCAAAGTGCAATTCAGAGACTCCTATTGCAAACAAAGGAAATGGCATAAAGTATACATGCTCTAGATTTTTGTCCAATAGAGTGTCCTTCTTTGTTTTCAATGCAATTAATGGGGAAGTTTCCTTGAAAGGTAAATAATATATTGTCTATTTCTATTTGATTGCATTTTCAGTTGCAGTAGTTATGATTGGAACCTACCATAAACCAAAATTAGAAAATTATTTTTTCCCCAACAATGATGAAGTATATCGACCATCTTTGATGAGAATTAGATGTGTTTGATATGGAAAGTTAGTAAAACTTACATGTTTGCATTGGTCTAATAATCTTTAGGGTGCAACACTATATATGAAAAGAAAATGCTAGATTTGAAATATAACCAAGAGATATATAAGGTAAACTAGTTAGGATTCATGTAATCATGTAGTGGCATGTATGATTGGTGACCTACTTAGATGGCGGGCCTTGATGCGGTGTAAACATGGGTGTTATTAGAAGGTTATCATTGCTAAATAGTTTCATTTTCATGAGATCTTATGAATCAATATCGAAGATTTACCACAACGTTTTTACAGAACTTTCAACATTTCCAGGTTGACAATTCCCTTTTATCCTTGTAGTTGGATTTTAAAAAATCAAGCAATTTTAGAGCCATCTCTTAAGCGACACTTAGGAAGATATCCGTCGCTTAAGAGACACTTAGGAGGATAGAAATTTTAGCGCTGTCGCTTAAGCGACACTTATCCCCACCATTTCAAAAAAAAATTAAATCTTTCTGATTTTTGGCACGGTTAAAAGAAAAAATCCATGCACCGTCGAAAAAAACCGTCGAATTTTGGATCAAAATCTAGTAGTGATTATATATCTGAGCATTGTGGTGAAGAAATGGAGCTAGTTTTCCCTAGGACCAAGTCTGAGTCTAGTCTCTTTGAAGTAGTCTTAGACTCCTCAGTGTTTGAGTTCTCCCATACGTCCTTATCACCTGATATCTCAGAGTATATGGGTGGGGATCTTCGATCCTTGTCTGAATGAGAGTGCCCCTTTCTTTCCTCTGAATTACCCCTCTTAAAATACACTACCATAGGGAATTATACTTCCATATCTCTATTTCCCACCGCTTCAAAGATAAACCATCTTGCACCATGCAGTCTCTCAAGACCTCACAATTCTACAGTTCCTCATAGCACTGTAATTGCTTCCACACCAATTTCAATCCCTCTTGAAAACCTTTGCTATAACCCCAAGGATAGAAAATAGGTTTTCCCCTATACTTATTCGTGCCGCTCTTTACAACCTTCCTCAGGGATAATGCCAAAGACTCAAACAATTTAATGGGGAGAGAGGGTACTCAGCTGAGGAACACTTGGGATGGTTTTTAGACTGGCTAGACCTGGAGGAATTAGACCATGATGATGTTAAGGTCAAACTTTTTCCCCATAGTCTTGCTGGAGAAGCGATAAAATGGTTCCAAAACCTCCCAGACAACTCCATTATGAACTATCAAGCCTTTGAATATTCTTTCAAGGAAAAATGGACAGACAAGAAAAATCCTAAGCAATATATGTCCTAATAGAATTCCATGAGGAGGAGGGAGAGTGAATCTATCTAAGAATTTTCTGACATATTTATGAAGATGAGATCACTTACAATAAGGGTAAGGACAATCTTGTGGCGGATTCTCTTTCCCACACATTTGATGACCATGCTTCTCTTTCAGCTATTTCTATTTCTATTCCAAATTGGTTACAATCTGTTCAGCAAGGCTATGTCAATGACTCTTCCTTATCTCACATCATCCAATAGTTGGCCAGTAATCCTTCTCTTGTACCGAATTACTCTTGGGATGGTTCTTCTATGAGATACAAGGGTCGCTTGGTGCTTCCCTAGAGCACAGATCTTCACTAGGCTGTCTTCTATGAACTCCATGATTCTCTAGCGGCAGGGCACTCTAGGTTTCTCAAAACGTATGAGTGGGCACGATGTAACTTCTTTTGGAAGGGAATGAAATGGGAAATTGAACAGATGGTTACTGAATGTGATACCTGCCAGTGCCACAAGGGTGAAACTACACTCCTCCCCATCTTGCTCGAACCCTTGCCCATCCCTACAAGGATTTGGATAGATATTTCGATGGATTTCATCAACGGGCTCCCTAAATCTGGAGGGAATACTGTAATCTTGGTTGTGGTTGATCGACTCTCTAAATATAGTCATTTTTGTGCTCTCATCCATCCATATACTGCCTCCTCAGTCACACAAATTTTCATGCACCATATATTCCGTCTTCATGGCATCCCTTCTTCCATTGTATCAGACCACGATGCAACTTTCACAAGTCATTTTTTGACCGAACTCTTTCGCCTCACTGGAACCAAACTGAAAATGAGTTCAGGATATCACCCACAAATAGATGGTCAACCTGAAGTCACCAACAAATGCTTGGAATCTTATATTCATTGCTTCAGCTCTGAACAACAACATCAATGGGAAAAGTGGCTCCCTCTCACTGAATGGTGGTACAATACTTCCTACCATACTGCATCTAAAATGAATCCATATGAAGTTGTTTATGGGTAGCCACCAACAGTGCTCCTTCCATACACCCCCCATAGGTCACTAGTTCAGGTAGTTGACATGGTTCTCCACAATCATGATCATATTCTTCACATTCTGCAAGAGAATATTCACATGGCAAGAAATCGCATGAAGCAACAAGTCGTTCAACACCATTCTAAGTGCACCTTTAAGGTCGATGATATGGTTTTTCTTCATTTGCATCCTTACAAGAAATCCTCTTTGAAACTCAAAGGGCATCAAAAGTTAGCTCCAAAGTTCTATGGGCCATATAAAATTCTTTAGAAGATTGGGTCTATTGCTTATAAATTGGAACTTCCTCCTTCTTCTTGCATTCACCCAGTCTTTCATGTCTCTTGTCTCAAGAAAGTGATTGGCACCAACATCAGAGCAAAAACTATTTTACCAGAGATGGATATGGAAGTCTCCATTATTTTGGAACTAGAGGCCATCCTCAATAAGTGCACTCGTCAGCTTTACTATCGGACCATCACAGAGGTCTTAATTCAGTGGCACGGCATGCAACTAAAGGATGCTGCATGGGAACCGCTCCTTTAGGTTCACTAGCAGTTTCCACCTCTAAAGCTTTGAGGACAAAGCTTTTTCTAAGAGGGAGGGGATGTTAAGAACCCGTGTCAACCCTTTTGTTGGTATATTTTGTCGGAGACATATGCTTTGTAAGTCGTCCCATTAGTATGATGTATTATCCCGCATTCATGGGGAGTAGGTAATAGTTGTTAAGTCGTCTAGTTAATAGGTTGCATTATCCCAAATTCATGTGGAGTAATATTTTTTTAGATTAGACTTAGTATATAAGTATGTGTTGAGGCTAATAAAAGTATCGAAGAGTTATTTTGTATTGATCTTGCTCAAAGGAGGTTTCCCCCTCGAAGTGGCCCACGATCAATAAAATCTCTTTTGTGCTCCAATATTTCTTTTATATCGTGCAGTTTGATTGTTCATTACAGGAGGTTCCCCACATTTCAACACAAATTGGATGATTGGGACCTGAATATTCCAGTGGTCTTATAGGAGTGTCACATTATCTGAAAAAGGTTGACGAGGCAGACACCATTCAAGTTGGTGTATGGGCAGGAGGTAGTCATGCTGATGGAGTACATTGTTCCGCGTTTGCACATTAAATCCACGACAGGAATGGACGATGAAGGAGCATTGGAAGAATGCCTAGCTCAGTAGGTGCAGCTAGAGGAAGACCACTTTGTTGCACAATTTCACCAGCACGTTGAGAAGGATCGATAGAAATCCTAGCACGATCGGGATATTAAAAAAAAACATTTTCAGCAAGGAGACCTGGTGATATTGTACGACAACAAGTTCTCTAAGATGCAAATGCACTAGTTGGGTTCTTACATTATCAATATCATCACTAAGGGAGGAGATGTACAGCTGCAATAGCTAGATGGTACAATGATGTTGAATTTAGTGAATGGTAGCAGGCTAAAGCCCTATAGGACGAGACGACACTATGCGATGCTTAAGGATATCGACTCGCTGTCATGGATCTGTAGAGGAAGATTGATTTGAAGAATAGAGATGTACCTGTTAGGAGGAATAAAGATGTACGAAACAAATCCTATGGAAGTAATCCCAAAAATTATACACCCCCTAAGGATAGCACCAAAAATGTAACAAAACATAAAGGGAAAGAGAAGAAAGAAGATAATCCAAGGAGCTCAGTTCAGGGAAAAACTTCTTTTAATATAGAGGCCTAAATTATCCCTCTTACTGAATTATTAAAAAATTATGAATATCATTCCAAGATCGCAACTTTGTTAAAGCCTCTAGGAGAAATCTCTGAAATATCTTATTCCATGAACCTTCAAGATGATAGTCCCACCATCATGTTCGAAACCCATGTAGATGAGCCTTATGATGAAGAAATTCCTCCCTTCTATGTCAATCTAAACATTCATAATGCCATGCTTGATTCAGGAGCCTCTCACAATTTGATGCCCATGATGATCATGGATAAATTGGGATTGGAAGTGACAAGACCATACAAAACCCCTTTTTCCTTTGATTCCAGTAAAGTCAAGTGCCTAGGACTGATCAAATATCTGGTCATTTCTTTGGCCCAGAACCTTGTTGAAACCCTTTTCATGGACATAGTTGTGGCTGACATCCCTCTGAAGTTTGGAATGTTGGTATCAAGATCTTGGGCGACCAAACTCAAAGGTGCTATTCAAATGGATATGTCCTATGCCACCCTCCATATCTTTGGGGTACAAATAAAAAAATTTTGAGAAGAAAAGTTGGCATACATGGTGACCAGTGTTGAGAGGCGAAACAAACACCACATCTATTCATTGGATACTGATATGGGATCAACTATTTTCTTTATAGAAGGAGAAAAATACAGTTTTAGTTCACAAAACATTTCCTTTGTACCCACTCAGGAGGAGTTGGAAGGAGTTTGGTATGTGAGTTTTTATGGGGTAGCATGCAAGGAAGGGGTAGGAGCTGGAGTTTGGATGAAACCCCTAAGAGGGAGAGCATTCAATTATTCCTACAAAGTTTCCTTCAATTGCACAAATAATGAGGCAGAGTATGAGGCTATGATCTTATCAATTCAGAACCTAAAGGATTTTGAAGTCAAGAGGGTGGTGATACATGGGGAATACGAGTTGGTGATTAAACAAATGCAAGGTGAGTATCAGGCCAGACATCCAAGGATCATAAGCTACAAACATTATGCCCAAGACCTGATAGAATGTTTTGAAGAATGAAATTTTAATTTGATTCTTAGGTTACAGAATTGTATAGCCAATTATTTGTCCACTTCTGTTGTTGTTTGCAAAATTCCCAAGCACCCTGATAAAAAATATGAGGTTGAAATTAGGCACAAACCCTCTATCCTAGATAATGTTAAGAGTTGGCAAGTCTTTGAAGATGACAAACAGATTTAGAATTTCCTCACTCTTACTAGTGATTTTGATGGCTTGACCATTGATGAAAATAATGTACTCCTAGAAGGGCCTACTCTTACCTAAGAATCCCTGCAAAACCAGGCTATTATTCCCAAATAAATTCCACGGGATGATATTTTTTTCCTTGCTGAGTGCACTAAGGGAAGAAAAATGAAAGAAGCTGTTGTGCCTGAGTTGCAGGGGACTGATGGGAAGCAAAAATATCTAAACAATATTTTTGGAAAAGAAATCCTACAGCTCAAAGGTAAATCTATCCCCAGGGGTTTAGTTCCTTTAGAAAAACACTTTGACCCAAATGATGTTTCCAAGGAACCTCAACTTGTATGAAGTTCTGAGGATGTGTAAGATGTTAATATTGGGACAGATGAACATCCAAAAGTCATCAAAATATCAAGAGCACTGTCACTTGAGTCCAAACATAAATACATTTCACTAATGAAGGAGCACTCATATTTTTTTTCTCGGGGATACAGTGATCTTAAGGCTTATGATACTAGTATAATCCAACACACTATAGCAATAAAAAAGGATGAGATTCCTTTAAAAAAAAATCGAAGGAGAATGAACCCCAAGCTGCTACCCTTGGTGTGAAAAAGAAATAAAGAAACTATTCGAGGAAAAAATCATTGTGGTCCTTATATTCTCAATGTGGGTGGCCAACTTGGTCTCGGTAAATGGAGAGATAAGGATATGCATTGAATTCAAAAATATGAAGAGAGTTTCTTTAAAACCTCATTATCCTCTTCCTAAGATGGATGGAATTTTACAGAGGGTAGTGGGATCCCAAAGGATCTCCACCTTGGATGGATTATCGGGATACAATAGATCATTGTGCACCCAGAAGACCAAGAGAAGACAACTTTCACCACACCCTAGGGCACATTTATGTATGAAAAAATGCCATTCAGACTCATGAATGAAGGGGAAACCTTCCAGCGGGCCATGGACAAATATTTTGTTGACGAAAAGGACAATATTATGGTCATCTATTTAGAATACATCACTGTATTTTCAGAGTCTGATGAGGAACACGTTGCACACCTATTGAGAATGTTCATAAATTTCAACATCTCTTTGAATCCGAAGAATTCACACTTTTATATGAAGGAAGGGAATCTATTTGGGCACATAATTTCTTAGGAAGGAATCAAAATAGACCTAAAGAGATTTGAGGCAATACATAAAATTGAATTCCATTGGAATAAGTTTGAGGTTCGGTCCTTTATTGAAAAGGTGTATTGTTGCTTTTGCTGAGATAATAAGGTGTATAAATAACATGCTGGGAAAAGACAAAGAAATCAAGTGGACACCTGAAGAAAAAAAATCCTTTGAAGATGTAAATAAGGCTATTTCAGAAGCACATGTACTGGAAAGCCTTGATTTCTTCAAATATTTCCTCATATTCTCATTTTCTTCATAGAACACAGTGGCGGGGGTATTGTTACAAAAAAATCATGAGGGAAACTAGCAACCCATTACTTTCTACAACAAAACATTGAGAGATGCCCCATTGAAATACAACATCCTGGATAATCATGCTTATTCTCTGGTGTAGGACTTCAATGACTTTTGGGTTTACATCCTTCATTCTCACATTATTTCCCATGTCACCACTAGTGTGGTGAAGGATATCCTAACCTTACCAGACCTTGAGGGACGAAAGGGAAAATGGATAGCAGTCCTACTTGAATATGACTTGGAAATTAAACCCAAAAATATTATTAAAGGTGAGGGGCCAGAAAAACTCATGGAACAATCCAACTATGATGCTCCTAGCTTGCACATGATTTATGATTTGTTAGCAAAGGATAAAAACCCTAAGGAATAGGAATATCCAGAAGTGACTGAAAATTTCCTGTCATCTCCATGGTATACTGACATCATGTTTGTGTTAAACCATTTGCAAGATCCACATAGTATGGACAAAACAAGGGCCAGATTCCTCAAGCAGAAACCACCAAGGTTTTTCATCTTAAATGGGAAATTGTTCTGGAAAGAGCCAGGAGGGATTCTTCTAAACTGTGTGAATGAACAGGAGGCAAAGAATATTCTTGAGGAATTTCATGCAGGGGAATGTGGAGGTCATCATTATTGGAAGGACACTGTGAATAGAATCATGAGGGTAGGATTTTATTGGCCCACAATCTTTTTTGATTCTCACAAGGAGGTTGTTTCCTTCCATAAGTGTCAAATATTTGAAGGAAGGAGGAAGCATTTTCCATTGCCTATGAAGCCCATACATGTTGAGGACCCTTTCAAGCAATGGGTAATGGAGTTCATTGGAGATATAAACCCATCTTCCTCAGGACAACACAAGTGGATTCTCACTGCCATGAATTATTTCACTAAATGGATTGAAGCCATCCCAACTAGAGAGGCCACTGAGAAAATAATTATGCAATTTCTTGAAGAGGACATTTTGTCAAGGTTTGGGCTTCCAAGGAAGTTGATTATTGACAATGATGCTACATTCAATCAAAGAAGATGGTTGAGTTTGGTTTCAAATATCACATACATCTGGGGCATTCCACAACCTATTACCCACAGGGAAATGGGTTGGCAGAATATTCAAATAAGAGTCTGATGAGGATCATCAAAAAGATGTTGCAAGACAACAAGAAGGCTTGGCACACAAAGTTGACCCATGCTTTGTTGGCTGACAGAATAAGTGTGAATAAATATATTGACACCTCACCATTTCAGCTAGTCTATGGCTATGAGGTAATATTTCCTAGTTCCCTGAGTTTTCCAGAGATGAGATTATTACAGGAAGAAGAGGTTGAAACCCACCCGAATCAGAGAAGGATGTATTGGCTGGTTGAGCTACAGAAATAAAGAGAGCAACCTTTTGATAGAACTAAAAAATTTCAAGATAAAATGAAAAAGATATTTGACAAGAGGACAAATCCTTATGATTTCCAAATGGGGGATGCAGTTTTACAATGGGATGCACCCCATGAAGAGAAGGGAAAGAATGGATAATTTGACAACCTATAGAGGGGCCCTTACAAAATTGCAGCTTTCAGAGGAAAAAATTCCTACATAGTAGAGGATATGGAGGGTGGTCTGGTATCAGGAGCTCCTATCAATGGGAGGCTCCTCGAACACTACTTCCTGTGAAACAAGTTCAACCTTCAAGGTCATTGTATATACCATATTAGTTTAACATTGCATGTGTGGATAGCTCTCTGGTAGAGTTGAAGCCCAAGGTAAAGGCATTAAGGTATACATGAGGAGTTATCATTTGAATTTCTTTCCTTTTCTTTTCGAAGTTGAAGATAAAGGCACTAAAGTAAATTTTGAGGCAATATGTTTTAGCATGAAGAAAAAGCATGCGGTGAGCTGGGAGTTTTTGAGCACATTGGAGCCCAGTGGATCAGACACTTGATCTATTGGGTTCTTTGCTACCTCACAAGGAGGATAACATCCCCAAGTGGAGCCACTAGTAGCACATGTGCTAAATTTTGGGGAATTTTACACATGCATCTGTGACAAGAGATAAGCTAGTGACAATTATGGGTAAGGATGAAAGTTTCTATGTAATAAGACCTGAGGGAGAAATCAGTAGGTTTTGAAAAATATAACCTTTGTCAATAATAAGGAAAAAATAAAAAAAATCCTAAGGTATGGTCATGTGGAGGAGGTAAATATGAAAATATGCTTAAAGGTTATGTTTGGAAACTATGAAGGGTGTAGATCGGCGTTGATGGAGATTGACGATTGGAAGCGATTTTAATTGGGAAATATGTGGGGTAAAAATAAATATTAAGATTAGCGGAATGGATTTAACATGTAGAGAGGATCGACCGTCAGATCAGCCTCGGGGAGAATATCTATGGTTGTCTAGAGTTCTGTTGGAAAAACATGCGAGGATAAATAAAATCCCCAAGTCCACAGAATTTAGTAGACCCCACATGTTTAACTAGCCAAGATCAATGCTCAATCAAGATCCAAAACCGATATCCATTTTTCTTTCGCAACTTGCAGGAAGAGATCCACTTCTCAAATCAACGGAATTTGGTAGGCCCAGCAAACATCAACGATGGAGATTGGGCGAGTTTTCAATTAATGGCCAATATTAATTCAACTATCGTAAATTGCATGCGGAGATCCACTTCTTAAATCAGTGGAATTTGGTAGGCCTGACAAACGTCAACGATGGAGATTGGGGAGGGTTTTCGATTAACGACCGATATCAATTCTGCTTCCACAACTTGCATGCAGAGATCCACTTCTCAAATCAACAGAATTTGGTAGGAGACATAGGTTTCAATGGCCAATATCAATGAACAATTGATATCTACAACGAAGGTGGATTCTGCTGCTCGAACTTGCAGGGGGAAATAGACCTCTCAGATCAAAGGAATCGGGTGAAGGCCACGAGTTTTGATGGCTCATATCAATTTGTTTTTTAATGCACTATCGTAGTAAATCTCGATGCTGATAAGTGTATGATAGAAAAGAATAGTCGGGCTCATCGGAGTGTGTTAGAAGTGGCATAATTCAAAGACACAATGAAGGATTAGTTAATATCAACGATGGAAGTTCATTCCGCTAAGTGAAAATGTAGGGAGAATAAGAGGGATGACACAATAGAGAATAAAGACTGATGGTTTAAAATGGGAATAATATCGACGATTCAATATGAAGGGGGGGGGGGGAATGAATGGACGAGGGTTGTTTCCACTGAAAAAGGTGCAAGCGGTAAATCAAACAAGGATAATATAAAAAATGTGTGCACGTGAATTTATGTCACTTATATTATTATGTGCATTGGATAGCGAGAAGAGGACTATGCGGAAAGCAGCTAGCTTAGACAAAACCTTTGAGCTACTTGTCAAGAGACTAGGTAGGACATGTTTCTAGACTAAACAATTATATAATATGGATGAAGTAGAGGAGTTAGTTGTTTAGAACTTATAATACCATAAAATTGAGGAATTCTTTGAGGACAAAGATTCAGATGTCTTTGACACCATATTGTTAAATGGACCTACATAAATTGTTAAAATCAAACTAAAACTGCTTAAGTGTCAAGGAACATATGTGCACAATATTTATAGGTCATGTTTTCACCATTTTTCCATATACCAAACCCTAAGTTGCCCCAAATTAGTTGGCTGGTGTGTCGCTACTTACTCCTCCTCTGAGAGGGTAATTATGGATGCATCCAAGTCAAAAATCCTGTGCCCGGCCAGCCTCCTCATCGTTAGAAATTCCCTCTTAGTTCCTATGGATTTCAGTCAAAAGTCCAAATAATATAGTGAATAAGGAATTGTCCAGTGCTTTAGGGAAGCAACTATGGAAAATAAGGAGGTGTTCTTTAAATCCTATTTCAAACCAACACCCATCTAAAAAATTACCCTTTCCCTGTAGATGTTAATGATTTTAATGAGGAAACACAATGTGTCATAACCTTTATGAGTCAGGTTTTAGGGTTGGACACAGACAAGTACGTCACCGAACTCCTAATGAGCCTACTGTTTACCCTGAGCACCTATCCAATTTATTTAGAAGAGTCTATTCAGTCAACACAGTTTTCTTGGCTTAATTTTGATGTGTTCCTAGCCGAGAATATTCATCCTCAGCTAGTAGACTTCCCCAAGACAAGAACTTTCATATTCCAGTCCTACTTGCTGCGAATGTTTTTGTCTTTCAATGAAGAGAACCTACAGCTCCCATAAATACATTGAATTTGGCCATAGCTTCTAGGAATAGAGTAGTTGAAATGAGGATAAACCTGGATGATATCCATGTACCAGATATTATTCACCTACATAAGCAGACAGGGGACATTATCCATACTGATTTTCTAAATTCAACTCTCAAAATATCTAGGCTGCAGTTTGGAAAGAGTAAGGTTCAAAATCAACCGAGATAGGAGAAGGTGGAAAATATGGCCCACCAAGTTTAGATAAAAAAGATGCAGGTTTTATTTCTCTGTGAATTTCAATAGTTTGGATTTTCAATCTGTAAGCTTACCATTCAATATTTCTTTTTCCTTTTCAAGCTCTGATAAAAAATATGCAGGTAGATTTGTTACTTGGTGAAAACCAATATGATAAAGGGGCTAGAACACAAAGGTTGTTGAATGAAAAAGAGGATACCATTTAAATTTTGAAGAAAAAGATGAAGATTCCAGCTACTTAGTTTATCCAAGCTTAAGAACTATCAGATCTTGAAAAGGAAAAAGAAATCTTGAATGGTAAGCTTACAGATTGCAAATCCCAACTATTCAAATTCAAAGAGATAGAGAAGCTATGGAAAAGGGATATGTCTCTTATAGTGGAGAGAGAGAAGCTCTCAAAGACAAATCAAAAGAGGTGGAGAAAAGGTTACAAGAGCAAGAGAGGGAGTTACAAAAGAAAGAGAAAGAAATTGAAAAGGGATTCATCCCCCCTATCATTGAACATGGTGAAGTCTCCATCTTTCAATCCTTGACACAAGTAGGTCTAAAGGAATTGGAACTGGCAGGGTTACAAAACCAGAACAAGAATCTGGAGAGCTTGGTGATGGAGAGAGAATGTGAAAGGAAGATATGGGAAGCAAAGTGTGCAGAATTGAAGGGTAAAAATGAGAAATTGGTAAAGCAGGTTACAGGACAATTGCCTATGCAAGGGGCTAGGAATAACATATGGGATGCACTCATATAAGAGGCTACCAAGTTGAGGCCCTACATAGATTGCATCTTGGACAAGGAAATAGATATACATGCAGCCATGAAAAGTGTTACAATAGTAAAAGAGAGGTTAAATAAAAATCTCGTTGATTATGCCAGAAATTCCATAGACTTTCTCAATGGGTTGACAGAGGAAGAAATCAAAACAACCAACATAATGGACAATATTTTTATCATCACTTGGGATAGGAAGGTGGTAAACTAGCACCTCCCTTTAGATACCATTGAAGCAAAACTTGGTATTATTGCACATGAAGTCAAATCTTTCATTGAAATGTTCAATCCATTGGTTAAGATGGGGCTACCATTCTTCTGGTAAGAAAAGGGTGGCATGTTGTCACAAAAATAATATCATGACAGGCTGGTTCGATGCAGGTCAGACCACTCCAACTTCACGGATATGTAGCAGTCCATAATAGGAAAAACAATCGTTGACAAATTAGAAGATTACTTCGAGTTGGTGTTCACGTTTAGAGCCACATGCACAAAATTGTCATATTTTTCATATAGGGATCACGTGGAGATGTGTGTGTTGGAAAAGGAGGTGTTTGTTCTGGATTTACCGGATAACAGATCAGTGGAAAGTGGTCGATAATTTTGGAAGGTCCAAATACAAAATTCATGCCATAGGATGATGAGGATTAAAGGGGAAGTTGTATAATAACAAGTGTTTGTAATGAAGAAATCCTCCTTCATTATGCTGTTGAGGAAAAATTCAGGGTTGATTTAGCATAAGGTCGTTGGAGCTGCTCTAAACCGTCGTTTTCAACAAGGGAGCCTCAGTCTTATATGCCTTCTTTATTGTTTTGATCGAGCAAGCACATCATCTCATGCTTTCCTAATTTGTATTAGAATCATGGTGAATCTTCCAGCTCAAAGTTCTTAGGATTTAGTATGATTATTCGGGTTTGATCCCCATATTGTAACTGATTTTGATGCCATGTTTCGAGATACGTCTTGAGGGTAAATTACACTATAAATGTAACCTCCATAGAGGAGAAAAGGGTTGAAAAACTTACATTCTAAAGCCTAATGTGCTTGGTTTTTGTAGCTCTATAATTTTTCTTGGAAGTATTAATGAAAAATATTCTCCTGAGTTTTTGAGAATCATCAAGGTGTCCAATCTTCAGTTGTGTTTCCTGTATTTCCCATTTTCATGTATGTGTATGCTGCTAATAAATTTATAGATTGTATGTAAGGAATTCATTCTCTGATAAATGTGCCTTCCATTAGAAATCATGTTTGTTATGTGTTTATAATGACAGTGATAGAATTCATCCTTTGCTGGGTGTTCTATTTCAGTTATTAGCCTTTGTTGTGTTTCTGCTAAAGGTGTTCCAAGAGACTCATCCATAGATAGGTGCATCTTGATTCACTGGTATTTTTCTCATTTTTTTTCTGCCATTACTCCAATTTATTTGACTAAATATAACACCCACATTTCCTCAGACTATAAAGGAAAATTAGAATTCATTATTGTTGTAATCCCTTGAATTTTTCGGGCTGTGATTCCATTTCCAAAGGGTGTTTTCTATTTGTCTGTTATACAATATTTAAATTTACAAACAATATGTTTCAGTCAGATATCTAGCCTGATGATTGCTTCATTAAAGATTATATGTGTATGTGAATGATCCTTATGACATTGAGAGATCCCTCTTTGACTGTATAGGCTAGAATACAGTCTAAAGATTGGTTTGAAATGGTTACCCTAATGATGTCCTACTACAACCATAGGAAAATCATTGGATGATAACAGAACCATCATAGAAAGAAAAACTAATCGGCACATCATGTTGTACCCTTCTTTGTGGTCTTGTCAAACCACAGTTAAAAATGCCAGCAATTTTTCTCTATAGCAATTAGTGCCTGGGGTGGAGTTAATATTACCGATTGAATGTGAAATCCTTTCTTTGAATCTATTCATATGACTTTTACTAGAAACTTTTGAGTTAGAGGAATGTCTGGTCCACTTAGAGAAACTTGATGAGAAGCATCGAGATGCCTTGGTGGCTCTTGAAGTAAACAAGTGTTGTGTTAATGCTTAGTATGATAAGTATATCCATCCCTAGAATTTTAGTGAAGGTGACTTCATCCTATATGACCAAGCTAGTGAATCGATAGGGGTGGGAAAGTTCAAACCCATGTGGCATGGGCCTTACGTAGTCAAACGACTGTTAGAGAAAGGTGCTTACGAGTTAGTAGATTATAAAGGGACATACTTGGTGGATCCTAGAAATGGGCTCTATCTTAAAAATTACTATGCGTAATTCTCAATCAAGTTCAATACATTGTATACTATTGTACGACTGCATAGTTTAGTTTTAGTCTTATTGTAGTGATCGGGTTTGTTGAATTTATTTCATTTGTTTTGGCATATGTTGATAGAGTCTTCAGTATATGTAGGATATCAGATGATTTTGAAGAATCCACAGTAAAAAAAATACTAGGATATGCTGACGATTCCAACCGCCACACCGAGAACTCAGCTTCGGTTTCTTGGGTGATCTATACGTCTACGGGTCAATTTTTGTCTTCAAGAGGTGTATGTCTCCAGCCTTCATCGAAAAACATTGTTGAATATAGTGTCATTGTTGAGTTACTACGGGATGCCATCTCTCATGATATTGGATATCTTGAAGTACACCTTGACTTGTAGTTAGTTGTCTTACAGTTAAATGGCATGTATCCTATTAGAGATCAGACTTTATTACAAATATTCTTGCTAGTAAACTTTTTAGAATGACAATTTGAGAATACCACATACATTCATATTCCTAGGAACTACAATCATGTTGCTGATTCATATGCAAATTAATTACGTACTATATTGGAATTCGATACATAGACAATGAAGCATTCACATCACATTTACCCATTTATATACAAATAACCAAACATTATAGGATTTTTAATTCAAAATATAGTCCAAAAAAAAAAGTGGTGTCATAATACATAATGTCATGATAAAAAATTGGGGCTTTCAGCCACCAAAATATACTACATGGTTGATACAAGATGTACATCAAGGCCTCTAATCCTGTGGAGTAGGGTGCTGATCATGAAAACATATGACATGCCTAGACAACCATCTGAACAATTGAATCCATGCAGGGAGTACACCTACTACCTGCATATGCATCACCTCAGGAAATTCCTCGACTTGCACCATGGGCACCCTGTGTGTCAAATAGACAAATTTTGTGTGGATTCTTTGGAGTGTATGCTACAAATCTGCACCCAGTATATCATTTCCCCACCTCCTTCGACGATGTCTAGGGAATCTATCTAGCTGTCCAAGACTTGTTAACACCACTATTAGCACCTATGCTAAAGTTTTGAGGATTGTTTTTTCATATACATCCACATTGTTTCCCTCTGCAAAGAGTAAGCCAGTAAAATGATGGGTGAGGTTTGAAAATTCTATGTCATATGAACTAGAGGTGTGAAAAAGTGGTTTGGAATGTTGTAAATGGGTTATTCCGTGGTGCGTCATGAACAAATATTCAAAATCCTAAATTTATAACCTTTCATTTGAGTTCATATATGAAAATACACTCGACCTTATGTGTTGGAAGAAATGATGGGCACAGATCCACAGCGATCGGGATCAACGGTCACAAACAATTCCGCAAAGGAAAAGTGCTCGGTCTAAATAATTTTTTGTAATTGCGGAATGGTGTTAAGCATTAGGAAGGATCAACCGTTATATTGAAAGGTGGAGGCATATCGATGGTTGTCTTGAGTTTCACCGATGGAACATGCACAAAGAAGTGAAATCTCAACCTCTGCAGAATCAGATAGAGGCCACAAGTTTCTACAGCTTAGATTACCCATGGTTTTCAATATATGATTGGGGTTGATTCCATTGGTCCAACTTGCTCGCTATGATCAAATTTGGGAATCAATGGAATTTGGTATGAAGCGCAAGTTCTGATGGCCAAGATTAATACTTGATCTAGATCCATGGTCGATATCCATTCCGTTTCTACAACTTGCACAAAGAAATGAAATCTCTAACTCCACGTAATCAAGTAGGGACCGCAAGTTCCGATGGCCCAAATCAAGATTTGATATAGATCCATGACCAATATCCATTTCACTACTACAACTTGCACACAGAAGAAAAAGTCTCAGATCAACAAAATTTGGTGGGCTTCGCAGGTTTCGAGGCCAGGATCAACTCCATATTTATATCTAATGGCGATAATGGATCCCACTGATGTAAGGTGCATGCCATATAGGACTGGTATGAATCAGTGAGATGTGGTAGGAACTACACGATTCAATGGCTCGATCGAGGAAAATTTATATCAAGGATGGAGATTCATTCTGTTGGAATATATTAAACCCACTCATAACTTAGGATAAAATAATTAATCATTATTTGATTAATTTTTCACCCACTAGCTTAATTAGTTGGCATCCACTTGCACCTTAAAGTCAATACATGCCATATATATTCTAGGAATGATTTATTTCTAATTATATGTTGATATTGACCACCTTTTTACCTTCCATAATTAGTATACAGGACTTTACAACAGATTCTGCTTTTCCTGTTTTTCTATGGATAAGATAAAAGCTAGTCAACTAGGAAATTGGGAGCTTTTGTTTCCAACCCATCCTCCATTAGTTTTTCTCCATTTTCTAGGATTAACATGTTTTTTCCATCTCCTTGACAACTAACTCATGCTTTTTCCAACTCATGAGGCCCTTGATAGATTTGGTAGGTGCTTTAGCCACATATGGGGGTTTGCTATATTTTGGTAAGTCAACATTTTTGAGCTTTATGAGTTGTTTCCATACAATTCGATTTTACTATGAGGAATTTAATATTTATGTACACTATTATTCATCATTAGTCAATGGAAGGATACACACTAATATTCATCTCTTCATTCATGTGATTCAGTCTCTTTTATTCTCTCTATTTTTCCTGTGTGTGCTTGTGAGAATTCTTAGTAGAAAGATCTATTTCCTATGCTTCTTCTTAGAATAATTGCTCATAACATTGATCTATTATTTCTACATGGTATTATAGTAGCATGTTGATCAAGTTCTACAGAGTTGAGGAGCGCATCTAGTCTCCGATCCCTCTCTGAAGAAGAGCTTGTCTAGCTTACAAGATTTTCTCCTAGTTTTTTTTGGAGGTTGTAGAGAGTATCTACTAGAGCGTATCAACAACTTCAATATGGATTCAAAATTTCCTCTACTATCTCCTTTCAACTATCCTGATTGGAAGCCAAAGATGAGTGCATATTTGAAGAGGCAATGTCTCTTTGATGTCTCCATTGGTGCATTGAGTGAACTTGAGTCTTATGAAGAGAAGATTGATTGGATAAATAATTTTGATAGAGCTTATGGAATTATGTGTTTGGGAATGTATTCAAATATATATCATCTCATAGATTCTTCTAAATTTCCATTTGAGCTTTGGAAAATTTTGGACAAAGCTTTTGGTTTGCAGGAAATTAAAGATGAAGCATGGAGTGAACCTAGCATCTCCTCTTGTTCTCTTTCTCAAGATTTCTTGGACTCTACATTCTATGATGAAGTTGATCATGATGAAGACGTTTCTCATACAGTTCATGTTTCTGCTTCCCTCTTTCATTTGAATGCTTCCTCCTTCAATGAAGAAGCAAATATTGAAGAGCCATCTTTTTCTGTGTCTCTTGAAGGTGATTTTTCTTCTTGTGATACTATTGATGAAAAAGAAGTAACATATGGAGCTACTGCTGATATTTATTATGATCCTATAACCCATTCATTGTTCTCTAAATATCCTATCTTAGATTCTGATATCTATGTGCCAGATTCTTCACACCTTTTTCATACCTCTCTCATTGATGGTGCACAGCCTAGTGACTTCCAGGATGTTTGCTTAGCCACATCAAGCCTTCTTTATGTCATACCACTTACCTTACTTTATCTCATGTGATTCATAATATCCTCCTTTGTTCTTGGCATCAATACTGAGAGCCTTCTTGAAGATTTTGAGCATCTCCTTATTTCCTCCTTTCATACAGAGGATTCATTACTAGTGTATTCCCATGAGTCTATTGATTTGGATATACGTGATCCTTTGGATTCTGATTTAGAAGAATATTTTCAGGTTGATACACATATCATACCACCATCCATACCATCTACCATATCTCTGAATAATCCTAAGAATACAAATCCCTAATTCACTAGTTGATTCCTCATTGGTCTCTTATGCAGTGATATTTATCTTACATGATTTGAAGTCTTTCCTAACTTTCAGTGGCTGGTTATCCATGAACTTAGTCATCTATGGAATGATATTAAACATGTTTCAATTTTTTCTAAACACTTATGGTTCATATCTTATGCCCATCCATCATTCATATTTTTACACCTATCATTTTTCCCCAGTTGCTCATAATTTTCCTAGTATCCTCATGGAGCCATTGAAGCCTTTGTCCTTGCTGTTCAATATGTTAATATTTCTGATATATCAGAGTTTTATCAGCCTCATATCATATTTATACAGGTGCTACATCATATTGGAATATTGACATGTGATTCACATCACAATTTTGCAGCTATTCAGGGAATTGGGTGTGAAATAAATTGCCTTATTTTTGTACTCGTTGGAAAGGAGTGTGCACAGATCTCTTTTCCATTTCAGATTATGTTTGCAGATCAGAGCTTGACAGAAAAAATAAGCATTCAGATAATTCTCCTACTTCATCAGTTGATGAGATACAAGGAGTCTCTCCTCTTCCTTCTTGCAGGTTCTACACTCCAGCGCATGATCATGGAGTTCATGATTTCTTCAAAAATCCCTTCATCCAGAAGCAGTTTAGTCAGCTCATTAAAGTGAAGATGATGATATGTTGAAGAAATATTTCAAATTTTGTGCCTTGTCCAATCTCGAGGGAGTATTTTCCCCATGTTGTTTTGCCTCTTTCCTCACTTTTCTGGACATAATAATTGTTAAAGGGTGACCATAGTCTTGTTGCTGGGTCCTCTATGCATCTATATTTTTTGTCATACCATCATAAATTCAGACTTATAGGGGGGTGTTGGAATATATTAAAACCACTCATAACTTAGGATAAAATAATTAATCATTATTTGATTAATTATTCACCCAGTAGCTTAATTAGTTGGCATCCACTTACACCTTAAAGTCAATAAATGCCATCAATATCATAGGAATGATTTATTTCTAATTCTAGGTTGATATTGATGAACTTTTGACCATCCAGAATTAGTATACAATACTTTACAGTAGATTCTTCTTTATTATGCTTTTTCTTCTTTTCCTGCTTTTCTATGGATAAGATAAAAGGTAGTCAACTAGGAAACTGGGAGCTTTTGTTTCCAACCCATCCTCCATTAGTTTTTCTCCATTTTATAGGATTAGCATGATTTTTCCATCTCCTTGAAAACTCAGTCATGCTTTTTCCAACTCGTGAGGTCCTTGATATATTTGGTAAGTGCTCTGGCCACCTATGGGGGTTTGCTATATTTTGGTAAGTCAGCCTTTTTGAGATTTATGAGTTGTTTCCATACAATTTGATTTTCCTATGAGGGATGTACTATTTATGTACACTATTATTCATCATTATTCAATGGAAGGATACACACCAATATTCATCTCTTCATTCATGTGATTCAGTCTCTTTTATTCTCTCTATTTTTCCTGTGTATGCTTGTGAGAATTCTTAGTAGCAAGATCTATTTCTTGTGCTTCATCTTAGAATCATTGCTCATAGCATTGATCTATTATTTCTACACATTCCATTGAGCAAAGCTGCAGGGAAAATAAAGGGATGGATGACAAAGGGAAAAGGTTTGATGATTAGATCGATGGTTCTGGACGAAGGGGGGAAAAACGAATGGATGCGATGATGTTTCCACTGGAAAAGGTGAAATAAGGATAACAGAGTGGGATAATATAAAATATACACACACGTGAATTTAGGTCATTTGTATTTTAACCATGCATTGGAAAGTCAGAGTAATACTGTGAAGAAAGCGGCCAGCTAAGACAAAACCCATCAAGCTACTTGTCACAGGACCAGGTACGCCATGTTTCTCCATTACAAAATGTATATAAGATGGATTAGGTACTAGGGTTACCTCATCAAAACCTTGAATACAAGAAAATTGAATAACTATTTGAAGACAAAGATTTTGATATTTTTGACACCATACTACTAAGTGGACTCGTAGAAACTATAAAGAACAAATTGAAGCTACTTAGGGACCAGGAAACTGATATGCATGGTGTCCATAAGTCATTTTCCACCTTTTATCCACTAAGAAAACCCTAAATTTCCCCGAGTTCATCGACTTATGTTCTACTAGTTACTCTTCTTGCGAGAAGGTAATCATGGATGCCTCTAGGTCTAAAACCATTTTCCCAGTTAGCCCCTTCATCATTAGAAACACATTCTTTGTTATTGAAGAGTTCAGTCAGAAATATAAAGAATACAGTGAAGAAAGCATTGTGCAGTGCTTTAGAGAGTCAGCTCTGCAAAATAAAGAGGCATTCTTTAAATCCCGTTTTAAACCCAACACCCAGCTAAAAAGCTACCCTTACCCTATAGATGTTGGTGAATTCAATAAGGAAACACATTGCGTCACAACCCTCTTGAGTCAGCTTTCAGGGATGGATACCAACAAATATGTCACATAGTCCATGATGAGTTTGTTTTTTACCATGGGCACCTGCCCAATCGACTCAAAGGACCCCAGCTAGTCAGTCCAAGTTTCTTGTCTTAAGTTTGATGAGTTCCTAGCTAAGAACATTCACTCTCAGCTAGTGGATTTCCCTAAGACAAGAACCTTTATATGTTAGTCCTACTTATTGAGAATGTTTCTTTCTTTCAATGAAGAGAACCTTCAACTTCCAGAAATGTTGATCATAGAGAAAATGAATAGTGATTACAACAAATTCATGAACTTTTTGATGACAGAAGTGTATGGTTCCTTCTTCCTAAAAACGCTACCCAGGGTGTTACTTGAGATGAAGGAAACCTTGCAATCCTCTCATTACAAGAGGATTGGAGATTGGTTATTGTCAGAAAAAAGTACAATAACCAGGAAATACAGATTTTTCCATCAACTTTACAGGATTCCCTCCTTTTTGACTCTCAGGGTGTCCGCATTAGAGATAATTAGACATAAGCTGATAGTGGAAAATGAAGACTTCCTGAGTTTCAAGAAGTCTTCATAGATTAAATTTCCTTGGGTCGTAGGCCCATTTGTCATAAAAAAAAGGTTGATCTCCCACTAGTAGAAAGTCTTCCTAGAGAGTTGGGGTTCCCTACTGAGGTTTCCAACAATTACGATCCCCATCAAATCATACCAAATAGAAGGAAAGACAACAAAAATAATCCCTTTGAGCACCATGAGGTGGCAGACCTGCTTGAGGTTGAAAATTGGTTAGACTACCCCCAAAAGAAGTAGGGACGTGATGGTATGGAGGAGGATCCCACTTCTCCAATGCAGGGAAACAAATCCCCTCCACCTGGCACTTCAAGCCTAGGTAAAGCAGTAGAGAAGATCACACATTTGGCGAGTGCCTCTAAGCATTCCAACAAGAGGTACTTCTTTGATGTCATGGACATAGAGGAGGAGGACACAACCAACATACCAAAGAAATAGAAGTTGGATGATGCAAGGAAGATGGTACAGGAAGCTAGTGGGAAAGGCAAGAAGAATCAAGTAAAGGTCAAAGGACCTTCCTTTTAGGTTCAAGAATATGAATTTGCCTAGAAACCTGAAGGATCAACAAACAAATATATGTCCAAGACTGAGCTATTGGACAAATACAAAGAAAACAAGGACATAACCATGAATGAATCTCTCAAATTGTATGCAAAGGTACGCAAAGCTTGTGGGAAGGAGGTATCTCTAGTTTCTGTCAGATATCACAAAAGGAATACATTGAATCTGGCTATAGCCTCTAGGAACAGAGTAGCTGAGATGAGGATAAATATGGATGATATCCCTGTACCAGATATGATATACCTCCATAAGAAGATAGGGGAAATTATCCACATTGATTTGTTGAATTCCACCCTAAATATATCAAAGCTGCAGACTAGTAAGAGTAGAGTTGAAAACCAACTGAGACAAGAGAAGGTAGAGAACAAGGACCACCAGGATCAAATCAAGAATCTTCAGACAGACTTGTTGCTGGCTGAAAAACAAAGATAATAAAGGGGTTGGCACCGAAAATGTGTTAAATGCAAAATAAAATACCATTCAAATGCTAAATAAAAAGATGAATATTCTAGCTACTCAGTTGATCCAAGCTTCAGAACTATCAGAGCTAGAAAAGGAGAAAGAGAGCTTTGAATGGTAAGCTTATAAACTACTTGTCTCAACTATTGAAATTCATAAATAAAGAGAAGCAATGACAAAAGAATATGACCCTCATAGTGGAGAGTGAGAAGACCCTCAAGGCCAAATTTGATGAGCTAGAGAAAAGGTTACAAGAGAAGGAAAGGGAATTACAAGAGAAAGAGAAAGAACTCAAAAAGGTAGTCATTCCTCCCATCACTGAACCTGGTGAGTTCTCCATCATTAAAGCCCTTACATGGGTAAGTATGAAGAAGTTGGAGCTGACAGGGTTGAAGCACTAGAACAAGAACCTAGAGGGATTGGCATTGGAGAGAGAATGTGAAAGAAAGAATTGGGAAGCAAAGTGTCCAGAATTGTAGGGTAAGAATGAGAAACTGGTATAAAAGGTCACAAGGTAATCAACATTCTAGGGGGAAAAGGAAATAATATTGGATGCCCTCATATCAAAGGATGACCAAGTTGAGGCCCTACCTAGATTACAATTTGGACAAATAAAGTTTTGCACAGGAAGCAAAAAAAAGTGTTACAATAGTCAAAGAGAAGCTAAATAAGAAACCTGTTGACTATGCTAAAAATTCTATATAATTTCTCAATGGGCTAACAAAAGAGGAGATAAAAAAGGTAGGCATAAGGGACATGATTTCTGTAATCACTTGGGCTAGGAAGGTGGTAAATTAGTACCATAATTTAGAAACTATTGATGCCAAGATTGGTATCATGGCACATGAGATCAAAGTGTTTATCGAAATGTTTAACCCTTTGGTAAAAATGGGGCTACCATTATTCTAGAAAGAAAAGGGTGGAATGTTGTCATAGAAATAATACCATGACCAGTTGATTCGATGCAGGTTGTACCACTCCAAATTCATAGATATGCAGTAGTCTATGTCTAGAAATACAATTGTTGATAAGCTGGTAGATGAGTTCGAGATAGTGTTCACCTTTAGGGCTATGTGCACACAGTTGCCGAATTTTTCATATCGGGACCATGTGGAAATGTGGGTGTTGTTGAAGGAGATGTTCACTCTAGAAATACCTATCGTATATCGGTTGAAGGAGGTTGATAAATTTGGGAGGACCAAGTACATTTTCATGCCCAAGGATGATAGACATTAGGGGTCATTTGGTAAAGACAGGATTTACAATGAGGATGGGCTACTCCACCCCTATGGTAAAGGAACAAGCTGGGATGAGTCATTATAAAACTGTTAGAGGTTTTCTAAACCATCATTTTCAATCAATCGAGCCTGAGTCCCAGATGTCCCATTGTTGTTTTAATCAAGCATGCACGTTATTCCATATTTCTTGATTTATTTTTTAAATCGGGCGAATGTTCCACCTCAAAGTTGTTAGTGTTCGCAATGATTATTCCAGATTGATTCCCAATTTTTGTAACTGAATTTGGCTCTATTTAGAGGTTGGTTTTTGAAGCCCGTGACACTAAAAATGTAACCTATATGGTGGAGTAAGGGTTGGACATTCATTTTGAAGCCTTCTGTGCTTGGATTGTAGCCATGTAAAATTTCTTGGAAGTATTAATGAAAAATTTCTCCTAAGTTTATGAGATTCATCAAAGTGTTCCATGTTCAGTTTATGTTTCCTGTTTGCGTCATTTTCATATGTGTAATATTATCCTAATTCTTTCTAGTTGAATGAGAGGAATTTGTTTTATTAAGCGCTCCTTTCATCAGAAATGGCATTGGTAATGTGTTTATAATGATAGTTGTGGAATTCATCCTTTGTTAGATGCTCCATTTTTGACATTATCCTTATTGTTACTTCTGCTAAAGGTGTTTCCAAGAGATTCATCCATAGATAGGTGCCTCTTGCTTCACTGGTATTTTTCTCCTTTCCCCTACCACCACTTGAAGACATTTGAATGAATATAAAACCCACTTTGCCTCAGATTACAAAAGGAAAATCATTGATCATTATTTATTCTAACACCCTTGAATGATTCAGGTTGTGACTCCATTTCCCAATGGTATTTAATGTTTGTCTGTCTTACAATCTCCAAATTACAAATATTCTTTTCTTATCAGATATCTAGCCTTATGAATGCTTTCTTAAAGCCATATGTGCATGTGAATGTTCTTCTGACAAAGAGAGAGCCCTCTCTGACTGTATAAGATAGAATACAGTATAAAGATTGGTTTGAAATGGTTACCCTGGTGATCTGCTACCACAACCATAGGATAATCGTTGGGTGATAAAATATTGGTGTCATTGTCGGGGAATAATCACTATTATATCCTTGGTAAAATGACATTGTCCTAGTTCTACGACCTGGTTGAGCAGTTGGTCATAGACACGCACTTGGTTGCATATGCTCTGGCGACTCCACTCAAATTTTTGGAAAGTGACTCCACTGGAAATACTAGAGGACAGAAGGACTAATACGAGGAGAAATATTGATGTTGAATCATTTCAAGAAGTTTTTGATCCAGAGAGTCTAATTCAGAAATCCAATAAAATGCAGAGGTCAGAAAGAAATTTTTATTTACCTACTAAAAGTGATGTTTCCGTTGGTGATATATCTGAGAATTATGGTGAAGAATTGGAGCTGGATATCCCTAGGAATAGGTCTGAATCTAGCCTATTTGAAGTAATCTTGGACCCCTCCATTTTTTAATTCTCCCATACATCCTGGTCGGCTGAGATCACAGAGTCTCTCGGTGGGAATATTCGATCCCTTTATGACCAAGAGTGCCCCATACTTACCTATGAATTAGCCATGTTAAATTCCACTTCCATGACACAATATGCTTCTGTATATTTGTCTCCCAGTGCTTCCAAGATAAATCATCCTTAATCTTCCAGCCTCACAACTCCTTGCATTCCTATAGCTCCTCAAAGCACAACAATTTCTGTTACACCGGTTGCAATCCATCTTGGAAACCTCGATGTATTCACAAGGATGGAAAATATATTTGCCCCTATTATTCTTCCTACTTATCTTCATGACCTCTGTCTGGGACACTCCCAAAGGCTCAAAACATTCAATATTGGGGAAAGGGTATATTAAGTTGAGGAACACCTGAGATGCTTTTCATACTAGATACACCTGGAGGAGGTACACCGTGATGATTTTAAGGACATGATATTTTCCCAAAGTCTGGCTCGAGAAGTGAGAAAATGGTTCAAAAACCTCCTAGACCACTCCATTCTGAACTACTAAGCCTTTGAAGATTCTTTCAAGGAAAAATGGGAAGATAAGAAAAATCCTAAGCAATATCTGTCCCAATACCATTCCATGAGGAGGAGGGAGAGTGAATCTATCCAAGAATTTTCTTGCATATTTATGAATACCTACAATGCTATCCCTTCCCAATTCAAACTCCCCCTGGTTTCTCCCAGCTCTAATATACTAAATCCTTTGATAGTGAGTTCACCGTATTGCTATGTGAAAGAAGATCAACCTCCTTGGTCAATATGATGAAGGATGCCATAGAGGTAGAGGTTAACTTGTTTACTGATAGAAAGAAGAAGAGGGGTAAGGGAGACTAGAGGAGAGAAGAAGGAGACAAAATAGAAGGTAAATAGCCTGAACTACCTTCCTCATCTAACTCACAAGAGGTCAGAATGGACATGATGATGAAGGCCATGGAAAAATTGATGGAAATAATCTACATGGATAACGTACCACCTCCTAGGGAAAATGAAGAGCAACAAAATAGAAACCAGAATGCTAGGAGGCCACAGATCCTCAAAAATAGACATAGATATCAATGAAACCCTCTTGATCCACCTGTCAGGTCCCCATTTCAGAAGAATTATGTGAAGCAATATTATGAAAATCAAGCTGAGGATGGAATCCACCAGCTAGATATTGACTCATGCTCCACCTTTTTGACCAAATAAGAGCATGATAATTCCTGCCAAGAGGTGGGGGATCTTCCTACTGAAGAAACAATAGAGTTTAAGAAAGGATATTAGTTTTCAGTCATGTATCTGCAAACATAGTTTGGACTGAGAGACATAGATGTCCTTGTAATGAGGAATAAAGATGCAGGAAATAAGGCCTCTGCAAGTAAGCCCAAGAATGACACACCCCCTACGGATATCTACAAAAATGTGACAGATCCCAAAGGGAAAGAGAGGAAATAATATAATACAAGGAGATCAGATTAGGGACAAACCTCTTTTAGTCTAGAGGCCGAAATTGTTAAGATCAAGATATTTTTCCCTCGTACATATTTATTAAAACATTTTGAATATCATTCAAAGATTGCAACTGTGCTAAAACCTCCAGGGGAAATCTTTGAAATATTAGATTCCCTGAACCTTCAAGATCATAATCCTACCATCTTGTTGGGACCCCATGTAGATGAGTCATCTCATGAAGACATCCCTCCATTCTACATCACTCTGAACATTCATAATTCCATTCTGCACAATGCCATACTCGATTCAGGAGCCTCCCATAATCTGATGCCTAGGCTGATCATACATAAGATGGGGTTGGAAGTGACCAGACCATACAAAGAACTTTTCTCCTTTGATTCCAGTAAATTCAAATTCCTTGTATTGATCAAATATTTGGTCATTTATTTGGACCAAATCCCTTCCAAAACCCTTTTCATGGATGTAGTTGTGGCTGATATCCCTCCAAAGTTTGGAATTTTGCTATCAAGATCTTGGGCTGCCAAACTCAAAGGTTCCCTCCAAATGGATATGTCATATGCCATCATCCCTGTTTTTGGGGTACAGAGAATGATTTTTAGAGAGAAAAAGATGGCATACATGGTGACCAGTGCTGAGAATCCAAATAATAATCCCATTTATTAATAGGATATTATGATGGGGTTGAATCTATTTTCTTTACAGAAGGAGGAAAAGACAGCTACAGTTCACAAAACACTACCTTTGTACCCACTAAAGAGGAGATGGAAGGAGTGTGGGATGTAAGTTTTTATGGGGCATCATGTAGAGAGGGGGGAGGAGCCAAAGTTTGGGTAAAGCACCCAGGAGGGAGAGCTTTAAATTATTCCTACAAACTTGCATTCGATTGCATAAATAACGAGGTAGAATATGAGGCCATGATGTTAGCATATCATATCTTAAAGGAGTTCCAAGTTAGGATGGTGGTGATACATGGGGACTCCGAGCTAGTAATTAAACAAATGCAATGTGAGTATTAGGCCAGACATCCCAGGATGAGAAGCTATAGAAATGCTTCCCAGGACCTGATAGAATGTTTTGAAGAATGCAATTTTAAATTGATTCCCAGATTACAAAATTGTATATATGTATCTCTGGCCAGTTCTGTTGTTGTTTTCAAGGTCCCCATAAACCTTAGTGGAAAATATGAAGTTGAAGTTAGGCACAAAACCTCTATCCCTGATAATGTTAAGAGTTGGAAAGTCTTTGAAGATGACAAACATATTCAGAAATTCCTCACTCTCACTGGGGAATTTTATGGCTTGAACATTGATGAAAATAATACACTCCTAGATGGGCCTACTCTCACCCAAGGATCCTTGTCAAGCTAGGCTGACACTTCAAGAGGCATGTCGTAGGTTGATATGGCCGTCCCTGCTGAGTTTACTGAGGGCCACAAAACTGAAGAATTTGTTGTGCCCGAGTTGTAGAGGACTAATGGGTAGTAAACATATCTAAATAATCTCTGTGGAAAATAGATCCTGCAGCTCAAATGTAACTCTATCTTCAGGGGTTTAGCTCCTTTAGAAAAGTTCTTCGACCCAGATGATGTTGCAAAGGAGCCTCAGCTTGTCCCAAGTTGTGAGGATATGTCATATTTTAATATTGGGACAGAATATCATCCCAAGGTCATAAAAATATCAAGAACCCTCATCTGAGGCCAAGCATAAATACATATCACTAATGAAAGAATACTCAAATGTTTTTGTTTGGAGCTACAATGATCTCAAGGCTTTTGTCACAAGTATAATCCAACACACTATACCAATAAAAAAGGATGAGATGCCTTTTAAAAAAAATCTAAGGAGAATGAACCACTAGCTGCTACCCCTGGTGGCAAAAAGAAATAAAGAAACTATTTGAGGAAAAAATCATTGTGGCCCTTATATTCTTAAGGTGGGTGGCCAACTTGGTCCCAGTAAGGAAAATGAATGGAGAGATAAGGATATGCATTGATTTCAAAAATATGAACATATTTTCTTTAAAAGATCATCATCCTCTATGTAATATGGATCACATTTTGCAAAGGGTAGTGTGCTCCCAAAGGATCTCCACCTTGGATGGATTCTCATGATACAATTAGATCATGGTGCACTTAGAAGAACAAGAGAAGACATCTTTCACCGCACCCTAGGAAAATTTTATGTATGAAAAAATGCCATTTAGAATTATGAATGTAGGGGAAACCTTCCAACGAGCCATGGACATATATTTTGCTGACGGAAAGGACAAGATCTTGGTTATCTATTTATATGGAATCACTGTATTTTCAAAGTCTAATGAGGAGCATGTTGCACACCTTCTAAGAATGTTAAGAAAGTGCAGAAAATTCGACATCTCTCTGATTCCAAAGAAGTCATTATTTTCCATGAAGGAAGGGAGTCTATTGGGGCACACAATTTCTCAAGAAGGCATCAATATAGACCCAAAGAGAGTTGAGGTAATTCATAAAATTGAGCTACCTCAGAACAAGGTTAAGGTTCAGTCCTTTCTAGGGATGGTGAATTTTTTGAGAAGGTTCATTGTTGCCTTTGCTGAGATAGTAAGGTGTATAACTAACATGATGGGAAAGGACAAAGAGATAAAATGGACACCCGAAGCAAAACAATATTGTGAAGGTATAAGAAGGTGATTTCTAAATCAATGCATAAGAAGGCAATTTCTCCCTCCCCTTAGACATCGATGACCTCCTTTCTTTGACGCTTGCGATCGACAGTGGAAATGAGTTTCATGGATACAATGCATGTGGTGGTCAGTAAGAGGGAGCGCTATGAAATGCTAGTAGGACCCACACATCAAAACAACCAAGGTCTGAGGGTGCGTCTGATCTATGGTGGAAGCAGTTTTCGCTAGGGAAATGTGCATGAGGGTTAACACAAGAAACCATTGTAAAATACTTAGTTGCCCCGCACCTCACAATGGCGGAGATCTGATATGGTCCAGATCAACTGCTCAGAGTGATTTCACTGACAAAATGTGCAAGGTATTTAATAAGGTGAATGATTTCAAAATCACATAAAGGACCGAATCATGCGATGGATGATGTCTTGTGAGGATGAATTCTACAGCTAGGATCAATTTTGCACAATGAAAGGTGTGCGAGACAGATGGATCCACATGGATATGAAGCTCAATTAGAGCATGAGAAAGATTCAATGGTGCGAGTCGGTTTTGAGAAACTAAAATTGTTAGGAGAAGTTCGGGAACGTAACTGTTAGAGCAAGCGAAGGTGCCTCTCCTATTTTACGTTGCCATTTCAGTTCCAGTGTGTCCGCTTCCCTGTAAGACCGATTTCAGGCAAAGAATCATGGCGAGTCTGTCAACTCAAAAAGTTGTTAGGATTTGAATGATGGCTCAGGATTTGATTCCCAAATTTTGTAACATAACTGGGTTCTGTTTTGGGGTTGCTCCTGAGATCCATGGCATTATAAATAGGACCTCAATTAATGAGGAAAGGGTTGGAATTTTCATTCAGGAAACATTCTATTCTTGTTTTGTCCCTGTAAGTTTCTTGGAAGATTTAATGAGAAACATTCTCCTATGTTCCTAAGATTCATCACAGTGTTTTACATTTAGTATATTTTTCCTGTTTATTCATGTTCATTTCTATGTATTTCTGCCAATGCTCTCTAGTTGTATATGAGGAATTCACTCTCAGTTAAGCGCTCCTCATATCATACGTTGCATTTGTTGTGTTTCTGGTAAATTTGTTTGGAATTCATATTTTATGCTCCACTACATATACTATCCTTTGTTGTTTGTTCTGCTAAAGGTGGTGCAAGAGATTCATCCATAGATAGGTGCCTCTTGTTTTGCTGGGATTTTTCCTCCTTCCTCCCTTAATCACCCTTTCAAGATATTTGACTGTTCGTGACACTTACTTTTCCTCAGAATACGAAGGAAAATTCCTCTCTCAATTTCGCTATAATACCCTTGTCGGATTCAGGTTTCGACTCCATTGTCTAATGGTTTTTCCTGTATGGTTTTTCAACCATTTCCAAATATATAAACACCCTATAATAATAATAAATATATCCCTCTGCGAGCTATTCAAAGCTATATGTAAATGTGTTTCTTTACTCTGTGATAAGAGAGACTCTCTAATTGAATTGGCTAGAATACAGTCTAAAGTTTGGCTGAAATGGTTACCCCTGTGACTTCCTACTGCAGCCATAGTAAAATTATAGGGTACTGACATCTTGACGATGTTGTCAGGGAATGAAAGAGAAAATCATCCCTGGGAAAAATGACATTGCTTAGTTCTACAACCTGGTTGAGCAGGTAGTCCTAGACACTGAATTGGTTGTGCATGCTCTGGCGACTCCATGAAATATATCAATAGGACTCCATTGGGAAATACTGGCCACTAGAAGAACCCACAGGAGGAGAAATCCCAATGCATAATCCTTTCAAGAGGTCTTCGATACAAAAATTTTAATCTGAAAGGACAACAGGCTACAGAGGTTAGTCAGGAATTTATCTTTCCCTTCTGAAGGTGCTATTTTAGTTAGCGATATATCTGAATGTTGCAATGAGGAGTGCATACTAGCCTTTCCTAGAACTAAATTTGAATCCAGCCTTTCTGAATTGGAATCTAATACATCTACATTTGATTTTCCCTACATTTCCTGGTCGCCCCATACTTCAGAAACTCTACGTGGGAACTCCCTATACCTGTGTGACCTATACTGCTTTATGTTCATCGCTAATCAATCGTTTTTAAATTTTGATTCTATAATCCAATCTCTCATCTCACATTTATCAGCCACTACTTTCAAACAAAATCAGCTTCCATATCCTAATTTCACAACTCCCCACATTCCTCCTAGTTCTCACAGCTTACCAATTTCTGTCAAACCAGTCCTAGTCCCCTTGATAAACCCTATTATAACCCCAAGGATGGCTAACATATTTTCTCCTATACTCCTTCCTATGTTATTTCACGACCTCCCTCTGGGGTAATCCATAAGGTCCATACAGTTCAATGGGGAAAGAGGGTACTCAGTCGAGGATCACATGGGATGGTTTTTGGACTGGGTGGACCTAAAATAAATAGACCACGATGATGTTAAAGTCATATTATTTTCCTAGACCCTTGATGGGAAAGCAAGAAAGTGGTACAAAAAACTCGTAAATGACTCTATTCTAGGCTATCATGCCTTCGAGGATGCTTTCAAATACAAGTGGGAAGATCACAAGAACCCCAAGTATTATCTCTCTCAGTTTCATTCCATGAGGAGGAGAGAGAGTGAGTTCATCCAAGAATTATTGGACAGGTTCATGAAAGTGTACAATTACATCCCTACTCAATTCAAGCCTCCCATTGGCTCCGCCCAGCTTCAGTATGTGGAATATTTTGATCGTGAATTATCCTTGTATCTAAGTGAAAGGATATCAACCTCCTTGGAGGCTATAATGAAAGACTCCATAGAGGTGGAGGTGAACCTGATTGCCGCAAGAAAGAAGAAAAGAGATGAAGGAGAATGGATAAGGGAGGAATGAGAGCGAAAGAATGAAAAAGAACTTGAACAACCCTCTACCTCTAGTTCACAAGAGGCTAGAATTAAAACAATGTTGAGAGCCATGGAAAGGATGATGGAAAGGATCTCTGTGGATGGTAGGTGTTGTAATCTCATAGATCACATGAGGTTACCAATAATACACACTAAAACATATATATATAATAGAGACAAGAGATAAGAACAAATAGGTGAATAAACAAATTATATTATACGAATGATTCCATACAACACAAAGAACTGAACTGAGTTCTCATCTGGCTCAACAGCAGAATATATATGATTACAAAATAGTTACAAAATAACTACCTGTCAGTTTAGTGAACCGACACGACCTTAGGTGGCTGACCTAATGTCTAGTTTAGTCGGTCGACTGACTTAGTCGGCTGATCGACTAAGTCAGCCCATCGACTTAGTCGACCGATTGACTAAGTCGGCTATCCTTCAAGTCGACTTATCGAATTTCTCCTTCTACATCTCCCCCATGAACAAAACATTTCTTGTCCCGAAGAAACATGGAGGTACAAAATTCTTTGTGGTCTCAATAGTTATTGCGGTGGGCTGTGAAGTCTGATGGTCGGTCTTTTCTGTACGCAGACTTCTACAATGGTTGGGGCTATTACTATGAGGTGATGTTGAAAATATATCCAACTATGAAAAATTTTCTGGATGTCGATGGTGAGTGTGGTAAAGCCTGATAAGATCAACATATTCTTTGAAATGGAGAGTTTAGCTATCCTCTCCATGTCGGGACCCATAAACTGGTCCTTCTCTTCTGTAGTCTCAATAAGTCATTTCATTTTTGGATAGATGATGTCGACTTTCTCTAATTTAGGGATAGCTTGTTGCACCCACTGATGTCCTTCCCTTTCTAGTTTCTACAGTTTGGCAGTTTCAAGCACTATCTGTTCTTCTATTGTCGCTCTGAGTGCTTCCTCAATGGTTTTTTTGATTTCTAATGCCTGAATCCCTTATCGAGTCTGTTGAGTCTACTAATAGACCTACCCATAGTAATTAGGCCAGTCTCTTAGTATTTCTTAGTTACGACAAACTCCTCCATATGATCCTATAACACTTTATAGGCTTCATAAAATGCAGTGTGTTGTCCCATTAGGAGTCGGGCAGTTTCCTCTTTTTGTTTCTCCTTTGTTTCCTGAATGTGATCTTGGAGTGTCGACACCATGCTCTCAAATAGATGATACGCCCTTTCAAGCAGTTTACTTGTGTTGACCTCTATGGGGCCCGGAATGACGGACTGGGCCAGATGCCTACATTTGTCAAGGAACTCAACCTGTTCTGCTTTTTTGTCATTGACTTCCTTATTTCTTTGCTCACTCCTCATTTTTGCTTCACTTGCTAGGGTCTTGAGGAGTTGTCCTAGCTCTGTGTCGGTCAGGGAGCTTGCATCCTTCAATCTAATTTGGACCTTTGAAGCTTGTCCATGATGCTCCTTCTTCAATTTATCCTTCCACTTCTGATGCTTTTCTTTATCTACTTCATGTGTACCTGCAACAGTCGAGGCAGGGTCTTTGGTTTGTGGGATAGATGCCAATGGTTTCTTTGGTTGGGGAGGTTGGATGAATACCACCTCTGGTTGTTTGGATTCCGTTGGTTGTGGTGGGTCTTTCTCTAAGTCAGGGGGTGGTGGTTGTGGTGGAGATGGTGGTTGTGGTGGTGATGGAGTTGGAAAATGGTCGAGGGTGATTGGTTTGGGTGAGGTGTGGGTGAGTGGTGCATTATCGGAGCAAGGGGGCGAGTCTACATCGGAGAACATTTGGTTAATTTGTCAAGATATGTCCTTCTCAGTTTCTTCTCTTTCAGTTGGTGCAGTGGCTGGTGGGTCGGTTTGAGGTACGGTCGATGTGATAGTCGAGGACTGACATGCAATCACTTCATCCTCCTTGTCGAGATTTCTTTCAAAATTTGACGTAATGGTTGCAAAGGTTCTGGACTGTGCATCCTATCCTGGTTGGTATCCTCCAATCATGAAGAGAGGTGCTTTTGTAGAGATCTTATGTGCCAACATAAATATGTCAGGCAGTTTCTCAATGAACGCCTGCAAATCTCTATCCTTGTCGAACTTTGCTTTCACAACCTCCATCATCACACTTTTGCATAAGTTGAGGGGGCTTACTGATTGTGGTGCTGGTACTTGTTCCTCAGTTATTTTCATTGATGATGGAGGTGTAGGCATTGACACAATATCGACAAATTTTTTAGGCGTTGTCATAGTCTTAGCTTTCTTCGGTCAACCTACTTGTGCCCCTGCATCGACGAATCTTTGGAACTGGGTTTCGAATGACACCTTGTTTACTGCAACATCCTTTATGATGTCAAGGGCCATGCCTACCAGTTCCTCCTTTTCTTTTGATGAGTCGTCAAGGATAATATTGCACTTACCTTTACCTTATTGTTGTTGTTGTGTCTTGATCTTCTTCCTAGCCACTGCTATCTCCTTTGACAATTTTTGAATAATTCCTTTTGTAACAACATACTCAGGGTTTTTTGGCTCTGTGTCCCCCCTTGGCTCCCGGGTTGGGATGACACTTTCTACAGCTGGAGGAATTATCTACTGCTGTGGCTGTGGGCTTTGTGGTCTGGGGTTCTGCCCTCTTTGCAGTCGAAGGTTTGATGGTTATTTGTAGTCGACCGGTGTGTTCAACCAGTTCCTCCTCTAACACAAATGTATTGATATAGAGGTTGAGCTCATAGTCTTCCTCTTTTTCCTAGTCTGTGAGCGGCTCCTTGATCGAGAAGTCGATTTTCTTTGCTGCTGCTAGTATTGGTATTTTTGTTTTGGCCTGTCGAGACAGTTCCTGAAAGATCTAGTCGATAGATGGATAGTAGTCAAGGGATTTGGCATTTGAATTGTTTCCCTGCATGTACCACACTGAGGTATGGTCGAGCTCTAGCTGGATGTGGGAGTTCGTTGGTGGATTTATTTGGATGTTTTGAGGCACCCTCCATATAATCGTGCGGACTTTGAGTTGTTGAAACCAATTCTCCAATAGTACTTTCCTGTGCTCAAGATCATGCAAGGTTCCTCTCTGGGAGAATGGCTTAAATCTCCACATGTCAAACTTGGATGGTTCCCAAAATATTGGACTCCCCTCTGGGCAGATGTGGTACATGACAATCCATAAGATGAGGGAGGGGAACTTGATGATTCCCCCTGTTTCTTCACATCTTTCATAGATGGTATTCACCATGTCGGCGACGTATTCATCCCATCTGTATATTCGTCCATCGGTGGAAATGCTGTTAACAGCTTCTAGCATGTCCAATTTAAGGTCGTTGCCTCAACCTACCAGCGTGAGTGTTATTGCAATTATTTTGGCCACAATCTGTGGCGTTTAGGTTGTGATTTGGCTAATCATCAACCCCTTGGATTTCTTACCCAAAGATGACCTAGTGAGCTCTTCGACCAGTCCTTCTTTGATTTCGACAGGTACGGGGTTTCCTTCATTAGACAGACTGGTCATCTTGGAGATGACTTCTCCAGAGATGTCGACCGACTGGTCAAAGTAGAACTGGCCATTGTGATATTGGATGATGAGGAATTTGATAGTAGTTTCCTTCGTGCCACCAAAGTTGGCCATAAGTGGTACATTGGCATAGCCGAAGATAGTGTTGTGTTTGATTTTCTCTACTTCTTGAGTGGCCTTTGTCGATAAAGGCCCATTATTTCATTTTGGTCCATAGTTTTTGCCATGAGCCTTCCCGTACTTTGGCGTTTTTGATGTTTTTCAACCTGCGGACTAAAGGTGTATCCACGACCTGTATTTCCTTGGCTTTGGTCGAGGATCTAGTTTGTTTGGGGGCCATTGTGTTGGTTTGGTGGTCGATTTCACTAAGGGGTTCTTGGCTTTTAGTTGACTGGATGCTCTGGTGCTCTCTATGGATGGATTGCAGTGAATGATCCTTCGATGATCCAGTATTTATAGGCAATGCTATGGATGTGTGCATCGATGGGTGTATTAATGGCGGACATGATGTTCCAGCTGGAATCCTTGAGTGTGGGTTAATGGCAAATTGCTTTCGATGCTCGATGTCATGAATGTGCGATGGGACTATCGAGGTCGTCGGTCGATGTCGATGATGAGAATGGTCAATGGGAGTGGTCGGTTGATGAAAATGGTTGATGGTGTTATGTCGATGGCCATGATGTTTTCTTGTCATGAAATTTATTTGAATATATTGGTTGCTTCTTTGTATTCTTGTTTTTCATTCAGTGGGTCAAGATAGATATGTTTCTCTTCTATTTTACTGATTCTGGGGTTATCAGCTCCTGTTTTTGTTCCTTGTCGAGATACAATATGCAAATTTTTTGTGTTTATTACATCATTTTTTTTCACACAGGACAAGACATTAACATTTTTCTTTGCATTAATTTTTTCTAACATGGTAGGGAAATCCTCTAGTTGTTAAATTTTCATATGCTTAGCTAAGACATCAGTATTTCATTTCATTTTCATGACAAAAGCATATAAACATGATCACTGAAAGATAGACAAGCACAACCATAAAAAAGGAACACAAAGATTTATCCTGGGAAAACCCTAAAGGGAAAAACCCAGTAAAAGCTTCCTCAATATAGATGCCCCAAAAAGATAAAAGATAAAACCAACAAGGAGATCAAATCCTGATCCTCCTCCTTCTCCAGCTACTTCTCTTCTCCACTAATGCGCTACAAAGTGATAGTGTATGTGTCACAAATGAGGAGCACTACACCTCTATTTATATTCATCCATTCACTTAAGTTAACTCATTTGACATGTAGGCTCAAGTTAAATCATGTAGGATCGAGTTACACATGTAGGCCCAAGTAACCACACTGGGGTGCTGATGACCCACCTTTAAAATTAGAGGGGACTAGCTCATGAATCTTATTAGTTCTTCCAATTAGGAGCATCGGGGTACAATGTAATACAAGTGGGTCTCTCGGTAGGACCATCGGGGACCACAAAAAGATACATATAGAATATTCTTCAAAGTTACAATATTTTAACACTCCCCCTTAACGAGAAGGGTATTCTACAACAACATCAACAACAACAAGAGTAGAGATAGGGGACATCATCAACATCAGCAGGGTAACACATCTATAAATCATTGGAAGCTTTTCAACATCATGTAGTCTTCATCTTCAATCTTCAGTCTTCATCATCAGCAACATATTTAGTCTTTGATTAGCAACATCTTCAGCATTTTGATCTTTCAATTAGCAACGACATCTTCAGCACTTGGACCTTTCGATCAACAACATCTTCAGCACTTTGACTGTTCGATCAGCAACAACATCTTCAGCATTTTGACCTTTTGATCAGCAACATCTTCAGCACTTTGACTTTTCGATCAGCAACAACATCTTCGGCACCTTGACCTTTCGATCAGCAGCAACATCTTCAGTACTTTGATCTCTTGATCAGTAATATCATCATCAACACTTTTCCCTTTCGATCAACAGCAACATCATCATCATCATATTCTGATCTGTCGATCATAATCATTATCACATTATGATCTTTCGATCAGAAACGTCATCATCATACTCTGATCTTTCGATTAGAAACATCATCAACATAGAAAAATAATCATCATACTCTGATCTTTCGATCAAAAACATCATCAACATACTCTGATCTTTTGATCAGAAACATCATCATCATACTCTAATATTTCGATTAGAAACATCATAATCATAGTGCGTCATCATCATACTCTGATATTTAGATCAGTACGTCATCATCATCATACTCTGATATTTCGATCAGTACGTCATCATCATACTCTGATCTTTCGATCAGTATGTCATCATACTCTGATCTTTCGATTAGTATGTCATCATCATCATACTCTGATCTTTTGATCAGTACAGCATCATCATCATCAACAACAACCTGCAATCCACAACTCAAAGACAGAAAGTCTTTGGATAATTTTTGGACTTAAAGTCCAGGGATGATACAATCCCACCACATTCTTGACAACCGAAGTTACCGGATTGATTACGGGAGAATCGGTCCCTATCAGTTTAGGACTAAGTCCAAGGACGATGCAATATTACCACATTCTTGAGGACCGAAGCCACCGGATTGATTACAGGAGAATCAGTCCCTATCACTTTAGGACTATGTCCAAGGACGATGCAATCCTACCACATTCTTGAGGACCGAAGCCACTAGATTGATTACGGGAGAATTAGTCCCTATAACTTTAGGACTATGTCCAAGGATGATGCAATCCTACCACATTCTCGAGGACCGAAGCCACCGGATTGATTACAGGAGAATCAGTCCCTATCACTTTAGGACTATGTCTAAGGATGATGCAATCCTACCACATTCTCGAGGACCGAAGCCACCGGATTGATTACAGGAGAATCAGTCCCTATCACTTTAGGACTATGTCTAAGGATGATGCAATCCTACCACATTCTCGAGGACCGAAGCCACCGAATTGATTACTGGAGAATAAGTCCCTATCACTTTACGACGATGTCCAAGGATGATGCAATCCCACCACATTCTCAAGGACCGAGGTCACCGGATCTATTATGGACAGATCTCCTGGGATGATACAATCCCTCTTCATTCTCGAAGACCGAGGTCTCCGGATCACTTTAGGGCAAGTTCCCAGGGATGATACAATCCCACCACGTTCTCGAGGAATGAGGTCACCGGATCTATTATGGATAGATGTCCCAGGATGATACAATCCCTCTTCATTCTTGAGGACCAAGGTCTCCATATCACTTTAGGGAAAATTCCCAGGAATAATACAATCCCACTGCAACATCATTACTCCCCCTTTCGAGGAAGGCCTTTTCGAACAACACCAAGCTTGTCTTGAAAGTGTTCGAACTCTACTTGAGGCAGAGGCTTCGTCAGTACATCATCATCCAAACCATCATCATCTACATCTTCATTATTTGAATACTGATCTATCACCATATGTATCTCTAGTATGTGAATACTAAAAGCATCATCATCTATATATTCAGTATAGAAATACTTAAAGCATCATCATCTCTATATTTAGTATAGAAATATGGAATCACCATCATCTATATCTACAGTATGTAAATACTGAAGTATCATATATATCTTCAGTATGGGAATACTGAAATCATCATCATCTATATCTTCAGTATGGGAATACTGAAACATCATCATCTCTATATTCAGTATAGAAATACTAAATCACCATCATCTGCATCTACAGTATCATGTATGTAGAAATATCGGATTTCTACGTGTTACGTCGAAACACAGGGTTATTTGTCATCACAACTATGGTTATCACATAGAATCATTGAAGTGTCCATATTTAGGTCAAAGAGACCTGATATCAGCTTCTGAATTCATATGGCTTCACAACTTAGTAGAGCAATCTGCTATGTATTCTGCTTCAACCGTGCTAAGAGAAACACTAGACTGTTTCCTGCTAAACCATGAACTCATAGCAGACCTCAAACAAAATCATATACCTGATGTGCTTTTCTTGTCTGAGATACTTCCATCCCAATATGCATCTATGTAGCCATACAATCTATACTCATGGCTACCATCATAGTATAGACCAAAGTCTATAGTCCCTTTCAGATATCTCATCACATGTTTTGCAGCTACTAGGTGAACCCGTCTTGGTTGAACAAGATATTAACTTAAGGTGTTCATAGTAAAACAAATGTTTGGTCTGGTATTTGTTAAGTACATCAATGATCCAATGATCTGTCTGTAGTGAGTCACATCCACTAACTCTAATGAGTCATCAGCTAATAGCTTCAGGTTGGAGTCCATGGGTGTGGCCATGACTTTGCATTCCAACATATTGAATATCTTCAATATCTCTACCACATACTTTCCCTGGTTGAGAAAGATTCCTTCTGAACTTTTCCATACTTCCAGACCTAGGAAATAATGCATTAACGCAAGGTCTTTCATGTCAAATTCTTCTGCTAGTTTCTTCTTGCTTTCCATGATCTGTTTCTCATTCCCTGTCAAGAATAAGTCATCCACATATAGTAATAGAATGACAGGTACATATTCTACAACCTTTTAGGAAAGGTTAGGATTGAATTTACTCTTGGAAAAGCCCATGCTCATCAGGAAACTATCTATTCTTCCATACCAAGCTCTAGGAGCTTGCTTCAGGCCATAGAGGGCCTTCTTAAAGTTGCATACTTGATTCCATCTGTCCTCAACTTCAAATCCTGTGACTATTCGATGTAAAAATCTTCCTTAATCATACCATTAAGGAAGGCTTGTCTTTACTTCATCATGGAAGAAACTACCATGATATTTTTGAAGGAAGTGTACCTTGCTTCCTGGAGTAAGTGTCTCTTCAGAATTAATTCCCTCTTTCTGATAGAAACTTCTAGCCACAACTCTTACCTTACTTCTATCAGCAACATATCTTATCTTGCAAATCCATTTGGAAGATACGACATTCTTGCTTTCTGGTTTGAGTACTATATCCCAAACATCATTCTAGTATCATAACATCTTCTATGAGTTTGTCCTCTCAGGTCATCAACATATCCTAGTCTTCTGCATTCAACCTTGAAGGTTGGAACCCACTTTACTCTTGGTAAAGTCTTGATCCATCACAAAGCTATCCATCATGTCATATTATGTCGAACTCAGATATAATTTTCTGTAGTCACTCCCCCTGAAGTGGAGTATCATCTTCCCTCTTCATTCTGTACAGGTGGTTCTATGCTTGATATATACTGGTCAATAGATTATGTCATGTCATAGTCTATTCTTTCTGGGGAGAATCATGAACCTTGCTTTGTACACTTGTTCCATCATATTGTATACATCATTCCCCATGATCAACTGTTATTATTTGATCATAGCTTCTTTCATAGCATTATTTTCTTCATCTTGAGTTATCTCTTGTACCCATGGTGGTCTTCATCCTTCAAGGTGGATCTACCACTCTTTGAAGCTCTTTCTTTTGTCATGGTGTCTCTGATCCCGGGAGCTTCAGATTCATGTTTATTGGAGTGAATCTTGAATTGTCATCACTTGTTCTTCGGAACAAGTCTCATTCTTCTTTTCTCGTAGGAGGTTGTTCATGACCTTTCCTACAATTCAAATGCAACAGTTGCATGGTTAGAACTATTTCATAAAACATATTCATAATGACAAATTCTTATGTATCATGCAACTATTTAGTCAATACAACATTCATCCATATCTCACATAAACCTTCTAGATTCCTTCCATCTCCACCATGACATTATTGAGATTGTGCACTAATCCAATATGTCAGCAAAGAGGTTTGATAAGTAGAAATGGAGAGTTGTATAGCACCATGAGCTACTTAC
>LPNX010189041.1:105522-122951 GCA_001517045.1 Pseudotsuga menziesii
GTCAAATTTAACAAGCTTATCATCAAGCTGATGTGATAGATCACTTTGAAATGACAACCTCAAATGCAAATAGCAAAAGATTAGATCTTACCGATTTGAGGTGTCCGTCCTGCTTCCAGAGCTAGCTGATTTAGGGTTTGTCAGAGAAACCCTAATTTTCAAAAATTGGAATATTTAAGATCTGATTGTATAGAAAGATAGATATCTTCAAATGGAGCTTTCTAATGTACTCCTTTTCTGAAAACAGTGGAGGGAAGCTCCCGGAACAGGAAGCCCTAGTTTTCCAATTTCTTCTGTAGAAATGCCTGTCACTATTTCTGTGATATCTCCGAAATTATTGCTCTTATGTGTCTGAAATTTCACATGGAGGTAACCTAGAATGTCCCTGATCCAAAACCATAGGTTTCATCAGAATTTGTTTCACCAATTGGAATTTATGATCCTTTTCCCACGGTGACCTGTTACAAGACTGTTCAGAACAACGAAGTTGTACGGACTGCCACGTGTCACTGTTTCATCTTCTGGTTCTGAAATATGGAACACAGAAATTAAATTCCATGATATTTCTGAAAAATATTCAGGAATTCAATTTGGACCTCTGTATCCCAAGCTATAGCAATGTTCCCTGGGTGTCGTGTTTAGGGATGAATTCTGGAAGAGGCTAGAACCCTAACTTGGAGGGATCATATCTCAAAAAATATAGCGCATCGCAGGCTGAATTTTGGACATAGTGTACATCCGGATTTTAGCTTCGGTCTCTGAAATATTTATCTCTTGAACCTTCTCCAATCTCAGGATATAGCGAATGTACCAAACCTTAGCAGTTTTAGTATTTATGGTTTTTCTAGCTCGGGGTCAAACTAGGGTTTGACTTTCCTGGAGTTTCACCCAACCAAAAAACTTGATCCAGGTCTCTAGACTTCGATTTTGATGAGGAGAGCAATCCTATGCTGGGATCACTCAAAAATTCTTCTTCTGCAAGAAGCCCTAATTTCCCGCACTGAAAATTGAAAATGCTTGAAATCGAATTCTGCTTCGACAGAAAGATGCGCCCTTCAATGGAGAGTCAGCTTAGCCTTCTTTTGCTAATCAATTGTGGAGAGAGAACCAAAACGTAAGAATCCCTATATTCTATAGCTGGACAATGTCTTCTTTTCAGGGTGGCTCTGATACCATGTTAAATTTTCATATTCTTAGCTAAGACATCAGTATTTCATTTCATTTTCATGACAAAAGCATATAAATAGGATCATTGAAAGATAGACAAGCACAACCATAAAAAAGGAACAAAAATATTTATCCTAGGAAAACCCTAAAGGGAAAAACCCAGCAAAATATTCCTCAATATAGATGCCCCAAAAAGATAAAAGATAAAACCAACAAGAAGATCAAAGCCTGATCCTTCTCCTTCTCCAGCTACTTCTCTTCTCCACTAATGCGCTACACAAGTGAGAGTGTGTGTGTCACAAATGAGGAGCACTACACCTCTATTTATATTCATCCGTTCAATTAAGTTAACTCATTTGACATGTAGGCTCGAGTTAAATCATGTAGGCTCGAGTTACACATGTAGGCTCAAGTAACCACACTGGGGTGCTGATGACCCACCTTTACAATTAGAGGGGACTACCTCATGAATCTTATTAGTTCTTCTGAATAGGAGCATCGCGGTACAATGTAATACAAGTGGTTCTCCCAATAGGACCATTGGGGACCACAAAAAGATACATATAGAATATTCTTCGAAGTTACAATATTTTAACACTAGTTAGTGATCCCCTACCCCACAGAGAGTACATAATTTGAGATTAGTTTTGTCTTTATATGGATAGTCTGCATACCAATGTCCCTCTTTATAACATGTAAATCACTGGATGGGTCGACGCGGTCAGTTGTCTCGATTCCCAGGGAATAAACCTCTTCCTCCATAGCCTGTGCGTCGATTGTCGTACCGACACTCGTATTGTTGACCATTGTATCTCTGATTGTTCTGATCATTTGCTATATTGTTTTGCTCGTTATGTTGTGCCACTGCATTGGTTTGGCAGACCGCCTGATAATTTTGTCGGTTCTTCAGGTTCAAATGACAATCAGCCGTGTTATGATTTTTAGTCTCACAGATGGCACACCAGGAGGCCTTGCCGTTCTTCATGTTGAATGGGAAATATTTCATCGATTGATCCCTGTGCTCCTGGAAAATGTTGCAAAAAGATTTGGTCTACACAAATCGAACGTCCTGTCGGCTATATTCCTATCGACAGTTGTCTTTGGAATGGCCGGCCATCGAGCATTTGGTGCACTAGATCTCCTGATTCTTGAGGTTTATCTCCTTTAGAGACTTCTATATGTTCTTGAGCTGTTCTTCCAATCTATGGTCTGTGGGGTAGGCAGGTATGTCCTCGTCCATCTCCACTTGAATAGCTTTTGTTAGCGCATCTTCGTAAGATTTGAACGTTTCCAGACTGATGTGTCAGTGCACTTTCTGAGATAGCCCTGCAAGAAACCACTGAATTAGTAACTGTTCATCTATAACATAGTCCAGCTAGCTCAGAAGGTCTTTCCAACGCTTATCATAGTCGCGGACAGTTTCCCCTGGCCTTTGTGATGTATATTTTAGTTTTTTTGTGGCCAAGTGTATAGCATCTGGAGTTTTGAAAAATGACAAAAATTGCACCTTGATCTGGGCTTTTGTTTCTCTAGGTTGTCTTTCCGAAAAGGTCATATACCACATCAATGCCCATTTCCTCAAGGCACCAGTGAACTGTGCCATTTATCTATCTTCGTCTGTAACTTGGTTGGCCTCCCAAGTTGACTCGCAGATGAACCAATGTCGTCTGGGGTCCTCATCCCCCTCATATAGAGGAATGTGAGTCGATCCTTGACCCATGTTTGAATCACTGTCACTGCTCTCAGGAGGTGGAGGTGTTGGAGGTGGGGGTGGTGGTGAGGGTGGCGGGGTTATTAGTTTATTCTTCTCTATAAGACTCTGGTATACGGAACTTCCGTTCCCATCAGTTGTTGATTCTTTGTCAACTAGCAGTCGGTTGATGTCGACTTCTATTGTCAATGGTCCACTGCAACTATTTGTCTACAATTCTAAATATTGTGTGTCTTCTAAAGCTATATTTGGCAGGGGGGAGTTCTCCTTCATGTGGTAAGATTAAGTGGATACTTTGGTTGGAGGGTGTCGCTTGAAAGGTCACCCAATTCCCTTCCTCTGGTCGACGTATAATGAGGTGTCATCCGGTTTATGTTTCATCGTCTAGTATACTCCATTTACTAAAGTTATCGGCTCATAGTCAAAGGTCCTCTTCGACAATAGTCTGTATCTGAGTACGTAGATTCAATGGAGAGAGGGTTGTTCCTTCATTGGGAGCTCTTAATTGGAGATCTTCTGGCTGCTCTATCCACAATTCTTCCTCCATAGGGGATGTTTCTTGTTCCATGCCTTCCTCATGTCGGTCATGACCCGACTCTGGCAGATTATCTTCTTTGTTAGTCACCCTAGGAATCCTTCCTCTGTCCAGCTCTAAGGCTCTTTCTTGTCTTGCTTCCCTCCTCTGGTGTCTCTCTTCCATCTCTATTTCTGAATGTCCAACATACCTTCGTATGATACTATACTCTTGAGTTTCGTTTTAGTCGACTTCTCATTATTGGTGACTGGTATCTGTTTCTAGTCGAATAGAATCCACTATACTCTATCTTTTATATGACCAGCTACCCCCCCATAGCCTACCTGACGCTTTTAGAAAGCCCGGATAGTTCGGTCTATTTGCTTAGGAAATATTCCCACTCCCTTTCTGTAATAAATGTTTCCCACTTCCTTTGCTTCTCCACCCAGTTAGAGTTTGATGGCAGTTCGTGAAGTGATGGACGAGGTTCAACAATATGTCCTACTCCCTTCTCGATCAGGAATTTGAATAGCAAGGTTGGTAAGGAACACAGTAATTGCTCGGTGAGATCTGTGTAAAATTTCTCCTTGACTGTTTTCATCGAAGTTCTGTCTTCAACTGCTTGCTCTTCACAGAAGCCGTCAGTGATTTTCTCAAACCACTCCGACAAGTTTGTTCTACCTCCTCAGATCAGTTTTTCTAGCAGCTGTTGTTCTTTAGTCCATTCTAGCTTTCTCATCCAGGAGTTTCTTCAGAAGCTGGGGCACTGATTCGACAAAATTTTCATGCGTTTTTGTGAAAAATATTTCTTTTTCTTGTGTGATTGTTAATCTTTTCCTTCACACGTAATTCTACAAATAGTTTGCAATTTTACGTTCCCACCAGTACTTAATCTCTTGCTCTGGTATCATCTGTTTGCATACATTTCAGTCATGTAGTACCGACAATGGAACCAATGTTGTAATCTCACAGATCACATATGGTTACCAATAATACACACTAAAACATATATATAAAACAAAGACAAGAGATAATAACAAATAGGTGAATAAATGGATTATATTATACGAATGAGTCCATACAACACGGAGAACTGAACTGATTTCTCATCTAGATCAATAGCCTAATATATATGATTACAAAATAGTTACAAAATAACTACCTGTGAACCGACATGACCTTAGGTGGCCGACCTAATCTCTAGTTTAGTCGGCCGACCGACTTAGTCGGCTGATCGACTAAGTCAGCCCATCGACTTAGTCAGTTGATCGACTAAGTCAGCTATCATTCAAGTCAACATATTGAATTTCTCCTTCTACAGTAGGGCACCTCCCAGAGAGAATCAAGAACATCAAAATAGGAATCATAATGCCAAGAGGACCCAAGTCATCTAGAAGAGGTAAAGAAACCCTTATGATCCCCTTGTTAGACCTCCAATTCAAGAGAATTTCGTGGATCAGGATGGTGAACATCAAGATGAAGAAGAAATCCATTAGTTATACATTAACTCTCCCACCACCTTCCTCACCAAAGAATACCATGACAATGCTTGTCTCGAAAGGGGAGAGATACCTCTTGATGAGACAAAAAACTTCAAGAAAGGGTACCAGCTCTCTTTTCTAGATGCACAGAGATAAATAAGCTTGAGGAACAGAGATATCCATGTCATGAAGAATAAATAAATAGGGAACAAAGCTTCCACCAGCAAGCCTCAAAATGACATGCCTCTCAAAGATAACCCAAAGAATATTCTAGATCCCAAAGGGAAGGAATGAAAAGAAGAAAATCCCAGGAGGTCCGATTAGGAACAGACTTCTTTCAGTATGGAGGATGAAATATAAAATATAAAAATCTTTGTCCCTCTCATTGAATGGTTGAAAAATTCAGAATATCATTCTAATATTTCCACGGTGTTAAAACCTCTTGGAGAAATATCTGGCATATCTGATAGCCTGAATATACCAGATGATAGGCCCACTATCTTGTTTGGCCCCCATGTCTATGAACCCTCCCATGAAGAAGTCCCTCCTTTCTATGTTAGCCTGAACATACATAATGTTATCCTGCATAATGCCATGCTTGATTCATGAGCCTCCCACAATCTGATGCCTAGGAGAATCATGGATGAATTAGGATTGAGAGTGACTATAGACTGTACAAATACCTTTTCTCTTTTGATTCTAATAAATTCAAGGGGTTGGGCATGATTAAATACTTGGTCATCTCTCTGACTCGGATCCCTGCCAAAACCTTGGTCATGGATGTGGTGGTGGTTGACATTCCCCCAAATTTTGAAATGTTGTTGTCAAGATCGTGGGAAACCAAGCTCAAAGGTGCCCTCAAGATGGATATGTCATACATCACTATCGTTGTCTTTGGGATACAAATAAGGATCTTCAGAGAAAAAAAATTAGCATATATGGTAACCAATGCTGAAAGGCCACATAATCACCCCATATTTGGTGGATACAAATCCCAAAGGAGAATGAAGGCAACTCTTGCTTCCAAAACATTTCCTTCATGCCTACATAGGAGGATCTAGAAGGGGTGTGGGATGTAAGTTTCGATGGTTCAAAGTGCATAGAAGGGGCAGGTGCTGGGGTATGGGCGAGGCCCCCAGGAGTGCGAGATTTAACTTATTCTTACAAGCTTGCTTTTGGCTATATGAACAATGAGGCGGAATATGAAGCTATGATATTAGCAATTTTAACTTTGAAGGAGCTCCAGGTTAATAGGGTGGTGTTGCATGGGGATTTTGAGTTAGTGATGAAGAAAATGACGGGTAAGTATCAGGTCATACATCCCAGGATGAGAAGCTACTAGAATTCTACCCAGGACCTCATTGAGTTTTTCGAAGAAGGAAGTTTCAATTTGATCCCCACAGTATGGAATTACGTGGATGACTCCTTGGCCACTTCGGCAGTAGCCTTTAAGGTCCCTATGCACCCTATAGGGAAATATGACATTGAACTGAGGAATAGACCCTCAGTCCTAGATAATTTTAAGAATTGGAAAGTATTTGAAGATGATAAGAAGATTCACAATTTCCTCACTCTCACTGGGGAATTTGAGGGACTGGTTGTTGACGAAGAAAATGAACTTCAGGAGGAGGTACCTCTCATGCGAGAGCCCTTACCAAGAAATATTATGGATCCAAAAGAAGTGTTCCAGTAGGAGGAGGATACTACCATCGAAAATGGTTAATTTTTTCATATGCTAGACTAGATTCAATAGTATTCAATTCAAAATCACAGCAGCATATCAAGAATCACTAATAGAAACACAATCACAAAATGGACACAAAATTTATCCTAGGAAACCCTTAAGGGGAAGAAAACCCAACAAAAACTTCCTCTGTATAAGATGTGTAAAAGACAACCCCAAACAATTGTTCTTGTCTTTCTGTTCTCTCTCTCTCTCTCCCCTATGCACTACACAAGTGATTTAGTTTGTGTTCAAATAAGAACCACAACTCCTCTATTTATACACATTTGTCAATTGACTTTTGCACTAGACAAGTCGGCCCCAATAAACTGTCTGGGTTGGCCTCAACTAGGAATACTCAAAAAAAGTATATTATATTTATTAATTAAGGTGGTAAAGACCTGATACAAGAGGAGGCTTTACCTCATGAATCTATGATAACCAAATACAATAGTAAATCCCTAATGGAGGAATAATGACATATCCCTTGGGTTACATTAGTAAAATACATTTATAATATCCTTTTAAGTTACAATATTTCAACACTCCCCCTTAACGGGAAGGTTATTCTACTGACAACATCATCATAGAATATAGGAGAACAGAGAGACAATTTGAACAGTATATTGAGGAGATACATCTATACGTCACAGGAAATTTTTCACAATCACTGATTGGAATAGTTACTCTTCATCTTCTTCATCACATGACACTTGATCCTTTCTTTGAAGCAATGCATCAATATTTAGATCCTTTGTAGTAATTTGATCCTTTGTAGTAGCACTTTGATCTTCTCAATCCTTTGCAGCATCACTTCAATCTTCTCAATCCTTTGCTGCAACACATTGATCTTCTATATCCTTTGCAGCATTACTTTGATCTTCTCGATCCTTTGCAGTAGCACTTCGATCTTCTCGATCCTTTGTAACAACACTTCGATATTATTGATATTTTGTAGCAACATTTTGATATTCTAGATCCTTTACAGTAGCACTTCGATCTTCTGCAGTAGCCTTCTGATATGCTCGATCCTTGTAGCAGCACTTTGATCCTTTCTATCCTTTTGCAGTAGCACTTTGATCCTTTCGATCCTTTGCAGAATTCCTATGATCCTCCTTGATCCTTTTCAGTCGCACTTCAATCTACTTGACCCTTCGCTGCTGTACTTCAATCTACTTGATCCTTTGCCACCATGCTACCTGCAGTACACATGATCTATTTGTAGGATGATCAATCCTGATCACTTTAGGGCTTAAGTCCAAGGATGATGCAATCCTACATAAGCATGATCCATGAAATCAATCAACTAATTTGTCTACAACTAAATTTAGATCTTGACAGCACCCAATGCAGTCCCTATCGTCTGTGAGGACTCATCATAGACCATCCATACCACACAAGTTAGGAACACTCACAAGTGAGTGTTATACTATGGTATCTACACTCATGTGTAGGTATACTCTACCATGTAAGAGTATTGTCTGCAAAGTATATCTTGACCACATACACAATGTTGGCCCACCGTATAACATCCATACCACATAGGTTAGGACCACTCCCAAGTGAGTGTTATACTACATGGTTCATGAGGACTCATCATAGAGCATCCATACTACACAGGTTAGGACCACTCCCAAGCGAGTGTTTACTCTATGGAATCTACATATGAATGTAGGAATACTCTCCACACAAGAGTATAGTCTGCAAGGCAGATCTCGACTGCATACACAATGCCAGTCCCAGTGTCCGTGAGGACTCATCGTAGAGTATCCATACCACTGAGGTTAGGACCACTCCTGAGTGAGTTTTTAATCTACGGTATCTACAACTGAATGTGGGTACTCTCCATGAGATTAACATCAGCAAGGCCATCCTTAGCTAGTAAGGACCACTCTCATGAATAGAGTGTTATACCTGCTATCCTCGAGAGAGGATACTATCGTCTGCAAGTGAATGTGGGTACTCTAGATGTGAGAGTAGCATATGCAGGGCCATCCTAAGCTAGTAAGGACCACTCTTATGAACAAATTTTTATACCTTCCATCCTCAAGAGGGGATACTATTTCCAGAAAAATATTTCATACCATCATCACTCTTATCCATCATCAATTCCAGTCTCATCATTAATCCCCCTTTCTTGGGAATTTTCATATCATCAACCTGCTCTCCCTTTTTTCGACGAGGGTTAATGTCTCCTACCTGATATTCCTTTTTCGAAGAAGGTCCATCATTTGTAGTCCCATCACTTTTCCTCCTTGCGAGGAAAGTCCTTACAAACTACACCAAGCTTGTCAAAAAAATACTTGAACTTCATTTGAGATAGAGGCTTCATCAGTATCAGCAACTTTCTCATCGATACCCACATACTGGAGCTTGATGGCTCCCTTCTGTACCATATCCCTTATATAAAAATATCAAATTTCTATATGCTTCGATTTGTCTTGGAACAATGGATTCTCTATCATCTTTATACAACTCTGGTTGGCACAGATAATTATGTGGTGTCCACCTCCATGTCAAATATTTCTGACATCAACTTCTAAATCCATATCGCTTCACAAAAAGCAGAGAAAGCTGCAATATACTCTGCTTCAGTTGTACTAAGAGCAACATTGGACTATTTCTTACTAAACAATGAGATCATGGCAGATCCCAGAAAATAACATCCACCTAAGGTTATCTTTCTATCTGCGACATTTCCTGACCAATATGTGTTAAATGTTCATATGCTAAGATAGATCATTAGTATTTCATTTTGATTTCATAACAAAATCATATAAATAGGATCACTGAAAGATAAACAAGCACAACCATACAAAAGGAACACAAGAATTTATCCTAGGAAAACCCAAAAGGGAAAAACCCAGCAAAGGCTTCCTCAATATAGATTCCCCAAAAAGATAAAAGGTAAAACCAACAAGGAGATCAAAGCCTAATCCTCCTCCTTCTCCAGCTTCTCTTCTCTTCTCCACTAATGTGCTACACAAGTGAGAATGTGTGCTTCAAATGAGGAGCACTACACCTCTATTTATATTCATCTGTTCACTTAGGTTAACTCATCTGACATGTAGGCTCGAGTTAAATCATGTAGGCTTGATTTACACATGTTGGCTCAAGTAACCACACTGGGGTGCTAGTGACCCACCTTTACAATTAGAGGGGACTACCTCATGACTCTTATTATATCTTTCGATTAGAAGCATCGGGGTACAAAGTAATATAAATGGTTCTCCCGGTAGGACCATCAGGGACCACAAAAGATACATATGGAATATTCTTCGAAGTTACAATATTTCAACACTCCCCCTTAATGAGAAGGGTATTCTACAACAACATCAACAACAAAAATAATGGGAGAGAGAGATTGAGGACATCATCAACATCATCAGGGTAACACATCTATGAATCATTGGAAGCTTTTCAACATCATGTAGTCTTCATCTTCAATCTTCAGTCTTTAGTATCAACACTTTTGACTGCTTCAATCAGCAACATCTTCAGCATCTTGACCTTTCAATCAGTAGCAACATCTTCAGCACTTTGTTTTGTCAATCATCAACATTGCAACATCTTCAGCATTTTTTACCTTTCAATCAGCAACAACTTCTTCAACACTTTGATCTTTCGATCAACAACATCTTCAGCACTTTGACCTTTCGATCAGCAACATCAACATTAGTACTTTGACTTTTCGATCTGAAACATCATCATCAAAATATCATCATACTTTGATCTTCCAATCAGAGCCATCATCATCAAAACATAGTCATACTCTAATCATAAACATCATCATCAAAATATCATCATACTCTGATCTTTCGATTAGAAACATCATCATCGAAGCATCATCATACTCTGATTTTTCGATCAGAAACACCATCATCAAAGCATCATCATACTCTGATCTTTTGATCAGAAACATCATCATCAAAGCATAATCATACTTTGATCTTTCGATCAGTATGTCATCATATACTTCTGTTCTTTTGAGTAGTATGTCATCATCATCACACTCTGATATTTCGATTAGTACGGCATCATCATCATCATCATACTTCTGATATTTTGATCAGTAAATCATCATCATCATATTCTGATATCATCATCATCACATTCTGATATCATCATCATCACATTCTGATATCATCATCATCACATTCTGATCTTTCGATCAGGAATCATCATCATCATCAGCAATTTATGATCTTTCGATCAAAAAACATCATCATCATCAGCAACTTCGGATATTTCGATCAGAAAACATCATCATCATCATACTCTGATATTTCGATCAAAAAATATCATCATCATCAACAACTTCTAATCTTTTGATCAGAGAACATCCTCATCATCAGCAACTTCTGATCTTTCGATCAAAAAACATCATCATCATCAGCAGCTCTTGATCTTTTGATTAGAAAAAATCATCATCATCATACTCTGATCTTTCGATCAGAGAACATCATCATTAGCAGCAACAACTTGTAAGCACAGTACAAAGACATAGAAGTATTTGGATCTCTTTTGGACTTAAAGTCCAGGGATGATGCAATCCTACCACATTCACGACAACCGAGCTCACCGGATCCATTCTGAACAGAGGTTCAAGGATGATACAATCCTACCACCTTCTTGATGACCGAAGTTCACCGGATCCATTTTGAACCAAGGTTCATGGATGATGCAATCCTACCACCTTCTCGATGACCAAAGTTCACCGGATCCATTCTGAACTGAAGTTCACGAATGATGCAATCCTACCACCTTCTCAATGACCGAAGTTCACCAGATCCATTCTAAACCAAGGTTCATGGATGATGCAATCCTACCACCTTCTCGATGGTTGAAGTTCACCAAATCCATTCTGAACTGAAGTTCATGGATGATACAATCCTACCACCTTCTCGATGACCGAAGTTCATTGGATCCATTCTGAACCGAGGTTCACGGATGATGCAATCCTACCACCTTCTCGATGACCGAAGTTCACTGGATCCATTCTGAACCGAAGTTCACGGATGATACAATCCTACCACATTCTTGATGACTGAAGTTCACTGGATCCATTCTGAACCAAGGTTCACTGATGATGCAATCCTACCACCTTCTCGATGACCGAAGTTGAACAGATCCATTCTGAATTGAGGTTAACGGATGATGCAATCCTACCACCTTCTCGATGACCGAAGTTCACCATATACATTCTGAACCAAAGTTCACAGATGATATAATCCTACCACATTCTCGATGACCATTTTTCACCGGATCCATTCTAGACATATGTCCCGGGATGATACAATCACCGGATCACTTTAGGGAAAGTGCCCAGGGATGATACAATCCCACCACATTCTTGGGGACCGGAGTCACCGGATCCATTATGAACATATGTCCTGGGATGATACAATCCCTCCATTCTTGAGGACTGAGGTCATTGGATCACTTTAGGGAAAGTGCCCAGGGATGATACAATCCCACTGCAACAACACTACTCCCCCTTTCGGGGAAGGTCTTTCCGAACCACACCAATCTTGTCTTGAAAGTGTTTGAACTTTACCGAAGATAGAGGCTTTGTCAGCGCACCATCATTTAAACCATCTTCATCTACATCTTCAGTATGTGAATACTGAACTATCACCATCTGTATCTCAAGTATGTGAATACTGAAAGCATCATCATCTATATCTTCAGAATAGAAATACTGAAAGCATTATCACCTCTATATTCAGTATAGAAATATGGAGTCACCATCATCTGCATCTACAGTATGTAAATACTGAAACATCATCTATATCTTCAGTATGGGAATACTGAAATCATCATCATCTATATATTTAGTATGGGAATACTGAAACACCATCATCTCTATATTCAGTATAGAAATACTGAATCACCATCATCTGTATCTACGGTATGTAAATACCGAAACATCATCATCTGCATCTTTATTTCGTATGTAGAAATACCAGATTTCTATGTGTTACGATGGAACACAGAGTTCTCTGTTATCACAACTCTCGTTATCACATAGAATCAATGTAGTATCCATCTTTAGGTCAAGGAGACCTGATATAAGCTTTCGAAGCCATATGGCTTCACAACTTAGTAGAGCAATCTGCTATGTATTCTGCTTTTGTCGTTCTAATGCTTTTGTCGTTCTAAGAGAAACACTAGACTGTTTCCTGCTAAACCATGAACTCATAGTAGACCCCAAACAAAAGCATCTACCTGATGTGCTTTTCCTATCTAAGATACTTCCAGCGCAATCTGCATCTGTATAGCCATATAATCTATAGTCATGGCTACCATCATAGTATAGACCAAGGTCTATAGTCCCTTTCAGATATCTCATCACATGTTTTGTAGCTACTAGGTGAACCCGACTTGGTTGAACAAGATATTGGCTTAAGGTGTTCACAGCAAGACAAATTTCTGGTCTGGTATTTGTTAAGTGCATCAATGACCCAATGATCTATCTATAATGAGTTGCATCCACTAACTCTGATGAGTCATCAGCTAACGACTTCAGGTTGGAGTCCATGGGTGTGGCCATGGCTTTGCATTCCAACATATTGAATCTCTTCAATATCTCTACCGCATACTTTCCCTGGTTGAGAAAGATTCCTTCTGAACTTTGCCATACTTCCAGACCTGGGAAATAGTGCATTAACCCAAGGTCTTTCATCTCAAATTCTTGTGCTAGTTTCTTCTTCCTTTCCATTATCTGTTTCTCATTCCATGTCAAGAATAAGTCATCCACATATAATAACAAGATGACAAGTTCATCTTCTACAACCTTGAGATAAAGGTTAGGATCAGCTTCACTCTTGGTAAAGCCCATAATTGATAGGAAAATGTCTATCCTTCCATACAAAGCTCTCGGAGCCTGCTTCATGCCATAGAGGGCCTTCTTCAACTTAAATATATGAGTCCATCTGTCTTCAAGTTCAAATCCTTGTGACTATTCGATGTAAAACTCTTCCCCAATCATACCATTAAGTAAGGCTTGTCTTTAATTCATCATGGAAGCAACTACCATCATAGTTCTGAAGGAAGTTTACCTTGCTTCCTGGAATAAGTGTCTCTTCGGAATTAATTCCCTCTTTCTTATAGAAACCTCTAGCCACAAGTCTTTCCTTAATTCATATTTTATCTTGCAAATCCATTTGTAAGATACCACGTTCTTGCTTTCTGGTTTGAGTACTATTTCCGCCTTTCACACACCTGGGTCATGTGGTAGAAATATTCAAGCCACTCGGTGTGTCCTTGGGGGCAAGTCTCGAGTCAAGGCTGTCACCTTGTTCTTGACTCCTCCGTTTAGGCTCAACTCCTAACAAAGCCAAGGGGGGTAGACTCTATTAAGTTACTAAGGATAATTACTTAGTATGGTGATGTTAAACTGAATGAGTTACTTAGGAGTTTGATATTTAACTATAGACAATCAAAGATGGCAAGATACAAAAATGAACACACGAAAGCACAATGCTGAGACACAATATATATATAAAGCAGGAAAATAACCAGTGCCTTAGAACGGAGTCAAAAAATAAGATCAATGTACTTGCATGTGCTTGGAGTGAATGTTTTGATTGCCTCTTGGTACGTTTTAAGTTAAATTTGAGGTGTGAGTTGATTACAATTAGGCGAAGGGGGGACTCCAGATATACCCGAGAGTACTTGGAGTATGTCCAAAACTAAACCTTCACAGCTACCCGCAAGGAATATGTGGGCTGAATGGAGTCTCTAGGGCTATTTTTCATAATGCACCCATTAGGGTGTGACAGAGATTGGTGCCCCGAGGTCACTTTTGAGAAGTTCCCGCTTCCTTTAGGTATTTTGCCACCGTGATGGTTTGATCTAGGTGTTGGATTTTCACCTGTTGGTTTGTTGATTTGAGAGAGTGAGTCCTAATTACAATATTCACTCAAGTGCTTTTGATACATCTTGATTGATCGGATGAACCGTAGCCAAGTGCAAAGCATACACACCGGAGTCTTGTCAATTTTAGTAAATTTTACAATCGGTGTTCTTGTTTAAAAGAAAACCCTCCAAGAACCTCTTTCGATCCAAGTGGATCTCAATCGGGGAATCAAGGAGGGGTTAATTTTATAATAACTGAAAAACAAATGATAGAAAAGAAAACAGATACACAATTCTAGTTTCCTAATTAGTCCTACCACGAATCTCTTTCCCCTTTCGGGTCAATCGGGAAGTCGTGGGGTAAGTATTACGATTACTTTGAAATACAAAATATGGAATATGAAATTGATAATGAAATAAATTATACTACCCTGCATATTAGATCAATACTAGTTTGAAAAGAAATGAGCAAAACGCAACAAAAATGACATCGACGCAAATACCCCCAGGGGGGATGGGGAATGGGCTCGAAAGAGCGTATTCAAAATTTATTTTTATTAAAAGTGGTTACAATATAAGAGAACTGATATAATTCCTCTTGATCCTTATATGGAATGAAATCAATAGCTTACAAAGTGCGAAAATTAAAGGTTTTAGTCAAATGGGAGACCCCTGGGGGGATTTGAACGCTCCTGAGGCCACTTTCGAACAGCAGCTTCCTTTATTTTCTGTAAAAAATGATAAAAACCATCAATAATATCAGACTGAAATATTCCCAAAATCACTCTGAAAGTACCTTTGGGTCAGCTCACTTTTAACCAAAAAAAACTAAGTTAAGACTAGTTAAAAAAAGGTAGAAAGGAACCAAGGAAAGCAGGCTTTCCTTGGGATCTTGGCTTGCCTTTTGGGAATCCAATAATATGTGCACTTTTATTTCAGAATATTAAATTTTAACGTACAGAAAATAGAAATCAAATGCATGCAAGCTACAAATTTTATTTAAAATTACAGGCAAAAAAGGACGATTTCCCTAAAGCTAGATCTAGAAAGCTTATGAAACCTTTTAAGAGAAAGATATAGAACATGGGATTTGAGAGGATATATATATGTTGAAATTAATTTTAAGATGATATATCTAAACAAAATCAAAGCTATGAACAAAGTAACCGGGTAAAAGAGTTGATTTTGAGGGAAAAAGAGGAGGAGAGAAATGCTGGTTTCCTTGAAGATCCACAGTGGAGGTTTCAGGTGGAATGTCGAGGGACTATGCGTTTGGAAGGTTTTGGAGAGAGTGAAGAAGCAAACTATATCAGCATCCTCTCCAATGTAGGAACCTGTAGCTCAGCTGAAATCAAAAAAACTTGCCAAAAAACATGTGAGATCCGATTAGTACATACACAGAGATTCAAAATAACATGCATATAAGCTTATAGGACATGCTGAATCTAGATCTCTAAACATGCATCAAAGGAAAGAGATGGTCAATAAACTTATTGAAAAGCACCTTTCCTATCAAGATTATAATAATCTTATTATCAATCTTAACAACGGATCTACAAGCAATTAGCAAATCATGAACACAGATACAGTTTGCCTCAGTAAAATAATGGCAATGATCATCCACACATACAATGGCACAACATCGTCTTGCCTCCAAAGATTCTCTTTATTTCAAATGAACAATAACAACAGTACAATAGCAACAACACCTCAATCCCAGTTCTAACTAGCTTGGAAGAGGCTGCTGTGTTTGGATATATACAAAAACCAGGAGATCCAGCCCAGGGGGGGCGCAAATCCCACGGCGATAGACCAAATATGCTAATGGAGAGTCCATCAATGCTTGATCTATGTCTAACTGAGCCAAATCTGAGCTTGACTGAGTGTTATTGTCAATTAGAGAGCCGATATGACTGACACCTCAACCTGTTGACTGAAGCATCCACCAAAACTCATCCAGATGAGCCAAAACATGTTGAGGAGCGAGGGAGGGCGAAATTCCCCATAAAGGATGCTAAAGATCAACTCTGGATCTAATTTGATCAGCTCCTTCAGTCAAGGATTTGTCAGATCTAGTCAATCTGCTTCAGATCTGACTGATTTCAATCAAATTGGCTGAGAATCCATTGATTTATGATTTTGGATTTGCTCCATTATTCATCAATTTATTAATTAAAATAATCAATAATTGATTTTTGGGGCTTTCTGACGTGAGTGATGGAAAATCACTCAAAACTAGGAAATAGTGGGTCCATGGTTTACATGGTGCTCTTAGCTTGAAAATGAGCACCTTCATGACTGAAACTGATTATTTGGCCCACTTTTATTACAAAATCAATTTTTCCAATTAAACTATTAAAAAATAGCCTAAGTTTTGGAAAATTTAAATTTTTAATAAAAAACACTGAAAAAACTAAAAATTTGAAAAATTGAAAAACACCTAGGGGGACTTAGACATGTTCATATGACTCGACCATGATGTCTAGCATGCTTATACATTGACACATAGAATCTAATAACCTCAATAGGACTAAATTCCAAGCTGACCACCCCAACTTTGGAGGTATGGAGTGAAAAACTCAGAAATTATCAATCGTTTATTCAACAACCAATAATAACCAAGGGAAAAAACACCCTGGGCAGATCAGATTGATAAATAAAGTCTAAGAGACCGAGTCTTTTACAGACACTATCATGCTAGAAAATTTATTAGAATTCCCCCACGGGATATGAACATGTGATATAGTACAACAAGTACTTCCCAGAAGTACTTCCATAGGTCTTCTGAAGTCCGAACAAGTTATCCTTGTCCGGTTCACCAGGCTCACTTGATAAAAAACTACTAAGTACAACTTAGGTGGTAACATTTTGGCTCCAACTGTGGGACGTGTGCTCGATCTGGTCTTTGAGGCAAGGAGAGGATACAAGAACACCAGAATCTCTGGTTTATATACCCTGTAAAAACATCTCAAC
>LPNX010189041.1:123222-327692 GCA_001517045.1 Pseudotsuga menziesii
GAAATGGGCAGGATGGATGGGAAATCACAGGCATGAATAATGAGATCAAACTTCCTCTCAAACTGGTAAGTGCTTGCGCAGGCTGCTTCTATCCATGATTGGCCAAGGTTGATGTACAAATCGGAATGATGAGGCAGATTGACTACACCATCATACTTGATCAACAAGGATTACTCAATGATAATTCACTGTATAAGCCCCAAGCGGCTCCAAGTCATGAGGAAAATATATATGTGAAGATGATAGTTGAGACTGGTATTCTAATAACTGCATCACATCTGTCTTTTCAAAACACTGCTTCTCCATGTCTTCATTATTGATACCTTTGTGTGGCTCTACATGATACGACTCTGAATGATCATATGGATAAACTGCATGCTCCTTTTTCATATCAAATTTTCCCAAGGCCACATGGTCCATGCTCTCTCCTTTAGATATGCCATAGACAAAAAAACCATCAAAAGTCTCTGGTTCATTATTTTCCTCTTTATTCATGTCACAGACTGGATTTTCCATGAATGTCCAAGACTCCTCATCAACATCTTTATTGGGGATAAGGGAGTCTTCATCACTTGTATCATGCTCCAAGCTATACTTGTCCTCATTTTCATACTCATCTTCTTCAGAGAAAAGGTCACAAGGTAGTAAACCTTCCAGACTGTCATCATTATATGGAGAACACATAGGAGTCCCATCATGTATATTACAGTTTTCATCATAATTTTCACTATAAGATTCTACAATGGTTTCATCCTCAGGCTTGTATTGTTTAGATGGTAACAAAGGGTAGGCCTGGCCTACCATGTATATATGATTATGCTTGCTTGAATTTGTTTCCTGATTACTGACCTCGGGAAGTCCATGTTCCATGACTTGATTTGCAACATAACAAGTGCTTTCTTGGTGGAATTGTTCACAGGGTCTACACCATGGAATTACTTCTTCTACCATGTTAGCTGAGTCTAACATGTTTGGAATCCTAAGCTCTTGTTGAGGAAACTTCTTTTGATACATCTAATTTTGCCAAGGCTGAAAGTTCCTAGGTCCATTATTTCTTTCCATTGTGATTATTCTATTGTGCATAGGATTCAATTGTATAGACTGATCTGTCATAAGTTGGTTTTGACTATTAACCATGTCTTTTATCATGTCTGTTACCTTTTCCATGGGATATTTAGAGGCTCCCTTTTCTTTTGATTCAAAGGATTTCTTCTAGCATACATTCTTCACATGAATGGATCCCACGATGTTGGGAGGCCATGCAAGGTGGCTATCACCACTTCGGCATTCTTCACTTCTTCTTCAATTTGTTTCTTAGGGTCATCTTCTGATGTATGTTCTTTCCTTCAAATAGCTTGGTCAAAGAATCAAACATCTCTTTCAGTGTCTTTAGGGAAGACACTTGTGGTACAAGTTGATCCGTTATTGAATCAACAATGATCTTCTTGGCCTTGACTAAGTTCTTCTGGTGTAAGGCTTTGAGCCTCATCTCCCTCTAGAACTGGAACCTCTCTACTCATGTAGGTGTCCAATTCATTTTCTTCAGAGAGATAAAATAATTCCATACTTGGAATTTTTCAACTTCACCAAGATTATCATTAATCTGATGTGATAGATCTTTTTGAAATGAGAACCTCAAATGAAAATAGAAAAAGATTAGATCTTACCGATTTGAGGTGTCCGTCCTTCTTCCGGAGCTAGCTGATCTAGGGTTTGTTAGAGAAACCCTAATTTTAAAAAATTGGAATCTTTTAGATCTTATTGTATAGAAATATAGATCTCTTCAATTGGATCTGTCCAATGTACTCCTTCTCTAAAAACAATGGAGGGAAACTCCCGCAACAGGAAGCCCTAGTTTTCCAATTTCTTCTGCAGAAATGCCTGTCACTGTTTATGTGATATCTCCAAAATTACTGCTCATCTATGTCTGAAATTTCTCACTGAGGTAGCCACACATGTCCTAGATACAACCCCATAGGTTTAATCATATTTTGTTTCACCAATTGGGATTTATGATCCTTTTTCCCAAGGTAACCGGTTACAGGATTGTTTAGAACAGTGAAGTTGTACGGCCTTCCACATGTCACTTTTTCATATTCTGGTTCTGAAATTTTGACCACAGAAATTATATGCCGTTATATTTCTGGAAAATATTCTATAATTCCATCTGGACCTCTGTATCCCAAGCTATATCAATTCTCCCCAGGTATCCTGTTTAGGGATGAATTCTGGAAGAGGCTGGAACCCTAACTTGGAGGGATCATATCTCCCAGAATATAGCGACTCTAAGAGTGGAATTTTGGATACATTTTACATCAGTATTTTATATTTTTCCTCTGGAATTTTCAGCTCCTGAGCCTTCGCCAATATCGGAATATAGTGAAAGTACCAAAAATTAGCAGTTTTAGTATTTAGGGTTTTTCTAGTTCGGGGTCAAACTAGTGTTTGAATTTCCTGGAGTTTCACCCAAACAAAAATATTGATCCAGGTCTCTAAAATTTTATTTTGATGAGGAGATAAATCCTATGCTAGGCTCACTCAAAAATTCCTCTTCTGCAAGAAGCCCTAATTTCCCGCACTGAAAACTGAAAATGCTTGAAATCGAATTCCGCTTCGACAGAAAGATGCACCCTTCAATGGAGAGTCATCCTAGCATTCTTTTTCTGATCGATTGTGGAGAGAGAACCAAAAAGTAAGAATCCCTAGCTTCTATAGCTGCATAATGTTTTCTTTCAGGGTGGCTTTGATACCATGTTAAATTTTCATATGCTAAGCTAGATCATTAGTATTTCATTTCGATTTCATAACAAAAGTATATAAATAGGATCACTGAAAGATAAACAAGCACAACCATACAAAAGGAACACAAATATTTATCCTGGGAAAACCCTAAAGGGAAAAACCCAGCAAAAGCTTCCTCAATATAGATTCCCCAAAAAGATAAAAGGTAAAACCAACAAGGAGATCAAAGCCTAATCCTCCTCCTTCTCCAGCTTCTCTTCTCTTCTCCACTAATGAGCTACACAAGTGAGAGCGTGTGCTTCAAATGAGGAGCGCTACACCTCTATTTATATTCATCTGTTCACTTAAGTTAACTCATCTGACATGTAGGCTCGATTTAAATCATGTAGGATCGAGTTACACATGTAGGCTCAAGTAACCACACTGGGGTGCTAATGACCCACCTTTACAATTAGAGGGGACTACCTCATGACTCTTATTAGATATTTCGATTAGAAGCATTGGGGTACAAACTAATACAAATGTTTCTCCCTGTAGGACCATCAGGGACCACAAAATATACATATAGAATATTCTTCGAAGTTACAATATTTCAACAATATGAACCGTATACCCATACAAATTGTAGTCATGATCTCTTCCATAGTACAAGCCCAAATCAATTGTACCTTTTAGGTACCTCATCACATGCTTTGCAGCTATCAAGTGAACACATCTAGGTTTAACTAGATATTGACTCAAGGTGTTTACATCAAAGCATATATCTGGCCTTGTGTTTGTCAGATACATTAATGACTAAGTAATCTGTCCATAGTGAGTCTTGTCCACTAGCTCGGATGTCTCATCAAATAATAGATTTAATTTGGTGTCCATGGGTGTGGCCATGACTTTACAATCCAACATGTCAAATATTTTCAATATTTCTACTGCATACTTTCCCTCATTCAGAAAGATTCCTTCTGGGCTCTGCCACACTTCCATCCCTAGGAAATAGTGCATCAATCCAAGATATTTCATCTCTAATTCTTCAGCTAGATTCTTCTTGCAATCCTTGATTTATTTCTCATTTCTAGTTAGAAATAGATCATACACATACAGTAATATTATGGCCGGTTCATCATTTATAATATTCATATAAATATTAGTATCAACTTTACTCTTGGTAAAGCCCATGCTTGTTAATAAGCTATCTATTCTGCCATACGAAGATCTAGGAGCTTGCTTCAGTCCATACAGATATTTTTTCAACTTACATACATGAGTTGCTCTGTCTTTGACTTTGAATCCTTTTGGTTGTTCAATGTAAACCTCTTCCTCCATCACACCATTAAGGAAGGTTTTTCTTTACATCCTTTTGGTGTAATTCCCATTTCAACATGGAAGCAAGTGCCATCATAGTTTTGATGGAAGTTTACCTTGATACTCAAGTAAATGTATCTTCATAATCTATCCCCTCATTATGAGAGAATCCTGTAGCCACAAATCTTGCTTTGTACTTTTCAATACTTCCATCCGCAGCATGTTTTATCTTGTAGATCCATTTCGAAGAAACCACACTCTTGTTTTCTAGTTTGGAAACTATATCCCAAACATCATTCTTTGTGATCGACTGGTAGTATTTCGTCATTGCTTCAGCCCATTATTTCTTTCGTTCATCTTCCTCATAGTTGTTGGGTTCTTGGTCTACAATATCACACATCAAAGCTACATAAATAGAATATGGCTTTGATCTTTTGTTGGTTCTTGTGCATCCTTCTGGTGCTCCATATATTTCTGCTTCTTGTATGATTTCTCTTACCCAAGCAGGTTTTCTCTTTCAAGAGATATTAATAATAGGGGGGTTATGAGGCTCTAGCATGTCATGATCTTCTGTTGCTACTATTTTAGGATTTGATTCAGCTCCTATCCTTTTGGGAGTTTCATCTTTTTCATGTACTTCTTCAAGCTGACACCTTCTAGATTTCTTAAGAGTTTCCTCTTCATTGAAGGTTACATCCCTACTAATCTCGATATGATGGAATCCTGAAATGTATATCCTAAAGGATTTAGATACATTACAGTATCCTACAAATATTCCCTTCTTTCCATAAGGATCCAATTCAGTTCTCTTCTCTTTCAGAATATCTACATACATTGGACAACCAAATATCTTGAGATGGCTTACTTCAGGTTTCTTTCTGGTATACATTTCTTTAGGAGTCTTGAATTCAAGAGCATTGTGAGATAATCTATTTTGCATATATATGGTTTTTCTTACAACTTCATCCCATAGGTGCATAGGGAGGTCTTGGTCATGAATCATGGTCTTTACTTCTTCCATGATAGTTCTATTCTTTCTTTTCACAACACCATTTTGTTGAGGATTATAGGGACTAGTTAGTTCCCTCTTGATTCCCGCGTCCTTACAGGATGCCTCAAATTCCTTTGAAGTGTATTCTCCACCATTATCTGATCTCAGTGTATTGATTTTATTTTTTGACTAGTTCTCTATCAAGGCTTTAAATTCCTTAAATTTCCTGAACACTTCACTTTTATTCTTCAAAAAATGTATCCAAGTATTTCTTGGATAATAATCAATAAATGTGACATAGTATTCATATCCACTTAAGTATATGGAGGGCATAGGACCACATACATCAAAATGGGTTAGTTCCAACATACCTTTAGTCTTTGTGTCACTTTTCTTTCCCTGTACACATCCCTTGTAGGTTCCCTCATGTTCAATCTTCAGTTCTTGTAACCCTATTACCACCTTGCTCACATAGGGAAATTCCTTGTAGTTGATGTGAGCAAGTATACTATGCCACAATTCACTTGAGATAGTAGTCTCATGGACAAGGGCTATGTCTTAATGTCCTTTGATCTTTTACAGTCTTCCTCCTTCTTCTCCAATGACTACAACATCTTCAATTGTCTTCCCTTTCTATAAAGGAAACTCTATATCCTTTCTTATCTAGAGATGAGATGGAGAGTAGGTTCTTTTTCAAACTTGGTACATACAATACTTCCTTCATCTTCATGGAGGTCCCAGAGTCAAGCTTGTAGCTTGATTCACTGATACCTTTAATGGGATATTGATAGTCATCTCCCAATGATACCTTCTGGGAAGAGTTCTTCTCTTCAAGGTTTGATAGAGTTGTCTTCTTTCCTATCATGTGCTTGGAGGAACCACTATCAATAAGCCTTGTATATTCTCCATGTGTTACAGACCCAGAGAGTGCAGAGAATAACACATATTCTTCTACATATTCACCTCTTGTTCTCTTTCGAGGTATTTCTTCATCCTCGTCTTCAGCTAGATGAGCATGATGTCTTTTGTTGTTTTTTGTTATTTGGTGATGGACATTATTTAGCAAGATGTCCTAACTTATGATAGTTGTAGCATTGATACTTTGAGTAATCCTTCTTCTTCTTCTTCTGGAATCTCTTCTTTGAAGGATTATTATTACTATTCTTGAAGTTTGATTGTTTTCTTTCCTTAGTATGGGTAGCTAGAGCCTAATCATATTCTCTGAGAAGAAATTATCTACTGGTTACTCTAGCTTCTTCTTGTATGCAATGTTCCCATACTATGTCAAACATCATACTTTATTTTCTAGAACACACAGTTTAGATAAATGAGTCCTAAGGTCTAGTGAGGCCATTGAGAGTAGTCATAACCAATTCATCCTCATCAAGAGTATCTCCAATATCACTTAGCTTATCTTTGATCTGGGAGATCCTTGTGAAGTAATCTTGAACAAATTCTCCTTTGCTCATCTTGGTGCCCTTGAAATGAGTTCTTCAATTCATCTTTCTGTTGATTTTCCTCCCTTCATACATTCTAGAAAGTGCATCATACATTTTCTCAGGTGTCTTCTTATATGACACTTGAGGGATCAAGTGATCCTTAATGGAATTAACAATGATCCTCATTTCCTTGATTAGGTCTTGTTCATGATTCTCCTTAGTTTCATATTCTTCAGGTTTTGAAATCTCATCCTTGATATACCCTTCAAGACCATTCTCTTTCAGAATGAGTCCAATCCTATACTTCTAAGCCAGGTAGTTTTCTAGGCCTTCCAATTTGTCTTCAAGCTTAGTGCTTAGGGCCATCTTGACCAGTAAGTCACTCAAAAATGAAACTGATCAAAATAGGAAATTGAACTTACCAGTATATGTGCTTAGAGGAGGCAATTTGGTTGATCCAACTTCTTTCTGGAGATCCCTAATCTTGAGTCGTCAAGTCCTACTTGTAAGGTTGAAACACTGTAGTACTTTTGGTTTTGTTTCACTACATTTTTTGTGGTTCACTACCAAACTAGGGTTTGGATTTCTTGGATATCTAGCCACCAAAACAAATAGATGTGTTCTGGGAGGGTGCAAATTTCTATGCAAGTAGATATTTAATCCTCCAACTTTTGCAGAAACCATAATTTCTTCCGGAGAGGGAGGAGGGATAATTTCACCTTGTGAAGGCTGCTCTAATCAGGTTAGCTCTGATACCATGTTAATTTTTTCATATTCTAGACTAGATTCAATAGTATTCAATTCAAAATCATAGCAACATATCAAGAAACACTGATAGAAACAAAATCACAAGATGGACACAACATTTATCCTGGGAAACCCTCAAGGGGAAGAAAACCCATCAAAAAATTCCTCTGTATAAGATATATAAAAAACAAACCCCAAAACAATTGTTCTCCTCCTTCTGTTATGTATCTCTCTCTCTCCTATGCGCTACAAAAGTGAGTGAGTCCGTGTTCAAATAAGAACCATAGCTCCTCTATTTATACATATTTGTCAATTGACTTTTGCACTAGACATGTCAGCCCCAATAAACTGTCTGCATCAACTTCACCTAGCAATACTAAAAAATGGTATATTATATTTATTAATTAGGGTGATAAAGACCCTACAAAAGCGTAGGATTTACCTCATGACTCTATGATGAAAAAATAAAATAGTAACACCCCGTCGAAGGAATAATAACATCTCCCTTGGGTTACATCAGTAAAATACATTTAGAATATGCTTTGAAGTTAAATATTTGAACATAAACAGTAAGAGTAGTGAATATGAAGAGGTTTGGGAGACAGAACTACAGAAGTGTGAAAACCAGCAGAAGTATGTGAACAATCTCTATGGCAAAGATATTTTTCAATTGAAAGGTAATTCCATCCCCAGAGGTCTAGTCCCTCTAGAGAAACTCTTATGTCCTAATGATGTAGCTTGAGAACCTTAGTTGGTCCCAAATTGTGAAGACGTTGAGGAAGTGAGTATTGGGATGGAAGAACATCCTAGGATCATCAAAATAGTGAGGACCCTCTCACCTGAAACCAAACAAGGATTTATCTCACTAATGAAGGAATATTTGGATGTGTTTGCTTGGAGTTACAAGTACCTAAACTCTTATGACAACAACATAATCCAACATACCATACCAATCAAGAAGGATGAGATGCCTTTCAAATAGAAGCTTAGAAGGATGAACCCCAAGCTACTGTCCTTGGTAGAAAAGGAGATCAAGAAACTATTCGAGGAAAAATCATTATGGCCCTCTCATCCTTACACCGGGTGGCAAATATTATCCCTGATAGAAAAAAGAACAGGGAAATCAGAATCTGTATTGAATTCAAAAATTTGAACATATTTTTCCTGAAGGATCATTATCTCCTCCCCAAGATGGACCATATATTACAGAGAGTAGTGGGTTCACAGAGGATCTCCACTCTGGATGGATTCTTGGGTTATAACCAGATTGTGGTAAATCTGGAGGACCAAGAGAAGACAAAATTCACCATCCCATGGGGCACCTTCATGTATGCTAAAATTCCAATTGGACTGATGAACGCAAGTGTAAATTTCCATAGGTCCATGGACATAGCATTCATCGATGAAAAGGACAAAATTCTGGCAATCTATCTAGATGACATCACTGTTTTTTCCAAGTATGATGAAGAACATGTCGCCCACCTATTGAAAATGTTCAAGAAATGCAGAAAGTTTGGCATTTACCTGAATCCTAAAAAGTGATTCTTTGTTATGAAAGAAAGGAAGTTATTAGGACATAGAATCTCTTAGGAGGGAATTAGGATCAATCCTAGGAGGGTTGAAGTGATCAACAAAATCGAGCTCCCTTGGAAGAAGGTTGAAGTTCAATCGCTTCTGGGGAAGGTAAATTTCCTAAGAAGATTCATAGCTGCATTTGCTGAAATAGTCAAATATATAACTAACATGCTAGGAAAAGACCAAGAAATTAGGTGGAAACCCGAATCCAGATAATCCTTTAAAGGCATAAAAAAGGCCATAACTGAAGCGCCCATTCTTGTGAGCCCTAATTTTTCCAAAGACTTTCTCATATTCTCATTTTCCTCAAAGCACGCAGTGGCATGGGTACTTCTACAAAAGAATGAAGAAGGATACGAGTAGTCCATATCCTTCTACATCAAGACTCTAAGAGATGCTCCCCTGAAGTACAACATCCTGGAAAAATAGGACTATGATTTGCTGCAGGCCCTAAAGGACTTTAGAGTGTACATTCTGCACTCTCATATCATCGCTCACATGCCCAACAGTGTTGTGAAGGAAATCCTAAACCAACCAGGTTCGAAGGGACAAAGGGGAATGTGGATAGCAGTTCTGCTTGAGTATGACCTGGAAATCAATCCCACGAAGTTGATCAAGGGCCATGGTTTTAGATAAAATTATGGCTCAGTCCAACTATGATGCTCTCTGCCTACACATGATCCCTGAATTGTCACTTGAAGAGAATAATCCTCAGAAACAGCCAGGTCCCCTAGTAGGTGAGCATTTTCTATCGTCTCCATGGTACAATGATGTCATTTTTGTCTTACATTATTTGCTAGCTCCGCAAGGCATAGATAAAACTAGGTCCAGGTTCCTCAAATAAAAAGCAACAAGGTTTTGCATCCTAAACGAGAAGCTGTACTGGAAAGAGCGATGGGGAGTTTTACTGAACTACATTGATGAACATGAGGTCATGAGACTTATTGAAGAATTTCATGCAGGGGAGTGTGGGGGGGATCACTAGTGGAAAACCATGGTAAACAAAATCATGAGATCAATATTCTATTGGCCTACAATATTTTCTAATACTCATAAGAAAGTGGTGGCTTGCTATAAATGTCATAATTTTGAAGGAAAGAGAAAATTGGTGTCATTACCTTTGAATAGCATCCAAGTTGAAGTACCTTTCCAACAATGGGGGATATATTTTATCGGAGAAATTAATCCTCACTCTTCAGGGAAACACAGGTGGATCCTCACCACTACTTACCACTTGAAAAAATGGATCGAGGCTATCCCCACAAGACAGGCTATCGAAATGATGATCATACAGTTTTTCGAGGAGAATATCATGTCCAGGTTTGGATTTCCTAGGAAAATAATCATTGATAACGCTCCAACATTTGATTCAAAAAATATGATCTCCTTCAGCTTCAAATACCAAATACAACTGGGACATTCCACAGCCTATTACCTCAAGGTAAATGGACTGGTAGAATCTTCAAACAAGAGTCTTATGAGGATCATAAAGAAGTTGTTGCAAGAAAATAAGAAGGCTTGGCACACTAAGTTGATTCATGCTTTGTGGGTTAACAGAATTAGTGTGAAGAATTTTATAGCCACCTCACCATTCCATCTGGTCTATTGTTTAGAGGTAATTTTTCCTAACTCCCTGAGCTTTCCAGTAATGAGATTGTTGCAAGAAGAGGACACTGAAACTCATCCCACCCAGAGGAGGATGTATCACTTGGTCGAGCTACAATAGAAATAGAACAGATTTTCAACAAAACTCAGCAATCTCAGGATAGATGAAAGAGATATTTGATAGAAGAACCAAACCTGATGATTTCCAGCTAGGAGACATGGTGTTACAACGGGATTCACCCCATGAGGAGAAGGGGAATCATGGGAAATATGACAAGCTATGGAAAGGCCCATATAATATCACCGCCTTCAGAGGAAAGATTGCTTATGTATTGGAAGAAATGGAAGGTGGATTGGTATTTGGAGATCTGCTTAATAGTAGGCTCCTCAAACATTACTTTTTGTAAGAAAATTTAGTCCCATTTTCATTGTATATATCATTTTTTTTAAATGTTTCTTGTGTGGATGGATTTTCGACAGAATTAAATCCCGAGGCAAGGGCAGTAAGGTCTCCAGGAGATGTTTTCATCAAGTTTTTATTTTTCGACAAGTTTTACAGTTGCAGGCACCAGGGTAGAGTTCGATATTTGTAGGAAGGACTGAAAACTTCCCTATGGCTCAGGCCTATGGTCTACGTAGTTCTCTGCCACCTCACAAGGAGGACAACATCCCCGAGTTGTAGCTGTTGTTAGCACCTGGTTCACACTAGTGCTAAAATTTTGAAGGGGCTTACAGGTGGGGTTGGCCTCATTTTTAGCGGAAAGGGTGGCAAAGGGGATAGGAAAAATAAAAGAGAAAATCTTGAAAACATGATGAGGATAGATGAAAAAGGAGCACAGTATAACTAGATCGATGGAAAAAAAAATTTGCCAAGGAGAATATGCACGGTCCATAAGACTGTGGAGGATCATGAAATTATGTCCCCCCCCTTAGACATTGATGATCACATTTATCCAATGCTTGCGATATACAGCAGAAATTACTTTCATGAAGACAATGTGCATGGTGGTTAGTAAGAGGGAGCACTGCGAAATTATAATAGGACCCACACATCTGAATGACCAAGAACTAAGGGCATTCCCGATATACGATGGAATCATTTTTCGTGAGGCAAATGCGCACGATGATTAACAAAATAATCCACCCCAAAATACTTAGCATCCCCATACCTCACAATGACAGAGATATGATATGGTCCATATCAATGGATCAGAGTGACTTCGATGAAAAAAGGTGTAAGGGATTTAACAAGGTGAACGATTGCAAAATCGCATAAAGGACCGAATCATACGATGGTTGATCTCTTGCGAGGATGAATTCTATGGTAAGGATCGATTTCTCACAATGCAAGGTGCATGAGAGATCAGGATCAGCATGTATACGAATCTCAGTTAGAGCATGAGCAAGAATCAATGGCATGGGTCAGGCTTGAGAAACTAAAACCATTAGGAGAAGTTTGGGAACATCACTATCAGAGAAAGCGAGCGTTGATCTTGTCAATTTTTTATGTCCCTATAAATTTGGTCACTGACAATGCTGTTGCATTTAAGTAAAAAAAGATAGTCAAATTTTGTGAAGCAAAGTTATGACATGAGCTGGGATATTCCAGGCGCAATAGAGCCCAATGGATCAGGCACTTAATCTATGGGGTTCTTTGCTACCTCATAGGGAGGATAGTATCCCCAATTTGGAGACATTGTTAGCACCACTATTAGCACCTGTGCTAAATTTGTGAGGATTTTTTTCCACATACATCTACATTGTTTCCCCCTGCAAAGAGTTAGCCAGTAAAATCATCGGTGAGGTCTGAAAATTCTATGTCATATGACCTAGAGGTGAGCAACAGTGGTTTGGAATGTTGTAAATGGGTTATTCCATGATGTGGCATTAACAAATATCAAAAATACTAAATTTATAACCTTGCATTTGAGTTCATATATGAAAATATGCTTAGGGTTATGTGGTGGCGGAAATGAAGGGTGTGGATCCAAAACGATTGGGATCAATGGTCACAAACAATTCTGCAAAGGAAAAGTGCTTGGTCTAAATAATTTTTGGTAATTGTGGAATGGTGTTAAACCGTGGGTAGGATCAACTATTATATCGAAAGGTGAAGGAAGATTGATGGTCTTCTCGAATTCCTCCAATGGAACATGCATGAAGGAGTGAAATCTCCAACTCCATGGAATCGAGTAGAGGCCGCAATTTCCAATGAATTAGATCACCCATGGTTTTCAATCTATGCTTGGGGTTGATTCCGCTGGACTAACTTTCTCGCTAGGGTCAACTTTGGGAATCAACGAAATTCTATATGAGGCACAAGTTTCGATGGCCTACATTAATACTTGATCTAGATCCACGACCGATATCCATTCCGCTGCTACAAATTGCACGGAGAAATGAAATCTCCATCTTCACAAAATCGGGTAGGGACTGCAAGTTTCTACAGCCCATATCAAAGCATGATCTAGATCCATGACCAATATCCATTCCGCTGCTACAACTTGCACACATAAGACAATTTTTCAGATCAACAGAATTTGGTAGGCTCCGCATAGTTTGACGGCTAGGATCAATTCTTGATTTATATCTATGACAACGATGGATTCCACTAATGCAAGGTGCATGACATATAGGAATAGTCAGACTCAGCGATATGTGGTGGGATCAGTACAATTCAATGACTCGATGGAGGAGAATTTAAGATCAACAATGGAGATTCGTTTCGCTGAGCAAAGATGTAGGGAAAATAAAGGGATGATATGACAAAGGGAAAAGGTCTGATGATTAGATCGACGGTTCTGGACGAAGGGGAAAAAAACCAGATGGGATGTTGTTTCCACTAGAAAAGGTGCAAGATGGATAGAAGAGTGGGATAATATAGAAGATACACGCATGTGAAATTGGGGCATTTGTATTTTAACTGTGCATTGGAAAGCGAGAGCAATACTGTGTAGAAAGCAGCTAGCTATGACAAACCCCATCAAGATACTTGTCACAGGATGAGGTAGGCCATGTTTTTCCATTACACAATGTATATAATATGGATGAGGTAGAAGGGTTAGCTAATCAAAACCAGGAATACCAAAAAATTGAAGAACTCTTTGAAGACAGAGATTCTGAGATTTTTGACACCATACTACTGAGTGGACCCATAGAAACTGTAAATAAAAAATTGAAGCTACTTAGGGACCATGGAACTAATATGCATGGAGTCTACAGATAATTTTTCCACCTTTTCTCCACTAACTAAACCCTAAATTTCCTTTATTTCATCAACTAGTGCGATGCTAGTTACTCTGCTTCCGAGAAGTTAGTCATGGATGCCTCTAGGTATAAAATCCTTTTCCCAGTCAACCCCCTCATCATTAGGAACACATTCTTCGTTCTTGAAGAGTTCAGTTAGAAATATAAAGAATACAGTGAAGAAATAATTGTCTAGTGTTGTAGAGAGTCGGCTATGGAAAACAAAGAGGCATTCTTTAAATCTTGTTTCAAACCCGACACCCATCTAAAAAATTACCCATATTTTGTAGATGCTAGTGAATTCAATTAGGAAACACAGTGCGTCACAACTCTCATGATTTCATTTTTAGGGATGGATACTGAAAAATACATCAGAGAGTCGATGATGAGTTTCTTTTTTACCCTGAGCACCTGTCCATTCGACTCAGAGGACCCCATCCAGTAATTCCAAGTTTCTTGTCTCAAGTTTGATGATTTCCTAGCTGAGAACATTCACTCTCATCTATTATATTTCCCTAAGACAAGAACCTTTAGATTTCAGCCCTATTTGTTGATAATGTTTCTGTATTTCAACAAAGAGAACCTTCAAATTCCATAAATGATGATCACATAGGAAATGAACAATGATTACACCAAATTCATGAACTTTTTTATGACCAAAGTGTATGGTGCCTTCTTCCATAAGAAGCTACCCATGGTGTTACCTGAGACAAAGGAAGCCTTGCCGTCCTCCCATGAAAAGAGGATCAAAGGTTGGTTCTTGTTAGAACAAATTAAAGTAATCAGCTTATACATATTTTTCCATCAACCTTACAGGATGCTGACCTTATTGACTCTCAAGGTGTTCGCATTAGATCTATTCGGATAGACGCTGATAGTGTAAAATCAACACTTCCTGAGTTTCAGGAAGTATTTAGAGATTAAATTTTCCTTGGGTCATAGGCCCATTTGTCATAAAAAACAAGCCTTCTCTCCCACTGGTAGAGAGTCTTCTTATAGAGTTGGGGTTCCCTACTGAGGCTACCAGCAATTACAATCCCCATTACATCATATTAAAAAGAAGGAAAACCAACAAAAACAAGCCCTTTGAGAGCCATGAGGTGGATAGCCTGATTGAGGCTACAAATTGGTTAGAATACCCCCAAAAGAAGTAGGGAGATGATGGTATGGAGGAGGATCCCACTTCTCCAATGTAGGGAAACAACTCACCTCCACCTGGCACTTCAAATATCGGCCTAGCAGCAGAGTAGATCGCACAATTGGCTAGTGTCTCTGAGCATTCCAACAAGAGGGACTTCTCTTATGTCATGGACATAGAGGATGAGGACACAACCAACACACCAAAGAAACATAATTTATATGATGTAGGGTGGATGGTATAGGAAGATGGTGGGAAAGGCGAGAAGAATCAAGTAAAGGTCAAAGGTCCTACCTTTGAGGTTCAAGAATATGAATTTTCCCAAACACCTGAAGGCTCAACAAACCGATATAGGTCCAAGACTAAGATATTGTACAAATACAAAGAAAACAAGGACATCACCATGAATGAATCTCTCAAATTGTTTGTAGAGGTTGGAAGTAATGGCAGAAGGATATGACCCTCATATTAGAGAGTGAGAAGGACCTCAAGGCGAAAGAAAATGATCTAAAGAAAAGGTTACAAGATAAGGAAAGGGAATTACAAGAGAAGGAGAAAGAACTCAAAAAGGAGGATATTCCTCCCATCACCGAACCTGGTGATTTATCCATCGTTCAAGCCCTGGAATAGGTAAGTCTGAAGGAGTTGGAGCTGACAGGATTGAAGCACCAGAACAAGAACCTTGAGGGCTTGGCATTGGAGAGAGAATGTGAAATACAGAACTGGGAAACAAAGTGTGCAGAATTGTAGGGTAAGAATGAGAAAGTGGTACTGCAGGTCATAGGGAAATCAACAGTCCAGGGGGAAAAGCACATAATATGGGATGCCCTCATATTAGAGGCCACTAAGGTGAGGCCCTACCTATATTATAGTTTGTACAAAGAAAGGGTTATACAAGAAACCAAACAAAGTCTTACAATAGTTAAAGAGAAGCTAAATAAGAAACCTGTTGACTATGCTAAAAATACTATAGAGTTTCTCAATGGGCTGATAGAAGAGGAGATAAAAAAAGTTGGCATAAGGGACAAGATTTCTATAATCACTTGGGACGGGAAGGTGGTAAATCAGTACCATCATTTAGAAACTGTTGAGGTTGATATTGGTATCATGGCACATGAGATCAAATTTTTTATCAAAATGTTTAACCCTTTTGGTAAAAATGGGGCTACAATTATTCTTGAAGGAAAAGGGCGGCATGTTGTCACATAAAGAATACCATGACCAGTTGATTCGATGCGGGTTGGACCACTCCCAATTCTCAGATATGCAACAGTATTTGTCAGGAAAGACAACTATTGATAAGCTAGCAGATGACTTCAAGATAGTGTTCACTTTTAGGGCCACATGCGCACAGCTGCTGGATTTTTCATATAAGGACCATGTGGAAATGTAAGTGTTATTGAAGGAGATCATGTCCACTCTATAATTACCTACTACATATCAGTGGAAAGAGATCGATAATTTTTGGAGGACCAAGTACGTTCTGCATGCCCAAGGATGATAGACATTAGGGGGAAGTTGGTAAAGACAATATTTACAATGAGGATGGGATACTTCACCCCATCGGTAAAGGAATAAGCCGGACCGAGTCAGTATAAGACCATTGGAGGTTATTTGAACAATCATTTTCAATCAAGTAAGCCTAAGTCCTAGATGTCGCATTACTATATTAATCAAGCATGCACGTTATTCCATATTTCCTGATTTATGTTTAAATCATGGTGAATGTGCCACCTCATAGTTGTTAGGATTTGCAATGATGATTTGGGATTGATTCCCAATTTTTGTAACTGAATTTGGCTCTATTTGGAGATTTGTCTTGGTATCCCATGACACTATAAATGTAAACTATATGGAAGAGTAAGTGTTGGACATTCATTTTGAATCCTTTTGTGCTTGGATTGTATCCCTGTAAACTTTCTTTGAAGTTTTAATGAAAAATTTCTCCCACGTTTTTGAGATTCATCACAATGTTCCATGTTCAGTTTATATTTCCTGTTTGCATCATTTTTGTATGTGTAATATTATGTTAATTATTTCTAGTTGTATGTGAGGAATTTGTTTTATTAAGAACTCCTTTCATGAGAAATGGCATTCATAATGCGTTTATAATGATTGTTGTGGAATTCATCCTTCGTTAGATGCTCCATTTTTGTAATTATCCTTATTGTTGCTTCTATTAAAGGTGTTTTCAAGAGATCCATCGATAGATAGGTGCCTCTTGCTTCACTGGTCTTTTTCTCCTTTCCCATTCAACCACTTGAATATATTTGACTGAATATAACACCCGCTTTGCCTCAGATTACAAAAGGAAAATCACTTCTCATTATTTACTGTAATACTCTTAAATGATTCAGATTGTGACTCCATTGCCCAATGGTGTTTAACATTTGTTTGTCCTAAAGTCTCCAAATTACAAATATTATGTTCTTATAAGATATCTATCCTTCTAAATGCTTTCTTAAAACCATATGTGCATGTGAATGTTCTTGTGACAAAGAGAGAGCCCTCTCTGACTGTATAGGCTAGAATACAGTCTAAAGATTGGTTTGAAATGGTTACCCTAGTGTTCTCCCACAAAAACCATAGGAAAATAATTGGGTGATAATCGTACCAACATCTGCATGTACATGATCAGTATTAGTATGTGTCACCACCCAAAAATATGTTTTTGTTTATTTCATGATATAAAAAAATTAAAAAAAAAAGTCAAATAATTCAAAAGTAAAATTTATTTGGGATTGTTACCTATGTCTCCATATGCAAATCCATGTGGAATGGGAATATCTAGATCACCATGGAAGTCTATACCTACATAGGGGTAGTCATCTATGGCCACGATATGTCTACGCCACCAGTGGAAGAAGCCAGGTGGGTAGGGTGTAGCTACACGCCCTCCTCCTAGCCATCGTATCACACCTTCCCATCTCATCTGAACTGGATCCCAAGGACCATGTGGAGCAATATGGACTCTTGGGCTTAGGCTCGATATAGGCTTGAAGAAGAAGGTACTCAAAATGCTAGAAAAAAAAAAGTTTCTTGTTCTGCCCATCTTGTAGTCCATGAATTGTTGTTTCATGTTACCCAACAGAGAGGTACTCCATTCATATATAGTCGGCCTCATGCACTCAACTGTGTAAAACATAAGAGGCCTCAAATCCTAATGAATAAATGTTAACCCCACAATCTTGTCCAATTCTAGTACTATGGACTTGAGGCCAAGGTTCTGAATAGATTTCACTAGGACCTAACTTCCAACATTTTATGTTTCTGGAAGGCAGTATACAACAATGTACTCATTAATGGTGAGGTCACCTCCAACCCCACGAGCTCTTAAGTTGACTATCTCTCCTTGGTAATATAATCCAGTAATAAAATATATGTCCTCAACCTGAAGGCTAAGGGGCATCCCATCAATCTAAAAGGTCTCTATGTCCAGATCCCAATAATCCACAAGCATTTGGAGTAGTCTTGTTTGAGCCCTTAATCTCCCAAGATGCCAAAAATGATACAAACCACATTCCCTTAAGGCTTGTTGGGAAACCATGTTACCTTACATGGCTCTATCAACCTATTTGTGCTCACATTAACGCCACTCGAATACCATACTGTAATAAAAATACAAGGATTTGATGAGTTTTTTCCTTGAAATTTGGTATGAGCAACCTCATACATGATGTTTTCCTTAACCGAAGTGTGTGTACATGGAAATCGTGGGATCTCCTATGTATACTCGGCCCATACACGACTCGATGAGCTATAGGTCACGTGGGTCGAGATACCAAACTAGGGGTTCTTAAAAATAAAAACAAACCACTGAAAATTAAAATAAAACCATTGAAATGAAAGAGTGTGGGAAGTAGATTTACCTGGCTTAGGCGGTTCCTGGTTTCATGGCCCATAACTCCTGGAATCAGTGTTTGAAGCTCATGGCTCAAACTAGCTCCAAAGTACTATGTGTGGTAAAATTCTCAGATGGTATGGTGAAAATTACTTTTTTACTATTTTATAATAAAAAAATTGAAACTTTTACCCACTACTCTATAGTTTTTACCCTTATTGACTCTTTTGAACTGTTTTTGCCTAACGTTGTGGTGTAGGGACCTGTTTCGAGTGTACTTTTACTGATATCTTGACTTGTTTGTATCTATTACAAGTATAAATTTGAACTGGCATATAGGTTAGGAAAACATGTACAGCTCCATTATTCATCGCCTTATGACCATGTCTCCTTGACTATAGGTACGAACCCACTTTGTAATATCATGGAACCTTTACATTGCTATTAGAAGCGGCATTATGTAAGTGGTAGAGATTTCCTATTCATGGTTTCTCTAGTTAGATCCTAATTTCCAATTTGGTATCCATGCTGAGATTCTTCCACTAGGTTTGGGAGTCCCTTGTATGCCTGCCATGTCTTTGAGCAAGATCCTCATATCCCTCTTGAAATTTATGCTCGCCATTTCACATAGGGAATCCCTTGTATATCAAGCTGTAATTGCATTTCATGTGGTTTTATTTCCTTATTGAGCTTTATGCCGGCTCCCCGCTTCATAGTTATAAGCCGTATAGCCCGATATTGTCTCAATCCTAGCCAAGCAGAGCCTTTTATATATCCTTTGCATCTTTATCATCCCTTACCGGGATGAGACCTTCCCCCGCGTGTCCTTATCCTACACATGCTTCCTTGCATTGAGAATAGGTATGTTCCACTTATTGGAACTAGTTTTCTTTCCCACGACACTCTTCTCCTCCTAGCTAGGTACTATAATCACTTTTATTCTTTTTCAAGCTTTCTAATCTAAAAAATTCCAAAAAATTAAAAACATAAAAAACCAAACAGGAAATGATATTACTTTTGGTAGTTGTCGAGTCGTGTCACCTTCAAAATGAGAACTGTATATCACATCCATTGGTTGGGTTATTACTATGATTTTAGGAGTTGTATTTTTTATTCTCAGTTTCCTCCATTGACTGGTTATGCTTCTAGTTGCTATGGAGCCTCTTTCGATGCCTCCTGCGTCACAGAGATGTCCCAGTTTGAATGTTGAGTCTATGTTGCCTATTCAGTCACTATCTCCTTATTCTCTTGTTTGAAGAAATTTTTAGCATCATTTGACCATTCCTTAGTTATATTGTCTTTGCATGTCAGCCATTCCCGATACAGTTACTTGTTTCTGCACATATTTTTCATCTAAGTTCTTCCAAATTATCCAACGGTGTTGAGTTCCTCATGTTGGTTGATTGGGGATGCATTAATTCCCTCCTTCTAACGGATTCCATTCCATTGAATTCATATCATTTATTCAGGAATATGAGTATAGATTCCATTGAGTGCCTTGAGACTTACATTCATCAGTTGTAGGGTCTCCCTCCATCGACAGTTTTGGGAATACCTCAATGTTCCATGGTCAATGGATTCGTTCAAGTGTTTGACCTCAACAAATATATTCGTACTTGTTAGATTTCACTCTGTACCTTGATTTACATTATCATTATTGATGGGATATCTCACTTCTGTTAATGGCATACATCACTAACCGATAATCAGAGGATGGACCATCATGTTTGAGCTTGACACCTTTATTCATATTATGGGACATGTACTCATAGTAGTTTGCATAGAAGATATCCAATATCAATGGCATTACACATATGCTACCTCTCCAATCGTGCCAATATTTATCGGATGTCATCTCTCATGACCATATTCTAGTGTATTATTAGATATCTTCATCCATTATGGAGATCTTGTTGAGTATATAATGTATGTGGCGATGACCACATGTGACATATGTCTATTATGCTTATTCATTGCCATTGTACTCTTATGTATCCGGAATGGATGCCCCAGATACATAAGAGTACACGAACAAGTAACTATATCCTGCATGTGCTTCTTCTAGAATGGGTCCCTGCTCATGCGGTAGGATACATCGTCGTAAGATTTCATCTAGTCCAAGCTTGCATAAATGCCCAACGATCAGCTGGAAATATGAAGCCTTTACTACCAATTGCTTCTTCTGACTAGTTGACAGGTTCTTAGGGGCAACACTAGTGTCCAAGAATTGAATAATTGGGGCACAATGATCATTTGCGATGTCAACATGGAAAAGTTGTGCATCTGATAATTCGTCATCAATATTGGTTGGTTATTCTTCGGTCTCAATGTGAGACAAGTGATTAGGACTAGTATTCAACCATCCTAGCTTCACAATTATTTCAAATTCAAATTCCTGAAAAAGTAGCATCCACCGACAGATATTCCCCCCCAACACAGGCTTATTGACCAAATATTACAAAGTGAAATGATTTGCGAACATCTTGAAGTGACCACCTAACAAGTAGTGCCTAAATGTTTGCAAGGCATAAACCATTGCCAAGCCTTCTTTTGCAGTTGTTGTGTAATTTCGTTTAGCAAATGACAACTTCCTACTGGCATATGCGATCAGGTGATCCAAGTTGCCCTCACCTAGTTGCACAAACACAACCCCCAGTGCAACAAAAGAGGCATCAACATGCACATGGAACTCCTTGTTCCAATCATGGAATACCAGTATGGGTGTGGAGGCCATCTTGGGCTTCAGTGTGTCAAAAATTCCTTGACATTCTTGACTCCATTCAAATGCAGTATCCTTCTTTAAAAGCTTCTCCATGGGGGCAATAATTGCAGCATATCCTTTGATGAACTTATGATAGTACCCCATGTGCCCTAGTGTCACCTAAAGCATCTTCACATTCATCGGCAGTGGAAAGCTAAGAATTAGCATGATCTTTGCTGGATCAACCAACAGGCCTTCCTTACATACTATGTGTCTGATTAGTATTCCAAACGGTGCACAGAAAATGCATTTCTTAGAGTTTAGTGGGATTTTATGCTGTTGACACCATTCCAACATCAATCGCAGGTTTTCTAAATTATCTCTAATCAAACCATAGGCTATCCAGTCATCCATGTATACTTGTAGGAATGTTTGAATGAAATATTTGAACACAGTGACAACCACTCGAGAAAAGACTGCTGGCGCATTCTTCAACCCAAAAGGCGTGACTGTATATTGAAAACGACCCCATTCAGTGAAAAACATGGTATTATGGTGATCCTCCTTTGCAATTCAGATCCGGTGGTATCGCAAAAAGCCATTTTTGAAGAAATACAACTTCTTACCACTTACTCTTTCAAGGACCTCATCTGTAAATGGAGTCAGGAATGGATCATGCATGCAGGCATCATTCAACCTTCTTATGTCGACGCAAAATGCATATTTCACTGGTATTTTTATCCTAAACCACCATGGGGCTTATCCACTCAGATTCTTTGATAGGCTCAATGATCTTAGCATCCAGCATCTAGTCAATCTCAGCCTTCATGTGGTCCTTGTATCATGGGTTCAGTCGATATGGCCTTTGTCGCATGGGTTTTGCATCTGGTTTCAACGGGATTTTCATCTCCCCCAGGTCCCCTAATATCCCCTTCATTTCTAAGAACCATGTTAGGAAAAGATCCCAGAATTCATGCAGCATGTCCATGATTTTTGCCATTGTTTCCTCACCCTAATAGTCCCCAATATTTGAAAATTTTGGGTTTTCTTTCGTCCCAGTGTTGAATTTCCTGATCTTTAGCGACTGACTTATAGAATCCATTGGTATGTTTGGCACTGCAACATCGCAGCTTCCTTCTGAATCTGAAATATTAACATTATGCAACCCATCATCATATTTAGGTTCCCCAGATAGGTTGTAACATGTCACCATGGATTGCATCGAGCAGTGCACATGTGGATCAACTGGATATGTTACAAGGACGACCTTCAGCACTACGTCGCAGATGATTTGTAATGCATTATGTACCTCTAGGTTAGAAACCTAAAAACTAAACTTCTATGCAAAGAAAACGAACAACTCCTCCCAAGTGGTTATAGTTCTATGCAGTTCTACCGCTACATACCAGGATCTCGGCATCTCATCCAGGGTATGAACAAAAGCATGGACCCACTCATATTTAGGTCACGATGGCCATAAGGCCTAACATTCCATGAAGTGACTAGCGGAGTCATTTTGTCAATCGTATCTCCCAGCATGATAGACCTTCGAATCGCCAAAGTGCACCATTATCAATCTTCGACAATGTCCTTAGTTGTGGATCATCTACTTGTGCATCGCCCACCACTGGGCTGGGGTAGCCTTCAGTACTACATCTAGGGAAAATACCCTTTGTGGTTCAAACACTTTCTCTTCGAATTCTTGAAGGAAATATGATAACACTGGTAGTCCTTCATAAATTGGTAGCTCAAAAGTCTCAGTTTCTACATGACGAAGAGACTGTGTGATCAACCCACATTTTTTGAACGACACCTCATGCAACCTATTATGCCAATTTTCCAGAGCATCGTCACAATCAGAGGATGCAGAACTAGTGTTGTGCCATCTAAGTTCACCATCGTCGGTAGGGTGGATATAGTCTTCTGAGATATTATAGGCATGATCCCAACTTCTACCAAATTCATCCCTCATAGATTCAATATACTGACATCCTTCATGAGGGTCCATGGGAAAAATAACCCTGACATCTTGGTTCTCAAATGTCATAACTCATTTTTGAAATTGATAACCACCATGCTATCATTAGCCCACCCAATCCCTAATAGTGCGGGATATGAACCTCCATCTTCAACCACTTCTATCACATCAAAATTAGCATACATTTTCATACCTTCAACATCGACAACCATGTTTGAAATGTGACCAATGGGATGATCCTTTGCCTGATTTTCTAGTTGTAGCTGCACTGACGACCATCCACTGTCAGCTTCCCCATTAGCTACCAAGTTTGCTTGGTCATAATTTTTACATTTGATATGAGATCCAGAATAACCAAGTCAACCTCATAATCTCCAATCTGGATGTTCATCCTCATCTCCTTACATATATTCCTATTTTGCAAGGATTTCACCATGAAATCCTTCAATGTCTTATCCTGGTGGTACAATAACTTCTCAATATCAACAAGGGCTTTGGTATCCCTTGTGAGCAACATAAAACTTTCAAAGAACTATTGCAAGGTACCATGCTTCTGTGATGGTCCTGCATCTATAGATGGATCCAAAGCAGATGGCATGTTGATAATAGGTAACTTACCCGAAGTTCTCCCAATTGCATGCTTGGTCTCGAAGAAGGTGTCTTTCTTTGTCACAATATCAAATGCTACCTTTTTATTTCCGGCGAACCAAACTTGATGACATGGTCCATCTTCCCCAGTTTTCACACCAATGCAAGTGACAAACCCAACATCGACATCCTTCATTCGCGGTTCAGCTTGAATTATTGCAATCATCGATCCTTGATTTAGGTTCTGGGGTGGGTTCTGATTCAGTGACGGGTTCGTCGACTAATTCTTAAGCTATGATGAGATATAATTATGGATTGTCAGCTAGTTCTACACTTGGAACGTTGGCTAGTTCTAAGTCAGCACATTCTGTAACTGAGGAATGTTCCCAACCTACCATTCTATAATCAACTGAGGGAAATTTTCAACATTATGATTGTTGGTTGTATAGTATGTACACTGCGTATGAGGACACTCCCTCTAGTAGTGCTTGAATAATACATAGGTATAACACTTGATTGATTCTCGACCTCATCCTCTTCCTCGGCTGAAGCCTCCCCCTCGTCCCCTGAATCCTCCGCAGAATCCTCCTCGGACTCTTCCTTGCTGAAATTGAGGCTAGGCCAATTGCTACTACGAGGGGTTTGGTTGCTGCTGGACATAGTACGTAGCTTGGACATATTGTGGCTGAGGCTGAACGAGCGGTACTTGATTATACTGCGATCGTGGTGCAAACTATGGTTGCACTACGAACTGTGACGTAAACTACTGCTGTGGTTGTGATGGGATAAAACTGCATCTGGGGCAATGGTGTATACTGCACCTACGCTACTGGTTGTGCCATCTATGATGGTGCTTGCATTTCCTGGGGTTCCTCACCTTTCACAAAGTAGGAATCATATGTCCTTTCTTGGATCAAGTCATAAGCTTGACATTTTTTACCGTCATGTCCTACTGACCGACAAAAGGTACAATAAAGACTCTTTGTATTGGTAACCATGTTTTACATGTAGTCGTAGTTCTCATGTCGATGTCCATAGACATGACATATGTGGCACCGTGGTACACCAGTGCAACTCAATGGGTTCAAGGCTCCTGAAAGCAAATAATTTCGGAACGTCAGACATCTATCCTTGGTGTGTCCATTCGCACGAAACCAGGTGCACCAAAGGTCATCATGATATTCATTAGCCTTCTTGATATCTTGCAGTTGGAGCATCAAATTGGCCAATTGTGCTTGAATCTGGTTCATCTTGACTGTGGTTTCTCCTATCGGCAATGATTCTAATTTCATCGTGATTTCTAGAGCCTCGCTCTGTATCATAATCTTTTGCTGCATTAGTGGATGTTTGATATGCAGGACAAGTGAAGCAATGAACCACTCCTTATGCTAAAGATCGCTCATTTGGAAGTTGAATCAAGCCATAAATGTCTTATACCATTGATCAAAGTCCCAAATTGTTTCATTGGGGAACTGCTTGATTTCTTTCAACTCGATAATGTACTGAGCCTCAGACTTCGGCTTCTTGAATTCTTCAAATAAACCCTTATGGATCTCATACAATTTTTTCGATATATCTACCTGAGGAACCAGCATGAATCAAATGTACCAATCCAGCACATGACCCTTGCGGGTAGTTTCCAGATGGCTTTTCTTGACATTGTCATCCATAGTTTGCCGTGTAATCCATATCACCTCGTACAGGAACTGGTATTTCTCTGGATCATCAGTGTCATTTCCATGGAATATTAGTAGCTTTATTTCATTACCCTCCATTCTGGGCCTTCTTCCTTCGGCTGGTACTCTACTGCTAGACTGCTGCCGACCCATCGGGAAATTCAACATAGAATGTGTGTTTCTTCCTGGTGGTGGAGTAGTGCACAGAGGTGTAGAAACATTACTGCTGGGGTCAATACTATCGTTATCCTAGGCGTATCCTGGGCCTCGTCATCCCTGTCATCACTAAAAGTTCACTTTGTCACATGTGGTTGTTGTTTGCAGTATCGCACTTCGACTGCGGCAGGACCTTCTGCTATCCTTTTCCTCTTCTCTCGAAACTTTGCTCCTCCTCTTGTACAACCACTTATTTCCTCGACGACCTTCCCAATATCACCAGAACTCATGTCCATCTACCCCTTACCTTTCCATGTGTCTCCCCCCTTTCATCACGGTGTCTACAGCCTCCATACACTAGAGTTCCACTAGTCTTGGTCCATCTTCATAATAGATTTTTCACAAACAAGCTGTTTAATAGATAGCTGCAAAGACAACAAAAACCTACATCATGGTCCGTTGAAGAACTCTCTTTCTACTTCGCTAAATGACTTATTGGTATCAACCACAACCTCGGTGATGTATCCCTTTGGGATACTATCAAACCACACCTCAATAGCCCGCAATGCCCTATTGTCTATTTCTTGCAATTCCTAGATCAGATTCGGATTCCAAGATGTCAGTTCTCCTCCTTGGAAGTTTTTCTTTTTAGAAGTGAACTTCACCAGCCACTCATACAAGATGATAGGAAACTCATAGAAGAACCATTCATGAGGACCGTCATGAATATATATGTCTAACCAATTTCCCATCGACAGCTTCGGATTCTGATTTTCTATTTTCAGCAAATTCTCGCAATTTTAGACAAAACCACTTCTTGATCTCCTATCGGGTCGGATGCCAAGATATATCCTCCTTTCAATAGAAACTCGGTCCTGTCAATAGAAACATTTGTTGGAAAAAATCCATCAACAAATCCTCATCGACAGGGGTTCTCACTCTATCGACGCCCAACCAGCGTGATCTCCCTGAGCACTAACCCAAACAGGTTTTACCCTTGCCTAGCAACATCTGCAGAGCGGACGAAGTCTCACCTGAGATGTTCGAGGGAGAGTTGTTGAAACCGAGTTTCAGGTAGTAGGAAGGGAAGATGTGGAGTCTGTGACTTTGACTAGATAACTAGCATATTATAGAACTAAGACAGTCCTCATGATTCATCTTCACAACTACGAATCTAAGAGATCACATCATTCATTTATTGCAGCAATATTATCGCAGTAGTAACAACATTAATAAGCTTCATCATCATTGCAACAGAATTGGAACAAATAACATCATCATTTTATTACAACAACATCAGTAAATCATAACATATTCAATAGACTTCTCATTGATATCGCAGCAGAGAAACGGGAAATAGAAGACAATATTTATGTAACAACTGTCATGTCATATTAATTCTGCAATAGATCCAAAACAGATAATTATTCTCCACAGCAGGAGACCGGTTACATCCCAAAATTCAGTATTTGACATAGATAGATCATAGATTGTTTAAAATAGAAGACTCGTCAAAACTGTAGACAGATCGTAACAAATCTCCTACATCATACGATTATTTATGTGTGTCCCATACAATTGCAACACTAGTTCTATATATAGGCTTGCGCCTTTACATCAAAGGTCCACTGCTAACTAACTTCTAATCACTAATGACCTATGTCCATAAAACATGGTCAATTAATACAATAAATATTCAAAAACGGTTATTCTTCTACCCACCGCACTTATATGGCCTTGCGCGGTGTCACATGAGCTTGCGTAGCTACCACGATGCTATGCAACTCACTTCCCCAAAATGCCTGCCAACATATTTGTAGTCATATGCTGATATTTATCACTGTATTGTACTGATGAGTGGCTGGTTCTTCCACCCGAGTCTTTATTACTCCACTTCTAGGATGGATATAATGTATTTTTTCCATCATGTTACCCATCTAACCTCAGACATTAGGGGGCATCTGTTATAGCTGATTTTACCACACTTGGTAGATCACACTTTTATGGCATTCCATGTCCCTCTGCAAACTGTTTGGACCCCCCTTGTTCAAATTATACTTTGATGTCCTAATAAAATCCCTTAAAAGCACTTGTTTATGGTTGTATGGGACTTTTAAGCTAATACCTGTGTGTACATGTAGCTTGCTCCACTGTATCCTGTGTACATCAGGAAATTTACATAATAATAAAAAAAATTGTACTTTTCCTCAACGAGTCTCAAATAACTTGACTCTTGCCCTTCCATATTCTTGGAAATGCTATGAATCAACCCTCCATTATCGATTCGAGGGCTATATATTGAGCCTCTTGGATGCATTGAAGGAGGAGAATTTTGGAGAGCAAGGAAACTATAGTTCATTATTGCCTCATTTACTTATGCTTTATTCTGAATCCCTTTGTCCCTTTGGAGCACACATTGTTGCTCTTCCCAAGCTTTCCATTGCTTTGTAAGATTTCCATTGTGATGGAAGATTGAAGTGGTGGAGGCCTAGGTGCAGGACTCGATTTATCCATTTCAACGAGGTGCCAATAGAGTTTGTCACTATCCTCTATTGTCATGCACCCATACCCCATTATCATGTGGAATTAAAAATTTCATCGAGAACCTTTACTATTCATCGAAACACAAGGCATAGCTACGAACCACTTCTTGACATTTCCAACACTTTCATGCTCCCTCCTATCTTCCCTTGAGTAATTTGATGATCTATAAGGAAAGGTATCAGAGGATAATGGACGATACAGAGAAAATGCGACAGAAAAAAATGATCCCAAATGGTCCCATAGCTGGAACCAAATCGACGGCTCAGAATCCACCTGCAAAAATCAAAGGTGCAGAAAGCCTGAGTTGCAGGATCGAAAAGTTACAAAGGTTTCAATTTCACTTCCTGCAACCTGCATCCCACATCCTACATCGGGAACATATCAACGGCAGAAAGTCATCCCGTGAAGATCGACGGTGTAGAAACTTGAATTACGGGATTGGGAATTGTGGAATTCGCAACACCGTGATCCCGCATCCCGCATTGGAGAGGACTGTTGCAGAATGAAAACTGCAGAAGCCGTAATTCTCCAAACCACATCCCGCAAGTTGTGGAATATAAAATTGTGGAAACCAAGATCTGCAAATAGGCATCCTGCATCCCACATATTGAAATCCCACCTCTTGTAGATTGCGTAAAGGAATATTTCTAGTAATAAAATCAACTTTTTAACTAAAATATTGGATAGATTTCATCATTCAGGCCATCACCAATCTAGCCAATCTAACCCCACAACTTAGTTTAAATGCATTGAGGGAAAACATACATAGATTCCTATAATTGTAGTTATTCAAAGAAACAATGCATCAATTCAACACAGCAACATATTCATCATATTCCATCAAGCAATTACAGTGCAAGAACTACAATTGCAGAGATTAACATAGACAATAACACTTATCTTGAACATAACTTATCCTGCAACCAACTATGTCACTGCAACGTTCCACCCAACCATAGGTCAATGTGCTCATCAATCTCTCAGTGACACCCCCACCCCCGAGCTGGGCATGATTTCCTCAAATAATAAGGGAACACTAGTAGATTCATACATAGCCAAGGATGCAATAACACTCGGCCAAGCCAACACAGTTGGGTTTATCAGGCTATAGGGGAAAACAAACCAAGAGATGGGTTTCACAGGACACTCAGCCAATCCATCTTACCGTTGAGTATCACAGACTGAACACAGTCAAGCCAACACTCACCTTTAAGGATCAGTCAAGCCAACATATGGTTTATCAGACTGTACACAGTCAAGCCATATCACTACTAGGTTTATCAAGCTACCTATCCAAGCCATATTTCACAGTTTGGTTTGTCAAACTGTCCAAACAAAGGTTACTCACAAGGACAAACTCAACAATACATAACCAAGCCAATACATGGGTTTACCATGCTACCAGCCAAGTCATCTCTCCAGTTGGGTTTATCATGCTTCTAAGGTAATGGGAAGGAAGAACTGCTAAGCTAGTGAGCTCATCTATAGAGCTAAGAACACCTTCACATTACCTATATGGCCTGGATTCCCCACTGCCTACACACCCAACACAATGAAGTGTCCCCTTCTTTTCTCCACAGTCCCTCAGGCTACACCTTCCCTTCCAGTGCTCTTCAATATGTGCATAGCAGGTTTACTAGCCACTCTTATCTTATTGTGAGGTTCCACACTAGTTTTATCAAGCACATTTTCCATCTCTCCCACTCCTAAGTCTTGTATATGGTCCAGACCCAAACTCGGGTGCACAACACAAACAACACATGCTTACTCTGTAACATGAGTAATAGGGTCTCATACACTCTATAGTTTAAGATAACGTTGCAACACAACAATCATATTCTTTCCAATGGAAAAACACTCGCAACATGTGAAGGATACACACATGAAGATCTCAGCTGCTGAAGAGCTTCCATGCAAATCGAGAATGAAGATTGTTATAGAGAAAAATTCCTATGGTTTGGGGTACCACAATAGACAGAGTAACCACATAAATGAATCCTTTCTCATATGCAATAGAAACCAAACATCTAACACTAAAGGAACTCGAAACATACCTTATTTCGGATGGTTGATGTAGAGCCCCATTGAGATTTTCCACTCTCACTTGTATTAGCAAATTTTCTCTCTCAACATTCAGTAAACAAGACAAGCTTGCTATATAATTGTGTTAGACCTACTCTAGCATATATAATCAATAAAATATAAGCATTTAAAAGAATCCATGGATTCAATACTCATTTAAATACACATTATTGGACAGGAAAATATATTTCTATTAATATAAATCAAAGATTACAATAGTGACAACCTCTGGCGGCACGTCTGCGGACTGGAGAGACTGATTCCTCCACTTGGGCCTCCACCACTTCAATCCTCCATCTCTTCATAGCAAGCTCACAAGCAAAGGAAATCTAGGGAAGAACACAAAGTGCTCCAAGGGACAAAGGGATGAAGACTCAAGTATAAGCTCCGACAACAATGGACTATATTTTTCTTGCTCTTCAATTCCTCTCCTTTCAATGTATCCAAAGGGTTCCTTATATAGTGCTTCAATGGGGTAATGGAAGGTCAAATCCAAGCGATCTCAAGGCATATGAAAGGCCAAGAGACAAGTTACTTAGATCCACATCAAGAAAAACTCCAAAACTATTTGGCTTTTTGCACACATCCTGATGTACGTGGGTTTGAGGGTCATATCCATGTATATATGCAAGAATAGGTTTAAAAGTTGCATATAGAAAATAATGCATGTTTTTAGGGATGATATTGGAAACATCAAAGGTACAAAAATGGTCCATGGGGTCCAAAGAGTCTGCAGAGGGACAAGGAAGGCCATAAAGGTGTGATCCACCATGTGTGGTAAAATCAGCTGTAACAGATGCCCCCTAATGTGTGACGTCAGAGGGGTGATATGATGGCCAAAATACATTATAATTCCATCCTAGAAGTGGAGTGATGAAGAACCAGGTGGAAGAACCATCCATCCAATAGTATAATACAATAATCAAACTCTACATATAACTGCAAGTAGATATAGCAGTCTCGGATACATAAGAGTACAATGGCTATGAATAGGCATGATACAAAATATGAAATGTGTGGTTATCGCCATGTACAATATAGATAGATCAGAATCTCCATGATGAAGATATACAAAGGATCATGATCTCCATAATGGCTGAATATATCTGACATACACTGGAATCAAGTTACGAGAGCTAAAATCTCATGAACACTGGCACAATCAAGGAGGCAGCATATATGAAATGCCACCAATGTGGAAGGCCTTCTACACAATCTGCTACAAGTACATGTCCTACTATGTGAATAAAGGTGTCGAGGTCGAACATAGTAGTCCATCGTCTGATTACCGGTCATTGATGTATACCATTAACAGACGCGAGATCACCCACTGATATGAAAATGGGAATCAAGGTACTAGAGTTGAAACTAACAAGTGTGAATAAATGTGTTGAGGTCGAACACTTGAGAGAATCCATCGATCAGGGGACATTGATGTACTACCAAAACTGTTGATGACGAGAGAAACTTCCACTAATGAATGCAAGTCTCAAGGCACTCAAAAATGACTCTAGATTCCTATCCTAGAATAAATGATATAAAGTCGATGGGATGAAATACGCTGGAAGGAGGGAATTAATGCATCCCTTGTCATCCAACATGAGGTACTCATTGAATCTGTATAGTGTGGAAGGACTCAATCATAATGTGCATGAACCAGTTTCAGTACTGACAATGGTCGACATGCAAAGTAAAGAGAACTAAGGAATGCCCAAATCAGCTTTCAACTTCTTTCGAACAAGAGCATAAAGGCGAATGGTGACTGAATGTAGGAAGCATAAACTCAATATACAAAACTGGGACATCTCTGTGACATAGGAGGCATCGACAGAGGCTCCATAGGGACTAGAATCTTAACCAATCGATGGAGATAAACTCAGAGAAATGAGTACATCTCGTAAAGTCAAACTATTAACCCAACCAATGGATGTGATATACAGTGCTCTATTCGAAGGCGACACGACTCGAATGTTGCCAAAGATAACATATTTTCCTATCTGGCTTTTTGGTTTTTTTATTTCTTTTGGACTTTTTCAAATATTTTGAAAAGCTTGAAAAAGAATAAAAGTGCTTTATAGTTACAGACTAGGAGGAGACGAGTGCCAAGGGGAAAACAAACTAGTTCCAAGCAGCGGAACATACCTATGCTCAGTGCAAGGACACATGTGTAGGATAATGACACTCGGGGGAAAGTCCCCTCCCGGTAAAAAATGGGGAATCATGATATAAAGGATATGTAGAATGGATCTGCATCGCTAGACATGAGACAAGCTCAGGCTATATAGCTAATAATCAAAGTCAGGGAAGCAGGCATAAGGCTCAATAAGGCAAGCAAAACTCATGATAATGCAATTACAACTTGACATAAGGGAGTCCTGGGGAAAAAGGCCAACAAAAAGATCAAGAGGAGTATGAGGATCTTATGTAAAGCCATGGCAATACTATACAAAGGACTCCCACACCCTAAGGGAAAAATGTTGGCATGGGCACCAAATGCAAAAAAGGAGCTAACTAGGGCACCCATGTATGGTCAAGCTCTACCATTCACATCTTGTCACTTCTAAAAGCAACAAGGAGGTTCCGTGACAAGATAGAATGGGTTCGTACCTAAGGTTAAATGAAATGGTCATAAGGTCATGCAAAGTACAAATAGATATCATACCTAACCTATATGCCATTTTAGACATAATACCTGAAATCGGCATGAATGAGTCAAAACCATTGTTGAAACGGTGCTCAAAATGGACTCCTACATCATCAAATTAGTCCAAAATGGTCAGAAATAGTCCAAAACTATAGAAAGTGGGTAAAAAATTTCAAATCATTTAAATTTTTTACCCATTGGAGCTCAAAACTTCCAACGCGAATTTCGGGAGCTTCGTCTGGCAAAAATCAACACCATTTCTTCCAGGTAACTCGTCATGTCCTCCTCTTTCTGTTTCATGCAAATTTTTTGAATCTCCATGGTCAAATTTAAATTTTAAGTTAGTCTAAAATGGTCATTTTAGCCCATGCAGATATCGGGGTTTTTTCCGCATATAGGACTGGCCATGCGCGGGAAAACCTCCCAAAACCATGTACATACGCAGTTGTTTTGCAAACAGTCGCATATGCAGTCGTGCATAAGGTTTTAAGTTATCTAATGACAAAAAATCAATTTTAACGTGTAGGAGGGTTCTAGAATGGAGAGATAGCGAACATGGAGATGTAGAAGAAGTTGTTCAAGGTGACTTAATGGCTCAACAAGCTCTTCGTGCATGCGGTCTATATAATTTTTGGTGTCTTGGTAGCTTGAGGGCCAAACCAAGACTCCTGCAGATGCTAGTAGACCACTGGGATCCAGAACCAGAGTCTTTTCATATTGACAGAATGTCTCTCACTATAGAGGTAGAGGACATATATTTTATTACTGGATTATCCCAATGGGGAGAGGTGGTGAACCTACGCTCTCGTGGGCCTGGAGGTGGCCTTACCATTGATAAGTACATTATAGTATACTGTTTTCTCGACATAGAAAAGGTTGGGAGTCAAATCCTGAAAAACTCCATCCATGTACTAGGACTAAAGGCCATACTATTGGCACTCTGCAGGATAGATGGTCTAGCATCACTCCACCAGGCCTCGCTGCCATTGATGTTCTATGCAGTGGAGTGTATGAGACCCATAGTGTATTATTGGAGCACTGCACTATTGAGTAACATGAAGCAGCAGCTCAGTGATTGCAAGATGGGAAAGGTGAGAAACTTTAGTTTCGGCAGCATACTAAGCACGTTCTTCTTTGAGCATGTACCGGGGCTAATCCCTAGAGTGGACATTCCTCCACACAGAGTTTGAGATCTGGCCCAACAACGTTGGGTAAATGTTATGCGTAGACTGGTTGGAGGTAGGGTGGTTAATCCCTACCCAGCGGACTTCTTTCCATGGTGGTGGCGGTAGATTATTTCCATCGATGACTATCCCTATGCAGGAATAGATTTCTGGGGAGATCCAGACATGACTCTACCACCAGGAGCGGCATATGGCGACATAGGTAACGAATTCCAAACCCTCTTTTTAATTTTTTTGAATTATAAATTCTTTTTGTGTGTTTTTTGATATATTGACTCAAAAGACATGTTTTGGTGTGATGACACATAGTGACAATCTGTCATGTGTATGGAGATGTTGGACCATGGCGGCTTGACGGTTTCCCTCTTCATAGATGAAGGGGAAGACGAGATGAAATCATGGGTGTGGATGTGGAGTGGACGTTCCAAAGCATCGACACAAACTTTGTACGCTTGACACATAGGGTACCCATGGCGCAAGTCGAGGACTTTCCTGAGGCCATGCAGTGTCAGGTGGTTGGTGTACCACAAGCATGGGTTCGGTTATTCCAACGAATATCTAGAGCCATGGTGTGGTACCACGATCAGAACCCCCCTCCTCCTCCACAGGCTTAGAGACCTGAGAGTGTTTCATTTTTGTACTACCATGTATTATATTTTGGTGGTTCGGAAGCTCAATTTTTGTATTATGACACTTATGTATTATAACATCACATTTTGGATGTTTAATGAAAAACTTTTATGATGATCGATTTTATTTATTTACATGTGTGTAAAAATGTATTTTTTTGATATCCTTATGGTCTATGAAACAAATGCAAATATAACACATAGTTAGCATATGATTCAGCAACTTGATTAAAAATTATTGAAACATGTATGTATGTTATGTTCTCAAATTTCCGTTCTAGCAATCTCACACGTAAGAATCTTTATAATAATGTCAGATCTCTAATACGATACAAGCCATTAAGATGTGAAACCAATAACTGTGAATCAAGACGTACCTCAAGAGAGAGAACACCATGTGAAATGACATCCCACAATAACTCGATAATGGCACTATGCTCAACAACATTGTTCGAAGAAGGCCGTAAACATACGCCTCTTGAAGACAATACTTGACTCATAGGAATATAAATCACCTAAGAAGCAGAAGCTGAATTTTCAGTGAATCCTATGTAAGTGGAAGACTCCATTGACATCTGCCATAAGAAATGAAAAGCTAATCAACAAACCCGATCACCATAAGAAAACCTAACTATGCAAAAAACTGTACAATAATATACAATAATGAGCCCTGGCTGAAGATCATGCATAGTATTTCTTAAGATAGAGCCCATTTCTAGGCTCCATAAAGGTTGTCCCTTCATAATACACAAGCTCATAGGCACCCTTCTCTAACACATGTTTGACTATGTAAGGACCATGGCACATGGGATTAAACTTCCCTACCCCTAAGGGTTCTTTATCTTGATCCCACAAAAGGACCAAATCACCTTCACTAAAACTCCTCAGACAGACACACTTATCATATTGGACCTTAATGTGACACTTATTTACTTCTAGAGCCACTAAGGCATCCCAGTGCTGCTCATCAAGCTGCTCTAAGTGGACCAAACATTCCTCCAATGCAGAAGTGTATGGTAAAATCTCTATCGCTAGTTTCAATGAAGGTATTTCGCATTCAACTAGCAAGATAGACTCCACCCCATGTACAAGCTGATATGGAGAGAAACTGGTGGCAATATTAACCGCGGTCCTACAGTCCCACAAAGAAGGATATAACATGATATGCCAATTCGTATTGTTTTTTGTGATGGTTCGTTGGAGAATGGACTTAAGTGATTTATTCACTGCTTTAACATGTCCATTCGCTTGAGGGTAATAAGAAGAGGAGTGCTCCTGCTTATACCCTAACTTCGAAGCCAACTCTTCCATCATTCTATTCTGAAATTTCCTACCATGGTCAGTGACAATCTCTTTTGGAATGCTGAACCGAGTAATAATTTGGTTGAATATGAAATGCGTGGATGTCTCACCGTCGGATTTAACCGTGGGCATAGCCTTAGGGCATTTCATGAAATAATCAATAGTCACTATGATGTGATGATGCCCCCGAGCCGAAGTTGGGTTGCAATCCAGTTTGCAATCCATGAAGTCAAGCCCCCACTTAGTGAAGGGACCGACGGTGATAATCGGATGTAATGGGGTAGGATGTGAGCACATATTGCATGCAAACACCTGGAAAGGGTGACACTTCTTGACCACATTGACACAATATTTGAAGATCGACGGCCAAAAATATCCCAATCAAGATTTTTTGTGCTATAGAAAGCCCATATAAATGACCACCACACAACCCTCCATGGAAATCATTCATCACAACCTCAGCCTCATCATGGGTTAAAGAATGACGTAAAATGTAATCTACCCCACGGTAGTACAAAGTGTTATCCACTATAAGGTAGTTCTTAGATACATGACGTAATCATCATCGCTCATCCTGTGACAGGTGAGTAGGGACCTTCAATGTTTGCAAATATATAATGATATCCCCATACCATGGGTCCAAAGTTGAGATAAGGAAAATATGCTCATCAAAAAATGTATCCTCATAAACCTCCTCCTCCTCCACACTTGGAAAATTAGAAATGAGCTCCGCAAAGATCAATGATTTCTTTGATTTCACTAAAATTAATTCGAGATCGAACTCTTGCAAAATAACAATCCACTTATTATATTTTCCCCCAATCATCCTTCTAGTGAGGATGAACCGAAATGGATTGATATGATCTACCACCAAGGTCTGACGAAGGAGGATGTAATGTCTCAATCTCTGAACCACATGAACGGTGGCCAAGGCAAGTTTCTCTACATGAGAATAACGAATTTCTGCATCAATAAGGTTTCGGCTCAAATAATATGTAACATGCTCGTGGAGCTCCTCATCCTCCTAAACAAAAACCATACCAATCGTTTCCATGGACGCAACCACATAAATAAAAAAATCACGACTATAGTGTTACGAAGAGAAATTCCTATGGCTTGGGGTACCACAACAGACAACTTGACTCCAGAAATCAATCCTTTCCAATATGCAATAGAAAGTAAATATCTAACACTAAAGGACCAGATCTTGTACCTTATTCTAGATGGTTGAAGTAGATCCCCATTGAGCTATCCAAATTCAGCTTGAATTGATAAATTACTTCCTCAACAACAAGTAAACAATACAAGCATACTATATATATTGGTGTTAGATCTATTCTAGCATATATAATCAACAATGTATAAGCATTTGAAATCATCCATGGATAAAATATTCATTCAAACATACATTATTGGATAGGAAAAGATATTTCTATTAATATAAAATAAGATATTACAATGGATACAACCTCTGTCGACACGTTTGCGAATCAAAGAAACTAAATCCCCCACTTGGGCCTCCACCACCTCAATCCTCCATCTCTCAATAGCAAGCTCACAAGCAAAAGGCAATCTTGGGAAGAACAAAAAAGTGCTCCAAGGGTAAAAGGGATGCAGACTCAAGCACAAGTTCCGGCAACAATGGACTATAGTTTCTTTGCTCTCAATTCTCTCCTATGCCTTCAATGTACCAAAGAGTTCCTTATATATATTTTCAAAGGGGTAATGAAAGGTCGAATCCGAGCAATCTCAAGGCATATGGAAAGCCAGGAGTCAAGTGAGTCGGATCCATGTCAAGGAAAACTCCAAAAGGATTTGGATTATGCACACATCCCGATGTACACGTTTTTAGGTGTAAAACCTGTGTATATATGCGATTATAGGTTTAAAAGTCGCATGTATTAATTTTTACATGTTTTTAGGGATGGTTAAGGAAACATCAAAGGACAAAAAATGGTCCAAGGGTTCTAAGGAGTCTGCATAGGGACAGGGGAAGGCCATACAAGTGTGATTCACCTGGAGTGGTAAAATCAACTATAACAGATGCCCCCTAATGTGTGAGGTCAGAGGGGTCATACGATGGCCGGAATACATTATAAGTCCATCCCAGAAGTGGAGTGATGAAGGATCCCAAATGGAAGACCAGCCACCCAATCAGCATAGTACAATGATACAACTCTGCACATACTGCAAATACATATAGCAGTCCTAGATACATACAATGGCCATGAATAGGCATGATACAAGATATCACATAAGTGGTCATCGCCACGTACAATATACATAGATCAGAATCTCCATGTTGAATATATACAAAGGACCATGATCTCCATAATGGCTGAAGATATATAATGGATCAAGATCTCCATAATGGCTGGAAATGTCTGACATATACTGGAATCAAGTCACAAGAGCTGAAATCTCATGAAAACTAGCATGATCAAGGAGGTAACATATAAGAGATGCCACTAATCTGGAAGGTCTTCTACACAAACCGCTACGAGTACATGTCCTACTATGTGAATAGAGGTGTTGAGGTCGAACATAGTAGTCCATCATCTGATTACCAATCATTGATGTATACCATTAACAGACGCGAGATCACCCACTGATAATGAAAATGGGAATCAAGGTACTAGAGTGCAAACTAAGAAGTGTGAATAAATGTGTTGAGGTCGAACACTTGAGAGGACCCATCGATCAAGGGACATTGATGTATTCCCAAATACTGTAGATAGTGAGAGAACCTGCCACTGATGACTTCAAGTCTCAAGGCACTCAAAAATGACTCTAGATTCCAATCCCAGAATAAATGATTTGAAGTCGATGGGATGAAATCCACTAGAAGGAGGGCATTAAGGCATCCCCCATCAACCAACACGAGGTACTCAGCAAAGCTGTATGATGTGGAAGGACTCGATCATAAGGTGCATGAACCAGTAACTGTACAGGGAATGGATGACATGCAAAGTCAATATAACTAAGGAATGACCGACTAAACTTCCTTCGAACAAGAGAATAATGGCGAATGATGACTGAATAAAGGCAACATAGACTTGATACACAAATTGGGACATCTCTGCGACACAGGAGGCATCGAAAAAGGCTCCATGGGGACTGGAAGCTTAGCCAGTCGGTAGAGATAAACTCAGATAAATGAGTACAGCTCCTAAAGTCAAACTATAAACCCAACCAACGGATGTGATATACAGCGCTCTGTTTGAAGGCGACATGACTCGACAGCTGCCAAAGATAACACCTTTTCTTTTCTGGCTTTTTGGTTTTTTGATTTTTTTGGATTTTTTCAAATATTTAAAAAGCTTGAAAAAGAATAAAACTGTTTTATAGTTACAAACTAGGAGGAGATGAGTGTCATAGGGGAAAAAAAACTAGTTCCAAGTAGTGGAACATACCTATGCTCAACACAAGGATACGCGTGTAGGATATCGACACTTAGGGGAAAATCCCCTCCCGGTAAAAATGGGATTCAAGCTAAAAAGGATATATAAAATGGCTCTGCATGGCTAGACATGAGACAAGATCGGGCTATATGGCTAAAATGAAATGTCAGGGAAGTCGGCATAAAGATCAATAAGGTAGGCAAATCTCACGATATTGCAATTACAACTTGACATACGGGATTCTTGAGGGAAATAGGCAAGCAAAAGATCAAGAGGAGTATGAGGCTCTTACGAAATGTCATGGCAATACTCTACAATGGACTCCCACACCCTAAGGGACAAAATGTCAACATGGGCACCAAATGCAAATAAGGTGCTAACTAGGGTATCCATGTAAGGTCAAGCTTTACCACTCATACCATGCCACTTCTAAAACAGCAAGAAGGTTCCGTGACATAATAGAGTGGGTTCGTATCTAAGGCTATAATGAAACAGTCATAAGGCCATGCAAAATGCAAATGGTGATGAAACCTAACCTATATGCCAGTTTAGACATGATACTTGAGATCGGCATGAATGGGTCAATCCAACGGTTGAAATGGTACTCAAAAAGGTCTCCTAAATCATAAATTAGTCCAAAAACAGTCCAAAGTTATTAGAAATGGTCCAAACTATAGGAAAGGGGGTAAAAAATTTCAAAAAATTGAAAATTTTCTATAAATAGTAAAAAATTCAAAACATTATAAAACATTTGAAATTTTTACCCAATTGAGCTCAGATTTTCAATAGTGAATTCCAGGAGATCTAGCCGGCGGAATCCATTATTGTTTCTTCTAGGTAATTACCCATGCTCTTCTCTTCCATTTTCACGCATTTTTTATCAAATTCCATGTTCATTTGGGATTTCTAGGCCAATACAAAATAGGCACTACAACCCATGCAGAAATCAAGGGTTTTCTGTGTATAGGGCTGGATATACGTGGAAAATTCCCTCACAGTCATGTACATACGTGGTTGTTTGGCAAACAGTCATGTGTGCGGCCGCGCATGAGGTTTTTTAAGTATTTTAATGGGTAAACTTGCAATTTTTTGTGCAGGATGGTCCTAGAATGGAGAGAACATGAACATGGTGATGTAGAGGAGGTAGTAAGGGCCGATCTAATGGCTCAACAAGCGCTACATGCATGTGGGATCTACAAATTTTGGTGTCTTGGTGGCTTAAGGGCCAAAATAGGACTATTGCAGATGCTGGTGGATTACTGGGATCTAGACTCAAAGTCCTTCCAGATATATGGGATGTCCCTCACCATAGAGGTGGAGGAGATATACTTTATTACTGGACTTTCCCGACAGGGGGAAGTAGTGAACCTACGTTCTTGCGGGCCTGGAGGTGGCCTAACTATAGATGAGTACATTGCAATGTACTGCTATCCGGACACGAAGAAGGTGGGGAGTCAGATCCCTACTAACTCCATACATGTGCTAGGCCTAAAGGGCATCCTACTGACACTGGGCAGGATAGCAGGCTTGGCTTCACTCCACCAGGCCTCGTGGCCTCTAATGTTCTATGTAGTGGAGTGCATGAAACCCACGATATATGATTGGAGCACTACACTACTGAGCAAAATGAAACATCAGCTTAGTGAGTGTAAGATGGGTAGAGTGTGAAACTTTAGTTTTAGCAGCATACTGAGCACATTTTTCTTCGAGCGTGTTCCAATATTGAGCCCCAAAGTTGACGTTCCTCTACACAAAGTTCAATATCCAGCCCAATGGCGTTGGGTAGATGCGATGCGCAGACTGGGGGGAGGTAGGGTGTCCAACCCCTATCCAGCTGAGTTTTTTCCATGGTGGCGATGATAAATAGTTTCCATCGATGACTACCCCTTTGCGGGGATAGATTTTTGAGGGGACTCGGACATGTTGTTACCACCAGGATTGGCATATGGTGACATAGGTAACGAATCTCGATCCTCTCTTTAAATTTATGAGTTATTTAATTTTTTTTGTTTTCTGATTATATGGAATCAAAAGACATATTTTTGGGTGACAATACATAGTGAAATCTACCATATTTATGCAAATGTCGGACCACAGTGGCCTAAAGGCTTCCCTCGTTATAGACGAGGGGAAGAGGAGATGATATCACGGGTGTGGATGTGGAGCAAACGCTCCAGAGCATTCATACCAACTTTGTGAGGCTAACACACAGAGTTCCCATGGCGCAATTTGAGGACTTGATTGAGGCTATGCAGTGCCAGGTGGTGGGTGTACCACAAGCATGGGTGTGATTATTTTGATGGATAGCCAGAGCCATAGTGACCTTCCATGATCACAACCCCCCTCCTCCTCCACAAGCTTATATACCTGGGAGTTATACATTTTGTATTACCGTGTATTATATTTTGGTGGCTTGAGAGCCCCATTTTTGTATCATGACACTATGTATTACCACATTTTGGATGTTTATAAAACTTTTATGATGATCAGTTTATTTATTTACATGTGTAAAAATTTGTGTTTGTGATGAATTTACTATGTATGAAACAAATGCCAATCTAACACGTAGTTAGCATATGAGTCAGCAACTTGATTATTAATTCTTGAAATATGTATGTATGTTATATTGTCAAATTGTCGTTCTAATAATCTCACACATAAGAATCTTCTTAATAACGTAGTATATCTAACATGGTACAAACCATTAAGTTGTGACACTACTAACTCCAAATGAAGACGTACCTTAAGAGAGAGAATGCCATGTGAAATGGCATCCCGTAGAAGCTCAATAATGACACTATATTCAGCAACATTGTTTGAAGATGGCCGTAAACATATGCCTCCTGAAGACAATACCTGACCCATAGGAGTATAAATCAACCAATCAACAGATGCTGAGTGTTGAGTGTGATGGCTCGCACCATCCGCGAATCCTATGTAGGTGAAAGATTCCATTAACATGTGCCAAAAGAAATAGAAACTAATCACAAACCCGATCACCATAAGAAAAATACCTAACTATGCAAAACTGTACAATAATATACAATACCAGCCTTGGATGAAAATCATGCATAGTACTTCTTGAGATAGAGCCCATTTCTAGGCTCCACCAAGGCCGTTCCCTCATAATCCACTAACTCTAAAGCGCCCTTCTCTAACACACATTTGATGACGTAAGGACCACGCCACATGGGGTTAAACTTTCCTGCCCCCAAGGGTTCTTTCAGTTGATCCCACAAAAGGACCAAGTCTCCCTCACTAAACCTCCTTAGACAAACAGACTTATCATATTGGACCTTTACGCGACGTTTATTTACTTCTAGAGCTACCAAGGCATCTCGATGCTGCTCAGCAAGTTGCTCGAGGTGGACCAAATGCTCCTCCAATGGAGAAGTGTCTGGTAAGAGTTCTACGGCTAGCTTCAAAAAAGGAGTCTCACTTTCAATCGGCAATACCAACTCCACTCCATGTACAAGTTGATATGGAGAAAAACCCGTGGCAATCTTAACATCGGTTCTATACGCCCACAAAGCAGGATATAACATAATGTGCCAATTATTATTGTTTTATGCAATGGTTCGTTGGAGAATGAATTTGAGTGAATTGTTCACTACTTCTACCTGTCCATTTGCTTGAGGGTAGTAAGAGGAGGAATGCTCTTTCTTGTACCCTAACTTTGATTCCAACTCTTCCATCATACGATTCTGAAAGTGCGAGCCATGGTCAGTGACAAGCTCTTTCGGAATCCTGAACTGAGTAATAATCTGGTTGAATACGAAGTGTGTGGCTATATCACCGTCAGATTTAATTGTAGGCATAACCTCAGCCCATTTCGTGAAGTAATCAACAACCACTATGATATGATGATGCCCCCCAGCTGAAGCTGGGTTGCAATCCATAAAATCAAGCCCCCATTTAGTGAAGGGACTAGCGGTGATGATGGGATGTAATAGGGTAGGTTTTGAGAACATATTATGTGTGGACACCTGGCAAGGGTGGCACCTCTTGACCACATCAACACAATCCTTAAAGATCGAAGGCTAGAAATAACCCCCTCTTAAGATTTTTTGGGCTGTAGAAAGCCCAGATAAATGACCACCACACGCCCCTCCATGGAAATCATTTAGCACTACCTCAGCCTCCTCATGAGTTAAACAACGTTGTAAAATGGAATCTACCCCACGGTGGTACAAAGTGTTATCCATTATGAGGTAATTCTTAGACATGTGACGTAATCGTCATCATTCATCCTGTGAGAGGTGAGTGGGGACCTTCAATGTTTATAAATATATAATGATATCCCCCATACCATGGGTTTAAAGTTGAGATTAAGAAGATGTGTTCATCGATAAACGTATCTTCACAAACCAACTCCTCAGCCTCGCTTGGGAAATCTGATATAAGCTCTGCAAAAATTAACGATTTCTTCAATTTTGCCAAAACAAACTCGATATTGAACTCTTGTAGGATGACAATCCATTTATTATATTCCCCCCCAATCATTCTTTGAGTGAAGATGAATTGAAATGGATTGACATGGGCTACAACCAAGGTCTAATGAAGGAGAATATAATGTCTCAACCGTTGAACTGCATGTACGGTAGCTAAGGAAAGATTCTCAACATGAGAATAATGAATCTTTGTATCAATGAGATTCCGACTCAGATAGTATATGACATTCTCTTGGAGGTCCTCATCCTCTTGAACCAAAACCATACCAATCGTCTCCATGGACGCGGCCACATAAAGTAGAAAATCACGGCTATAGTCTGGGGGACTAATCACTGAGGTTGATGCTAGGGATCACTTGAGTGCATCAAAGGACTCCTGGGCTCACTCATCCCAACAAAAAGTGGTGTCCTTATTCAAAAGATGCCTGAAGCCTCTAGTCAAATTGGAAAAATTGACAACGAATCTCCGTAAGAAGTTTTCCTTGCCTTGCAAACATTGAAGATGACGAATAATTTTTGGGGGAGACAACTAAAGTATTGCCTCAACCTTCAAAGGGTCAACTCTTATACCCTCTTTAGAAACGATAAATCCTAACAATCGACCTGAATTCACACAAAAGATGCACTTGTGAGGGTTTAACCTGACCAAATAATGGCAGCATCTTTTGAATACCAATCTCAAATCATAGGAATGACGCATTCTCATATGAGAATGAGCAGCAAGGTCATCCAAAAATACTTCGATAATTTATTTGAGATTGTGGAAGATCAAGGTCATGGCCTGCAGAAAAGTAGTTCCGATGTTCTTAAGGCCAAAAGGCATTTTTCGAAATGCAAAAGTTCCCCAAGGAAAAATAAATGCAGTCTTATGTTGGTCCTTAGGTTTAATTTGTATCTGATTATATCTAGAAAAGTTGTCCATGAAGAAAAAAACCTCTCTACCCACACACTCATCCAAAATTTGATCAATAAATGGTGTGGGGAAATTGTCCTTAGGACAGGTACGATTCAAATCATGGAAATTAGTACATATGCGTATTGCTCCCTGCTTCTTATCCACTAGAACGGGGTTTGAAACCCACTCCATGAAGGGAACGGGATAGATAAAATCGGCTTTCAACAGTTTCTCTATCTCTGCCTTAATCGCGAGTGATTTCCTAGGATTCACCACACGCAAACGTTGTCGAATAGGCTTAGCATTGGGATAAGTCTTAATCTCGTGCTTGACAATGCGAGGGTCGATACCTGGCATTTCATCGTAAGACCAAGCTAAGATATCAAAAAATTCTTTAAACAGCTCGGTGTATTCTTGAATCTCAGCATGGGAACATTCTACCCCAATATAGACATTCTCTATCGTTCCAGGATTGTTAGAGATATTAATAGGAATCATTGGATATATATTTTCCATGTTTCCATCAGCCATCAGACCAGGAGAGCTTAATGGAACCATAGGACTGCCAATTCTCTCACTAAGAACCTCCCTAAAGTCATCATGCTCCAAGCAGTCAAGCTTAGGAAGAAACTAAGATCTATGATGGAGTTCTTCCCATGGTGGCTCAAATCCTGACATGGCCTCAATAATCACTTCATCTGAAGGGAAAACACTATCAAGGTAGTCGTGCGCATGAGAAGACTGCACTGCCCATGCAGACAGCATGTAAGGGTCCTCCTCCTCCGTCCGCGAAGAGGAAGGACTATGATTTACAACACTCTCAAGATTAGCTTGATAAGCTACCATAGTTGCAGGAAACGGCACGTCCATCATGATGGGCTCACTCGAAGTACTCAGTGTAGGAAGAATCCAAGGGTCTTCAGTTGCCAGCTGAGAGTGCTCAGCGATCGGGATCGAAGCTCCCAAATATGTGGTAACTGACAAATTCTTGAATGATGTTTGATCAATCATGACTATCTTCCTGTTAAATGGAAAGCATACAATGTGAAATAGGGAAAAATCTATGGCTTGCATACTGTACATCCAATTCCTACCCAGCAAGAGATTCTAGTCAAGGGGAGCATCAACCACCTCGACCTCTATCGCAACGGTCTTCCCTCCTAAATGGAATTTAAGAGAAGGAAGGATCCCGTGCGACCTAAACGATCTCCCATCGAATGCAGTTAACATGGTCACTGATTTAAACAACTCATGGGAACCTAAACCCTTCCAACATGATAAAGACATCACAGAAGAAGCAGCGCCTTCATCAATCATAGTGCACTTAACGATCATGTTGAGACATTCTACATGAATAAAAAGAGACACATAGTAAGGCAACCGAGGCTGAAGTCCTGCGTTTTCAAATTTAACTACGGAGGAAGAATTATCATCATTCACACCAAGGGTAGAAAACAAAGCCTTCATTTGCAAAGGACAACTATGAAGCACTTCCAGTGCAGACATAGCACATGGAGTGTGGCCCAAATCCTTGACAACTGAATAGTTTTGGGTAGCTCGGGCATTAGGATTGTGCCCCGAATGATTAAATACTCCCTTAGGAATGCGAGGTGTAGCTTCAGGTTTATCCACAGGTTTTTCAATATGCAAAGGAGTCCCCGGTGGATCAGCTTCATTTCCTGGGCTGGGTTGTGACGACCCATAGTCTTTCACACAGGTCACAACTTTCGTAGCATGTACCATGTTAATGCAACCACAACCACTACCCTCTGGCGGATATTGATCACCACCAAACTAATCATGGGTCCTCGAGTTCATATTTTGATTATGAGGTAAAGGGTTAGTCAGCACAGCTATTCCCTATGCCAAGAATCTCGAGGCTTCATCGATACGAGGGCACAATTAAGTGAGGTGATCGTCCTTACACAACTTGTAAGGAAATTTAACCTTATGTTTAGCTTGCTTGTCCCCCCCAGCATTATGGGCGTTCTGTCACGTCCCCATCCCTCCGACCGGCAAAGAGGACACGACTACTAGCTCTATCAGACCGGGCTAGAGCCCATAAACATATGCAGGAATAAAAATTTCATAAACATAATGCCTAAACATGCACATTGAACATTTATCTTGCACAACGGAAATCCCTATGCATTCAAATAAGCATTCTTTCAACATGTTCATTTCATTTTCATTAACAGAATTTACAGTTGCAGAAGTAAAATGGACAGAGCACTTATCTTATGAATAACTTCTTCCGCAACCAGCTACGTCGCTGCAACGTTCCACCCAATCATAGGCCAGCATGCTCATCAATCTCTCAGCAACGCTGCCACCCCCGAGCTGGGCATGATTCTCCAAGGAATAAGGGAACTAGCAGGCTGACACATAGCCAAAGATAACCAAAACACAGCCAAGCCAACTAAGTTGGGTTTATCAGGCCATTAAGGAGCTGGAGAAGGCAAGTTGCTAAGCTGGTGAGCTCATTATAGAACTAAGAACACCTACACCAGAACTAGCCTGACCTCTAAAACACCCAAGCACACCCAACACAAGGAATCAGTCCCTTCTCTGCTACACAGTCCCTCAGGCCCTGCATTCCCTTCTAGTGCTATTCAGGGGTGATGGAGAAGAAGGCCAGTCCTCTAGTTCTGTCTGTGTGGTTTCTAACACCAGGGTTATCAAGCAACCAAGCCAAAATCCTTACTCCTCACACAGTCCAAAGACCAACCATTGCACTCAAGCAACCAATTTAGCTATTACAGCTTAAACAGGGAAACAATTCCTGAGTCATTCTTGGCCATATCGTGGCCAAAATGACTCTCAAATGAATTTACAACAATTCGAGGAAATCGTGGGCAATAGCAGCAAATGGCTCCCAGCTTGCTGTGCGTGAGGAGGATCAGACAAAATCGTGAATGGGAATGCACCAGCGGCTCCCAAATCGTGAGGAAAAACAACCCAATCCCCAGCACTACAAAAACGACCTCCCATCCATGGGAAAAATGAAGCCAGCAACCAAAAACGTGAATGAAAGACACAGGAAAAACTCCAGCTGCTCCCAAAATCCCCAACGTGAAGGAGAATGGTGAGGAAAATGAAAAACGTGGATGTATGGCAGAATGGCATACGTTTTTGGGCATTTTTCCTTGCTAAGGAAGTCAGAACACATTTTTCAAAAATGGGTCACTGCCCAATTCGAATTTCTTTGCCCATACTCTTCCCATTCCATGCAATAACTAACTCAACCACATTCTGGCAGAAATAAATGATTGGGGAAAAAAAGACAAGAAAGGTAGTTGACAGTTTGATGGGTTTTCTCATAAATATTTGGTTTTTCCCCATTGGCCCATAGGTTAAATATTTCACCCCCCCCTTATCCTTGGGAAATCATGCCCCATTCGATTTAGTTTTCGCGACCGTAGCTGGTTGTGTCCATTAATTAATTATGATGCATATTTATATGATGGCCAACATATTATATGCCGCATGCCCTGATAGACCTTCGGTGACAATTAAATCCAAAACATAGCATTACCGATCAATGGCGGGGCCTTGGCCTTTAGCTCCACACCATGATCATTACAATATATACATCATATACATCTAATGTAACGGGGTCAAAACCGGGGCATTACATTCCCCTCCCCCTTCAATAGCACTGTCCTCAGTGCTTACAAAATTGAACAAAATGCTACAATGGCATCGCCTCAGTGTTCCGCAGAATTGAACAAAAATGGATGTTCCAATCGCATGGCATCCTCCAGCTCCCGTGTAGCCTCTTCAGGCCCGAAGTGCTCCCATTGCACCTTTACCTGCCCTATGGCTCGGTTTCGGAGCATTGTGACCTTCCTGTCGAGGATGCGCATTGGATCGATTCGGAACTCTCCCTCGGGTTCCACCTGAATCACATCCCAATTTATCATATGGTTAGGATCATGTACATATCTCTTAAGCAAAGAAACATGAAAAACATTATGAGCTCTAGTGCTAGCAGGCAATGCAATTCTATATGCAACTGGCCCTATTCTTTCAAGCACTTCAAACGGCCCACAATATCTTGGTGACAACTTGGCACAACTACCAAGCTTCAAGGAACTCTTCCTTGCCCTCACTCTGAGGTAAACATGATCCCCAACACTGAACTCCCTGTTCACCCTATGCTTATCTGCATAGCTTTTATGTCTGTCCTGTGCTGCTTCAGCTTCTTCTTGATCTTTACAACCTTTTGCTCCATTTCCTTGAGCAATTCGGGTCCAAGCACAATCCTATTCCCTGGATTATCCCAAGTCACTGGTGTCCTACACCTTCTTCCATACAAAGCTTCATACGGACTCATTCCCAAGGATGCCTGCTGCCCATTGTTATAAGAAAACTCTACCAAGTGTAGGTAATCTTCCCACTTGGTTGGTTTGTCCATTACATACATGCAAAGCATGTCTTCAAGCACCTGATTAAATCTCTCTGTCTGCCCATCCATCTAAGGATGGTATGCAGTGCTGAAGTTTAGCTTTGTACCCAAATCTGCAAACAACCCCTTCCAAAAGTTGGAAGTAAACTTGACATCTCTGTCAGATACTATTTCCTTAGGCAATCCATGCAATTTAAATATCTCCTTCATCAAGACCTTTGCAATGTCACCAGCCTCATATGTAGACTTAACTGGTATAAAATGTGTTGCCTTTGTCAACTTGTCTACTACAACCATGATGGAATCATGTTGTCTCCAAGTCATCAGCAATCCTGTAATAAAATCCATGGAAATAACTTCCCATTTCCATTCTGGAACTAGCAAAGGCTGCAACAAACCTGCTGGATGTTGATGCTCAACCTTTACCTATTGACATTTCATACACCTCGAAATGTATTCAGCCATATCCCTTTTCATTCTTGGCCAAAAGTACTGCTTTCTAGCTGTAGCGATTGTCTTCTGATATCTGGGGTGTCCAGAATACGGAGCTTGATGGATTTCATCCATGACAACTCTCCTCAAATCTGCCACATCTGGAATATAAATTCTTCCTTTATAAGTGAGAATCCCATCTCCTTCCAATTTATATCCCTCATACCTCTTCTCAAGGCTTTGCTGCTGCAATTTGTCTTTTACCTGCTCATACAATTCATCTCCAGCAACATGATTAACAATCTGCTGCCTCAAATCTGATTGGCAAATACTAAGAGATGCCACATGCATTTCCTGCATCTTCCTGCTGAGTGCATCATCTACCTTATTTTCCTTTCCTTTTATGTGATTGATCTCAAAATCAAACTCACATAAAAATTCCAGCCATCTTGTTTTCCTAGCATTCAGAGTAGGCTGATCAAACAAATACTTCAAACCACAATGGTCTGTTCTGAGCTCAAATCTCCTGCCCATCAAGTAATGTCTCCACATCTTGAGAGCATGTACTATGGATGCAAGCTCTAGGTCATGAGTGGCATAGTTCTTCTCATGCTCCTTCAACTTTCTTGATTCATAACATATCACGTGGTTGTCTTGCATAAGGACTCCTCCAAGCCCTTGTCCGCATGCATCAGTACATACCACAAAATCTTTCTCTGGATCTGCAACCTTCAATATTGGTGCACTAGTGAGAAGATTCTTCAACTGCTGGAAGCTTTCTTCACACCTCGATGTCCATTCGAACTTCATCCCCTTCTTTTGCAAAGAAGTGATAGCATGTGCAACTTTGGATAATCCCTCAATGAATCTCCTGTAGTATCCTGCAAGTCCCATGAAAGATCTTACATCTGTCACATTTCTTGGAGTAGGCCAATTCATAATGGCTTCTATCTTTTCAGGGTCCACAGATATACCCTCCTCTGAGATAATGTGACCCAAATACTGAATTCTATCTCTATAGAAGTCACACTTGCTCAGTTTTGCATACAACTGATGCTCCCTGAGAACTTGCAATGTCAATATCAAATGCTCTTCATGTTCTTCCTCATTCTTGGAATAAACAAGAATGTCATCAAGGAAAACAAGAACAAACTTATCCAAATACCTGCTGAAGACACTATTCATAAGGCACATAAATGTAGCTGGCGCATTTGTGAGACCAAATGGTACCACTACAAACTCATAGTGCCCATACCTTGTCCTAAAGGCTGTCTTATGAATGTCTTCATCCTTAATTCTCACCTGATGGTAACCAGACCTCAAGTCAATCTTGGAAAATACCTTTTCTCCTCTCATTTGATCAAAGAGGTCATCAATCCTAGGCAAAGGATATTTATTCTTCACGGTAGCCTTGTTTAACTGTCTGTAGTTAATACATAACCTGAGTGTACCATCTTTCTTCTTTACAAACAGAACTGGTGCTCCGCAAGGAGACACACTCGGCCGAATATACTTCTTGTCCAACAACTCTTGTAGTTGCATCTTTAAATCTAGCATCTCCGGTGTACTCATCTTGTAGGGTGCCTTGGACACTGGTGCTGCTCCTGGCACAAGTTCAATTGTGAAGTCAATGTCCCGCCTTGGAGGAAGCCCTGGAATCTCATCAGGAAACACATCCCTGAATTCCTGTAGCACCTGATAGTCCTCCAACCTCGGAGTTTCATCTCTCGTTTCCTCCAAAATCTGAGCTGCATACAACTGGCAACCCTTCCTACAGAACTTCTTCAACTGCATAGCTGAAACCTTCCTCACTGAAATCACCTTTGGAATACCTTTCACAACTACTAGGTTTCCTTCTTCATTCATGCATTCGAAAGTCTTATTGTAGCAGTCAAGCTTCACCCTGTGAGCTTCTAACCAATCCATTCCAATGAGAACATCGTAGGAACCAAGTGGTAGAACATTCAGATCTACACAAGTGGCTAATCCATTCATGACTGATGGACATTTCTCTACCACTTCACTAACCTTTCTCTTAGTTCTAGTGGCTAGCTGAACTACCCAAGACTTCCTATGCTTTACTTTCTTAAAATCACACATATCCACTACTCTAGGAGTAATGTAACTATGCGTAGAACCAGGGTCAATCAAAATAGAAACAGATTGCTCGACAATCTTACCTGCTACTTCAACTACAGCTGACTGGTGATCTGCTTGGCGATCCTCCAGTGTTACATAGATCCTAGGAACTGCCCTTGCTACTTGACCCACTGTTTCTGCTTCTTGCACATTATAAGTTGGTCTTACACTCTCATTCTCGAGTGGACAATTTCTATGCATGTGGGGTCCTCCACATTTCCAACATTGAAGTGGCCCTCTATTCTGTTGTGGATCTTTAGGCTTTTCTCCGGTCACTCCAACTAGCTTACTCGCAGCTTGATATGGCTGCTTCTGCTGATTCCTGAAGCTAGAAGGTTTGAAACCTTTCTTCCTTTGGTCAAACTTCTCATTCTTCTTGTCCTTCCATGCCTTATGGTAATCAATTTTACCTTTTCTTTGCTCATAGCAATACTTAGCCTTCCTTATTGCTTCCTCCAGAGTTCTAGGTTCATAAAACTCAATCCTATCTTTGTAAGACTGAGGTAATCCACTCAGAAAACGCTGGACCTTCACTTTTTCATCTTTGATGTACCGGACATACCTCAACAGCTCCAAAAACTTATTTGAATATTCTTCCATGGTCTGCTGTCCCAATCTTAGCTCATGGAACTCCTTGATCTTGTCATCATAATACCTGTTAGAGAGGTATTTCTGCTTGAAATACTTCTTGAACTGCTTCCACTTAAGTCTTCTTTCACTGATCTTCTTCACTTGCTTGAAGTGTTCCCACCAAATGGATGCTCTTCCATTCATATTGAATATGGCAACTCTTTCCTTCATGTTTCCTGAGTAATCATGCACTTGAAAGTACTTTTTAATCCCAAGAAGCCAAGCTTCAGCCTCTTGTCAGTCTTTACCTCACCATCAAACGTAGGAGGTTTAGCTTTCTTAAATTCATCTCGAGTGCGATCCCTATGGTGTCTCTTTCTTTTTCTTTTATGGGAAGGTGAACTTGAATCCCCACTAGATTCTTCAGATTTAGATGACCCACTAGGAGTCCTTCTCCTTCCCCTAGTACTGCTCTTACTGCCTTCTGGCTTTGTTGTACCTTGTCCAGAGTCTATCTTCTTATGCAAGTCTGTCAAACTCTGTAACATTGCATCATTTAACTGATGCTGCTCTTCTTGGGCTTTAATCAGGCTTCTCATAGTGGCTGCAACATCAGACGGTGTCTCTTGGAATCTCCTTCCATTTGACTCTATGTCATCATTCCTATTACAGACATTTTCTCCCATGGCATCTCGGGCATGCTCATCAAAATCCCGAGCATCATACCCATCATGGGTTCTCATTCGGAACTGCAACTTACTTACCAACCTGCACTACCTGGAATACTGCCCTGGAAGGTGACTATAATTCTGCAAACGTGTTAATGAAAACACAACTGTTAGATGCATAACATTGATATAAATCATAATCATTTACCTTTTACGGAAATAATCATAAAATTACAAATGCCCAAACACACAAAATTTCCTTCATCCAAGAACGTTTATCTGAGGGAACGTTTTTTTTTTTGTAAATTGTTGATTTCGCGCAATCTGGCGCATTAGATCGCTGCCAATTTCTCATTTTAGGCCCTAAAAATTCCCCTAAAAACAGTTGGAAAATCCTTCTAAAAACAGTTGAATCGGCTGAGAAATCCCATGGAAAAACTCAAATTTTCCTCTTGCTTAGAATTGGGTGTCGGATGACTCTCTGATCGACTATCGGAAGCCTTTCACATTGGGTGGTTTATTCATCTAGGCATCCGCAATGGAGGCTCCTCCGGAAGTTCCAACCTTCCGCAACGTCGGACACTCCTTCCCTTTCCTCTTCCGATCGGTGCACTTTATCTTGCGGCGTCGGCAGTCTTCTTAATCGGCCGGCAAATGCCTCCAGCTTCCGCAATGACGGATGCTCGAAAGCTCTGAACCTTCCGCAACAGTGGCTCTCAAAAAGATCCAAACCTTCCGACTTGGCACTTACGTCGGACGTCGGCTGACTTTTGGATCTGAAGTCGGATGACTTTGCCTTCCTCTGAATCGGCTCCCAGACCATTCTTCCTTCCGCAACGTCGGACGGAAAACTTCTCCAATTCATCCGCAACAGTGAATGCCCACTTCACCATCTCTTCTGATTTGGCACTTAGAATCACATCGGACGTCGGCGGACTCTCGAAACATCGGACGTCGGACCACTCTTCCTTCCGATCGTTCCGACACTTAGCCAAATTTTTAAACCTTTCTGTGGCATCGGCGGTCGGATGGCTTTACGATCGGCTGCAGAATCACTTTGTCGTCCACAACGGCAGATAGGAAGATCGTGAAACCTTCCGCAACAGTGGAATTTCACTTCCTCCAATGGCCCGACCATTCCATACTTAGCCGAATTTTCAACTTTTCTGTGGCGTCGGCGATCGGGTGACTTTTGGGTCGGAAGCATGATTGCTTCGCCGTCCGCAACGGCGGATGAAGGACTTTACCAATTCGTCCACAACTGTGGATGGAAAGATCGTGAAACCTTCCGCAACGGCGGACAGCGACTTCACGAAACCTTCCGCAACAGCGGACAGGAACTTCATGAAACCTTCCGACTGTTCACACTTAAACAAAAATTTTAAATTTTCACATTCTTCCACCGATTCAGCTGGGCAGAATGAAATGTAACCCCTATTACTGCATCTTGGCGGCTCATGCAGGCCCATGCTGCAACTCAGAGCTTTGATACCATTAACTGTCACGTCCCCATGCCTCCGACCGGCAAAGAGGACGCGACTACTAGCTCTATCAGACCGGGCTAGAGCCCATAAACATATGCAGGAATAAAAATTTCATAAACAGAATGCCTAAACATGCACATTGAACATTTATCTTGCACAGCGGAAATCCCTATGCATTCAAACAAGCATTCTTTCAACATGTTCATTTCATTTTCATTAACAGAATTTACAATTGCAGAAGTAAAATGGACAGAGCACTTATCTTATGAATAACTTCTTCCACAACCAGCTACGTCGCTGCAACGTTCCACCCAACCATAGGCCATCGTTCTCATCAATCTCTCAGCAACGCTGCCACCCTCGAGCTGGGCATGATTCTCCAAGGAATAAGGGAACTAGCAGGATGACACATAGCCAAAGATAACCAAAACACATCCAAGCCAACTAAGTTGGGTTTATCAGGCCATTAAGGAGCTGGAGAAGGCAAGTTGCTAAGCTGGTGAGCTCATTATAGAACTAAGAACACCTACACCAGAACTAGCCTGACCTCTAAAACACCCAAGCACACCCAACACAAGGAATCAGTCCCTTCTCTGCTACACAGTCCCTCAGGCCCTGCATTCCCTTCCAGTGCTATTCAGGGGTGATGGAGAAGAAGGCCAGTCCTCTAGTTCTGTCTGTGTGGTTTCTAACACCAGGTTTATCAAGCATCCAAGCCAAAATCCTTACTCCTCACACAGTCCAAAGACCAACCATTGCACTCAGGCAACCAATTTAGCTATTACAGCTTAAACAGGGAAACAATTCCTGAGTCATTCTTGGCCCTATCGTGGCCAAAATGACTCTCAAATGAATTTACAACAATTCCAGGAAATCGTGGGCAATAGCAGCAAATGGCTCCCAGCTTGCTGTGCGTGAGGAGTATCAGACAAAATCGTGAATGGGAATGCACCAGCAGCTCCCAAATCGTGAGGAAAAACAACCCAATCCCCAGCACTACAAAAACGACCTCCCATCCATGGGAAAAATGAAGCCAGCAACCAAAAATGTGAATGAAAGACACAGGAAAAACTCCAGCTGCTCCCAAAAGCCCCAACGTGAAGGAGAATGGTGAGGAAAATGAAAAACGTGGATGTATGGCAGAATGGCAAACGTTTTTGGGCATTTTTCCTTGCCAAGGAAGTCAGAACACGTTTTTCAAAAATGGGTCACTGCCCAATTCGAATTTCTTTGCCCATACTCTTCCCATTCCATGCAATAACTAACTCAACCACATTCTGGCAGAAATAAATGATTGGGGAAAAAAAGACAAGAAAGGTAGTTGATAGTTTGATGGGTTTTCTCATAAATATTTGGTTTTTCCCCATTGGCCCATAGGTTAAATATTTCACCCCCCCCTTATCCTCAGGAAATCATGCCCCATTCGATTTAGTTTCCGCGACCGTAGCTGGTTGTGTCCATTAATTAATTATGATGCATATTTACATGATGGCCATTATATTATATGCCGCATGCCCCGATAGACCTTCGGTGACAATTAAATCCAAAACATAGCATTACCGATCAATGGCGGGGCCTTGGCCTTTAGCTCCACACCATGATCATTACAATATATACATCATATACATCTAATGTAACGGGGTCAAAACCGGGGCATTACACGTTCTTGTCATTATTATTAGCATTTTCATTCCTATTCCCACCCTTATGATTATTCTTACCCTTTGTTTTATTCCGTTCGGGATGCTGGTTACCCTTCTGGTCCGATGATTGTACTGAAAGCAAACTCACCATTTGGGTGGGTTGAGATGAAGTTGTGGCTTGTCCCGAAGCAAATTGGTTGATTGACAATTGACTGACTTGTTTTGCAACCGAATCCACAGGTTTAGCACTCGCACAACCAACAATGCCATCAGCAAGTGGTCTAGGTTTAACTTTGGGGTTGAAACTAGAACGCAGAGCATTGGGAATAATCTCATATAACAAACCAAACTGAGCATAAATCAAGTCTAGTTCCTGCACCCTAAAAATGGCTTGTTCCTCATTTTGCACTCCGGATGTAGAAACATCCTTTGCTATATACGGCAATAACGACTTAAGGAACCATTCAAGGAGGAATTATGGAAGTATAAATGGGTACCACAACAGAGGCTTCATGCGGAGTCTCCAATTCTGTTATGGAGAGAAATTCCTATGGCTTGGGGTACCACAACAGACAACTTGACTCCATAAATCAATCCTTTCCAATATGCAATAGAAAGTAAATATCTAACACTAAAGTATAAGATCTCGTACCTTATTCTGGACAGTTGAAGTAGATCCCTGTTGAGCTATCCAACTTTAGCTTGAATTGATAAATTACTTCCTCAATAACAAGTAAACAAGACAAGCATACTATATATATTGGTGTTAGATTTATTCTAGCATATATAATCAACACTGTATAAGCATTTGAACTCATCCATGGATAAAATATTAATTCAAACATACATTATTGGACAGGAAAAGATATTTCTATTAATATAAAATCAGAGATTACAATGGATACAACCTCTGTCGGCACGTCTGCGAATTGAAGAAATTGAATCCCCCACTTGGGCCTCCACCACCTCAATCCTCCATCTCTCGATAGCAAGCTCACGAGCAAAAGGAAAGCTTGGGAAGAACACAAAAGTGCTCCAAGGGACAAAGGGATGCAGACTCAAGCACAAGTTCTGGAAACAATGGACTATAGTTTCTTTTCTCTCAATTCTCTCCTATGCCTTCAATGTACTAAAGAGTTCCTTATATAGCTTTTCAAAGGGGTAATGAAAGGTTGAATCCGAGCGATCTCAAGGCATATGGAAGGCCAAGAGTCAAGTGAGTCAGATCCATGTCAAAGAAAACTCCAAAAGGATTTGGATTTTGCACACATCCTGATGTATGCGGTTTTAGGGGTAAAACCCGTGTATATATGTGATTATAGGTTTAAAAGTCACGTGTATTAATTTTCACATGCTTTTGGGGATGGTCAAGGAAACATCAAACGACAAAAAATGGTCCAAGGGGTCTAAGGAGTCTGCAGAAGGACGAAGGAAGGCCATACAAATGTGATTCACCTGGAGTGGTAAAATCAGCTATAACATATAGTCAGGTGGAATAAGCATGGGTGTTGATGCTAAGGCTCACTTAAGAGCATCAAAGTACTCTTGGGCTCGCTCATCCCAAGAAAAAGTAGTGTACTTCTTTAGAAGATGCATAAAGCCTTTAGTCAAATTGGAAAATTTAACCATGAATCTCTGTAAGAAATTTTCCATGCCTTGCAAATACTTAAGATGTCTAATATTACATGGGGGATACAATTGAAGTATTGCCTCAACCTTTAAGGGATCGACTCTTATACCCTCCTTGGAGACAATGAACCCTATCAAGTGACCAACGATTACGCAAAAGATGCACTTATGAGGACTTAACCTAACCTAGTAATGGCGACATCTTTCGAATACTAATCTCAAATGGTATGGATGACGCACTCTCAGATGAGAATGAGCAGCAAGATCATCCAAATACACTTCGATAATTGTTTTGAGGTCATGAAAAATCAAGGTCATAGCCCGCTAAAAGGTGGCTCCGGCGTTTTTAAGACCGAAAGGCATCTTACGATATGCAAACATACCCCAAGGACAAATAAATGTAGTTTTATGTTGATCCTCATTAGAGGAAATTTGAGTTCTAAAATGGGCCTCCTAAGGAAAATAGTAAAATAATAGTTAAAATAATAAAATAATATTTATTAATTTTAGAGGAAGAAAGACTAAAACTACTTTTTTTGTTCATATTTTTAACATATCTCCTTATGTTTTCACTCAAATTTCGATCAAGAGGGCTTATTGGATGTCAAATTTAATTCTGCATCCAATGAGTATCCACACTGCATACTTTTAACGGACCTTGCTACCCCAAAAACAAGTAATACCTGAAAAAAAGTGATGATGATGTCATCATCACAGTTTTTCAAGTATTTCTTATTTTTGGGGTAGCGGGGTCCATCAAAAGTATGCAGTGTGGGTACTCATTGAATGCTAAATTAAATTCCTCATCTAACGAGCCCTCTTGATTGAAATTTGAGTGAAAACACAGGGAGATATGTTGAAAATATGAACAAAAAAAGTATTTTTTTTCATGACAAATATGTCAATTCAACCATTATGGTTGACTCGTTTTATTGAAATTCTATTGCTTCTTGAATTCCAACTCACAAGAATTTATTGTTGGTTCGTTTTCTTATAAGGCCCATTTTAGACCGCAAATTTCCTCTAATGTGTGTTGGCTATCTGGGCAAACCCGGGTTTACTAATATACATATACCAACAACACCCCTAACTCACTGGCCCTTTCAGCAACAGACCACAAAATGGCCTGAAGTCTCACCCGAAGTGATCTTATGGGTTGCCTAAAGACTCAATTGTCCATAACCAGGTTCTATAGCATCCTGGGGTCTCGCGGCTCTTCTTAACCAGCGAGATCTCTCTGCGACGCACGGTTCTCTCTTACTCGCGGGCTTTGACAGGGAAGGACTCCTATCGCATCACAGCGACTTGGGCAGTGTGCAACTTTCCCTTCCGCTTAACCCATGCTCTGCGATATCTTGCACCGCAGCTCCTCTGACGGTGCGATATCGCCTACTGTCAACGTGATATATTCTATAGTACGGCTAACTCCGACCCTCACGATCCAAAGGATATCTCACTAGGTGAAAGGACTTGGCTAACTTTCAACAAGATAGTAAACTCTCTAACTTGAACTTCCACAGTTCGACACACTCTACCTCAACTACACTTAACTGGCCGAATAAGTGTACTGGAAACACTTTAACAGAATGACTTAGTACTGTGCGAAACAAACACTCATGAACTCATATGTAGATGCTTAATACATGTAAATCCACCTTTAACCTTCAATAATGCTGTAACTGAATGAGGACATATAGACATTTACTAACTGATATACAACATTCATGTAACAGATAACAGATATCAACTAAGTAAAGCACAATCACATGAAATAATCACATAACACATTGGTTTTACGTGGTTCACTTCTAGGGTAGAAGCTACGTCCACAGAACTGTGTTTATTATGTCTTGAGAGAGTACACAGTTCTGCTGCAACCTGTTGTGCAGCTAGAGATCTTCTGGGTAACTCTGCACTCGCTGCCTGGAGCCCTTCTCTCCTAGATCTCTTCTCTTTCTCTATATTGCCTTCTTACAATATTCTCTCTCTCTCTCTCTCTCTCTCTCTCTCTCTCTCTCTCTCTCTTTGTCAATCCCTGCAGATTGTTACATACATACTCCTGGAATCGGCTACTGGTTACAGTAAGATAACTATGGACTGAATAGCATAACCAGAGCTTGACTCTATTACAATACAAAATAACCATGAGCTAACAGACTACTGGACTCTCAAACAGGCTAACTGTCTGAATAGCTACAAGTTATCCAACTAGCTAATCTTTTACAATACAAAATACATCCCTTTATAGGCGACCGGAAGGTCTCGCCATTACAACACTGTGGGCCTGTCCCAACAGTAACCCAAAAACCCTAACTGTGATAGTCTATCTATCTGTAATCAAACTGCCACAAGTTATACCACAACTCTCTGCAGTCTTCCACACTTCTCGGCGCTGATTGTGGGTACTCGGCGCTGCTTCCTTTTCTGTCCTTCGTCTTCAATACCTTGGCCTCGTTGCCCCTTTTTCCTTTATGAGGGTAGCTGATCCCTCCTGTCTTTCGCCACTGCCTTGAATGCAGTGGGTGAGCTCTCTCTTCTCAGCTGCTGCCTTTAGTGTAGTGGGTGAGCTCTCTCTTGTCGGCCGCTCAGGTACTGTCATCTTCTTTGACTTCTCTGCCCCGATAGTCACAGTTTTTAGCTCTGATCTGCAGCTAGAAACATGCTACGACATCTTATCTTTACCCTATCTCTTATATCTTTGCCAAAACTATGTATCCACCAAAATGGTAGCTTCTCTTGTAGCTACGGGACCCTACTCCAATAGTCCCCTAACACTTACTTGTGGCTCGTCCTCGAGCCACTAACAGCAGGCTTCTCATGCTGTACTTTCTCCTTGGTTTCCTGCGAAGTCTTTGTAAGTTTCTGTCGAAGTACTGCATCTTCTTTCTCCATAGTTTCGACACACTCTTGTGCCATTTTAAGCATAGCTTGACTAATACTGGAGTCTTATGTTGCATCAATTTCATTTCTGCTGGTAGTGAACTCCCTAACCTTCTTCTCAACCACCTCGACTAGCTCTATGATTTGTTCCTGATATGGTTGAAGCAGGTTATTGATTTGTATCTCCTTTGCTCTCAACCGCTACGCTTCCTGTTGCAAGCGGTTCATCTCTGTCGCCTTTCTCATCTTCGCAAGAGCTCCTAAACTCTTGATTTCTTCCTTCATTGCTGCTGTGGAATTCTCTATCTGTTGAATGCTTTGTTGGAGTTCTACTCTCTTGGGATGCTCATCTAACTCCGACCATGTGTTTGTTGCATAAGCTAGCACTGACTGTGCATCATCTATGCGATATTTCATCTGTGCGAAAGTGAGTTTAAAGGCCTCTACTCTTGCTTCATTGTCTGCCTGGGGGGTGCCCGGTGCTCGAGCCTCAAGCTCAGCAATCTGTGCTTTGTGGTCTTCTTCCATATTGGTTACTGTTTCTTCCAGAGCCTTTGCTCTGTCTGCAACTCTTCTTACCTTCTGCGTGAGAGGAAAGGAAAACTCAATGTTACATTGGGGTAACTCCAATGTGATGCTCTGTAGGACCTGATTGAGATCATGTTCTCTTTCTTCATATGTTCTTAACTCCTCCGCCTTTTTCTGAAAACTTGCGGTGAGTGCTGCATTCTTTTGTTTCAGCTGTGTGTTTTGTTTATAAGTTGCGATCTCTCTATCTCTGAGTTCTGTGCTTAGCTGCTGCTGGATCATCTATAACTGATCAACGTGAAACTCTGCGAGGTTAACCTCGACAGGTTGCCTAATCTATATCTTTACGTCCATCATTGAAGCAAGGAATCGGATGCTCCCTGGTGGTATCAAGACTGTATTGATGCGATCCTTTGCCAAGATTTCCTCGCGGGAAATTGACTGTGTTGAACTTTCTCCTGTGGGCGTCTTGATTAACTAAGTGTGGATCGTGGCAGTATTCTAGGTTAGTGTTTTTAACTCCGCAAGATGCTGATCTATGGCCCCTGCAGCTTTCCCTACGATGCCTGCATCGCCTGAAATGTGTCGTCCATTTCGTCCTTTAATCTTGTTGCAATTTGTTCATAGTCATCATCTGTCAATGCAGTCTTCAAAGGTAGTTTTGTGGCTTTCTAATTTTTCTTCTTCGTTGGTGAATCTATTGGTGCCTCCTCTGGGTCTTTCCTCTTTTCTCCTGGTAGTGGCACTTCTGCTGTATCTTGCGTCTAGGACCCCACTTTGTCTTTGCCTTTGTCTGATGGGTCTGTCTGCGTGGTAACTGATGGTAGTGCTGTGGTATCCTCTAATGCTTATTTCCACTCGTCATCAAAGTCTTTGATGACGTCTTCGACATCCTGCACTGTCATCCTGAACCAACCATTAGCCCAATTGTCCCTTTTAGACCTTTTTGGCCTCAGGTAGATTATATGGCTGTCTGCCATAAAATCTAGCCGATTATCATATATGTCCACAGTCTCCGTGCTGATCCGCGACGTCTCTTGGATGATTCTCTTCAACAGTTTATAGTATTCATAGATTACTATCATATTTTTCTTTTTCTTGATTGGGCTGCTGCTCTCCCATAAGTTGGTATAGCGGGTGCCTCTAGGCTCGCCACTTGCTAGCTGTCAAAACTGGGTATGGGGCGGCTCCTTCCACCTGACGAATGCAAATAGTATAAGCAACCACGAGAAATGGAAGGGGTGGTTTGCCTCATCCTGGGATGTCAAACAATCTTTCTGAAAAAATTTTAACAAAAATAAACACCAATTGAACTGTTCACCTTCTACAACTTGTATGGCAAAGTGAATTACTGATCCTGTGACTTCCTTTGGGTGAACCTTGGTTAACAGTCTGCCTGCAAGCAGACTGGCTATAAATCTGAGTGTATCGTCTGTTAAGATTGCGATGTCATAAGCCTGTCCTCCTCTCTGTAGCTTATACTTGGTAACTAGGGCTGGTGGTAGCTTGGAATCCTTGGTCTCCCCTGTTATATGTGTCTTAGGGTCCTTACCAGTCTTGGACAGCCTGGTGATGCGGTGTATCACATCGACATTTAGGTCGACCTCGTTACCTAGCCAGAGGTAACCTCCATGTACACAAGAAAGTAGGACGTGCACCAAGGCATTAACCTCTGCACCTTGTCCAAAATGTGGTATTCTCAACAAATTGAGAAAGCCTGAGTGCTCAAGAGTCTGGACATGTTCCATAGGAACATATTCATCTGCACCTGTCCTTGGGTTCTTCTGAATCGTAAGATACTGATCCGGCCAGAACTGAGGATATGTCTTACTGTCTCCAAGGTTATAATCTATAAATTTGACATTAGGGGCATATCCTAATAGATCTCCATCTTCCTTTACTCAAGAATCAACCGGTGGTATGGGAATAGGAAACTTAGCACTCTTGGGAATGTTTACCTCTGGTGCACCTTCAACTCATGGCATAATATAGTCTGGTGCGCTATGAACTTCTTCCTCCAGCTCCGGACTGGATTCTTCTACTATCTGAGATTGGCTCCTCATCCTTGGCAGCTTTCTGACCTGTGATGAACTTGGTTTCATACCCTTGGGTGGTGTCACCATAGCAGACACAAGGCCTCCATGCTCGAATCGTCTCAAAATGTCTTCTAAAGGCTCCTCCTTGGATAGAACCCGCTCGGTGCAATACTCTGGATTGGCAATGGCTGCAAAATAGGAAAATCACAGCATTCTATAACGAAATTAGCTCTACACAGGGAAAACTTAACAACTTACTCTATAGCTCTCGAATCTTGCAAAAGTAACCATCCTGAATGAATGATCTCTGCTTTTATGCTGAAGGCTATAATCCCGGACGCAACGGTCATCTAGGTTGAACTCGTCGGTGGTATTAATTACATGGACGAGACCACAGCCGTCATCCCGATCCTTATTAAATGTTGAAATCCGATCAAATTTCCCTTGAAACTTGTGTGCAGGAGCCGGTGTCGTCGAAGATTTACTAAATCTGGAAAATTTATGATGCTGTTGCCAAATCTACGGTAAGGTATACCGGTCATTTCTTCATTAACTGCCTGTCAGAAGGCGAATTGACTGGCCCTCTGTGTCTTTTCGAAAGTGTCTACGTGGCACGAGGAATCATCACCTTACCATGATGTCACACTGCATCACCTGTACAAAAAAAACAAACTTAACAGTTTTTTATTTTTATTTTTATTTTTTTTTACAGAAAAACTCTCCTCATGCGAATGCTTTTTACCTGCCGGTGTAGACTAACTACCGGTGCGATGCCTCCTTTCAACTACACTGGACATCTGCACTCTCATATCTGTCTGAGTTAAGGCTGGGATATGGAGTGGATAGCATTGTAAAGCTTAATCCTACTGCCATTAATGAAAGTGGGAAGAAGATCCCCGTTCAGTTTGCTGAGCTGAACGGCACCTCCATCTGTAACTTGCTGAATCTGGTATGGCCCTAACCAATGCATCTTGAATTTTCCTGGAAACTTCACAAACTTACTGTCGTAGAGGAGGACTAGGTCTCCTATCTGAAAAATCTTGTTCTTTACATGCCTGTCATGCCAAGCTTTCTCTCGTGCCTTCTGCACTTTCTGATGGAATCCTGCGATGAACCTGTCTTCCTCTGAGGCAAGAAGCTGCGCTAGCCTTTCATTCATCATATCTGTGTCTATCATCCCGGTGATCTGAGTAATTCTTAGACTGGGAATAATATATTCCATAGGAATAACAGCCTCTTGTCCATACACCAAGCTGAAAGGTGTATGTCCTGTAAGTTTCTTGCATGTAGTCCTATAAGCCCATAACACAGCATTAACCCTGAGGTCCCAATCATTTCTTTGGCTATTACAAATCTTAGTAAGATCATTTTCTAGAATCTTGTTAAAGGCCTCCACCATACCATTAGCTTTTGGGTGGTAGGGAGTGCTCTTATGGTGCTGTATCTGAAATTTCTCTGTCAAGACCTCAATAGTATGGTTCAAGAAATGGGTGCCTTGATCGCTCATCAAAATTATTGGACATCCAAATCTACTGATGATGTTCTCAAAGAGGAACTGTACAGTTGTAGCAGCATCACAATTCCTTCTTGCTTTGGCCTCCGCCCATCGGGTGAGGTATTCTATTCTTGTGATGATGTATCTTGCACCAGTTCATTTTCCTAGTGGGTTGATAGGACCCACAAAATCTATAGCCCACTTGTCAAATGCCCGCAGCGTAATCTGTGGTCACAGTGGAATTTCATCTCTCTACAAAGGTTTTCCTACCCTCTGGCAGATATCACAACATCTGCAAAATTCCTTAGTATCCTTATGCAAAGTAGGCCACCATAATCCTGCGGTCAGGATTTTCTGCGCAGTCGGCTTTCCTACGAAATGACCTCTTGCGATACCGAAATATGCTTCTCTGATAATGGCCTCTTTCTCGTGCGGTATGACGCATCTGCGCAGGACTTCGTCTGGACCTAACTTATATAATTGTCCCGCAATCAAAGTGAAGTCTGCTGCTTTGAGAGCTAGTTGTTTCTTTTGCTGCTTGGTAAACTCAACAGGTGCCCATCCTGTAGTGAGAAAGTGAATAATATCAGCATAGTACTCATCTACGATCTGAATAGAAAACAACTGTGCATCGGGCAAGTTATCCTCTAGGTTACTTGGTTCTTCTCCTGAGTCTATCCGCGACAGATGATCTGGTCCGGGATTTAATCTCCCTGGTTTGACAATAATTTCAAAATCATACTCCTGAAATAGGAGTAACCATCTGCAAATTCATCCCTCTAACACTGGCTTATTGACCAAGTACTTCAAAGTGAAATGGTCAGTGAACATATTGAATGAGGCACCTAGTAGGTAGTGCCTAAATTTCTGTAGAGCATACACCATAGCTAAACCTTCTCTCTCTGTAGTGGTGTAGTTCTTTTCTGCGGTGGATAGTTTTCTGCTTGAGTATGTGATAGGGTGATCGATACCTCCTTCTCCTGGCTGTGTTAAGACGATCCCTAGTGCAATACCAGATGCATCCAAATGTACATGAAATGGCTTGGTCCAGTCTGGAAATACTAAGATGGGTGCTGTAACCATCTTCTCTTTAAGGGTGTCTAGACTTTTCTAGCATTCCTCATTCCATAGGAATTTTACATCTTTCTTTAACAGCTTTTCCATAGGTGCTGTGATCTTTGCATAACCTTTGATAAATTTTCTATAGTACCCGGTATGGCCAAGTACTGTTCTCAATTGCTTGACTGAGTTGGGTGCTGGAAGATTTACGATGATGGCAATCTTTGCAGGATCTACCATCAAGCCTTGTCTACAGACAATGTGACCCAACAAAATACCAAATGGTGCACAGAATATGCATTTCTTTAAGTTTAGAGAAATCTAGTATTGCCTACATTTCTCTAACATCAGTCTTAAATCCCCTATATGTTTGTCGATTAATCCAAATACAGTCCAATCGTCAAAATATACTTCTAATAATTTATGGATGTACTCTTTAAATATAGCAACTACTACTCTAGAAAAGATAGCTGGTGCATTCTTAATACCAAAGGGCATTACCGTATACTGGAACGAGCCCCATTCTGTTGCAAAAGTGGTCTTAGATCGATCTTGTAGATGGATTCTGATCTGGTGATAGCCTAAAAAGCCATCGGTGAAGGAGTAGACCTCCTGTCCTCCCACATTGTCTAGCACTTCATCAGTAAAAGGTGTCGAAAATGGGTCATGAAGTGATGCATCATTGAGTTTGCGCAAATCAACACAGATTCTGATTTCTCCTTTGGTTTTCTTCTCTTGCATGACCATGGGACTAACCCATTCTCTTTCTTCCACTGGCTCAATGATGCTTGCTACTAGCATCTTATCGATCTCATCCTTAACTTTTTCTTTATGCTGAGGATTTAATCTGTATGGACGTTGCTTAACTGTTCTAGCATCCTCTTTCAATGGTATCCTCATTACTCCCAAGTCTCCAACTATTCCCTTCATCTCTGTGAACTTAGTGGGGAATAAGTCCTGATATTCATGTAATAGATCTGCAATGTGTCCTACCGTTTCATCGTTCCAATAGTATCCAATGGATGCAAACTTTGGTTCTGTGTCTGTGCCAATGTTGATCTTCTTAATATTGATAGGCTCGGTGATAGCTGGAGTCTCTAGCTTCGGTCCATCAACATCGCAAGTGCCCTTTGACTCTGGGATGTTGATGTTGTGAGGATCCTCATCCTCCTCCTCTGGTTCTGATGCAAAGTTATAACACTCGAGCGCATCTTCTAACTGGATGGCCCACTCGGGTTGAGCTGACACTGATAGGGTACAGTCCTCAAAGATCTTAATATTTATAACGTCTAAATCCTGATTAATGCTTGGGTACTTATATTCAAAAGCGAAAGTGAGTTCAAAGCTGTCTATCATAAGTGGCCATGTAGTTGTTCCTCTGCACAACTCTGTCTCAGTGTACCAATTCTTTGGAATTGGATCTAAAGTGTGAATGAATCGGTGAACCCATTCATCCTCGGGAATGTCCGACCAATTATGTTCACAACTCTGAATGTGTGACATGGGGTCACTTTCTCCTGTGTACCTCTGCTGTAGATACTCCTTGTTATTATAAAAACTAATTGTCATCAATATCTTGAAGTCATCCCATGACGCGATATGTTCTCTATGTGCATGCCACCATATTGCAGGTGTGGCTCTTACTGCAAGGTCGATCACTGACATCCTCTGCTCGTGAGGAATTTCTTGTCCAAACTAGTATAAAAAGTCATTGACATCCACTAAGCCATCAAACGACGGAATATACTTAAGCTCTGCTCCGATCCATCGCAATGACTTAGTCAGATATGCACATCTGCGAGCTGAGACTTCATAAAATCTGTTCTACCAGTTCTCTAGACCAACATCTGAATCCGATGCGCATGAGCTGTCCCATCGCCAACTGATATTTCCTTCTGCGGTTGGGTTGATGTAGTCGCTCTGGTTGGTGGTCATCTCATAGAGGCTCTCCATATTATGCGCCTCATCCTCTGCTTGGATAGGTTCAATATATCTAGGACTCTGAAAAGCATCCAACGGTGCGATGACCCGGATCTGTGTATCCTCAAAGGTCATTTGTCTTTTCTTTAAATCGATAAAAACCATGTTATCGATTGCCCAATCAATACCTAGTAGAGCTAGATACAGTCTACTATCACCAATGATTTCTATGACTTCAAAGTCTGCAAAACTGCGAACTCCGTCAATGTCAACTGGCACTTGTGGTAATTGACCCAGTGGTGATACCCTCTATTGATTGGCTAGTCGTAGATGGATAGGTGATCTGGTTAACTTGGGGCTACCCATCTGTTCCCATGTCTACTTAGTCAGAACATTTACCTCTGATCCTAAGTCTAGGATTACCTCATCCATTTCAAATTCTCCATTTTTTGCTATGAGTCGCATCTCTCTTCCTGTTCTTGTATGGCCCATAATATTATGAACAGCATGCTGCGCACTACTCACGGAAGAATATGGCAGATACTGATCTATGATGCATTGAAGCTCTCTGGTATCTTTCTCATTTCTTACGAATTTCAAGCAACTCCATAGGAAGGATTGTACGCTTCCTGTCGACTCATCCTCATCGCATCTTCCTGATGTGGTAGCCTATGATGTCTCCACAGGACTAAGGCCACAAGGTGTTTGCTGCGGTACGCCCCTAGACGGCTGTACCTAGGGTCTTGATTGTATAGGTTCATTAAAGAAAGTTTTAGCTTCCTGAAATGTTTCTTTATTCTTCTGCAGGTCAAGTGGTGTTGATTTATTAGTAGCTTTGCGCACCCACTCCGGTCCTGTGTTCTTTTCAGTATCCTGCGATGTCCCACTAGTGGAAGCACCACTGCGAGTCACAATGTTGACTCTTGGTTCTGGCTCTTTCTGCTCAGCAGCAATAAGCTGAATGTTCTGGTGTACCACTGGCTTAGGTTCCTTGATCTTGGCTATCAAGGTAGTACATTCTTCTATAGCGTGATCATAAGCTTTGCAATAATTACATGTTGTAGTAGGGATCTGACAGTCCCTAGCATAATGTCCTACAACTCCACAGTTGTAACAAGTAATCGGTCCATGGCCACGGCCAAAGCCTTCACCACGGCCAAAGCCTCCTCCACGGCCTCGTCCTTTGAATCCTCCTCCACATCCTATAGGAGCTGGTTCATGCTGTGGTCCTGCTGCTGGACCCGGTGTCTCTGATTGTACTCTATACAAGTCATGTTTTCTATCGACCATGAGATCGTAGGCTCTGCAGGTATGGTCCTCGTGTCCTATTGACTTACAGAAGGTACAGTATAAGTTCTTAGGTGTTTGTATATACTTCTGAATTAAAGGGCATTGCTGAGGTGGATGTCCTCTTGTTTTGCATAGTTCACACCATGGCCCTTGAGTTTGTGCTAAGGGGTTAAGAGCCCCACTTGCTAAGTATTCAACAAATACTGGATAGTTATCTTTAGTATGGCCTTGTGCTTTACACTTGATACACCATATGTCTTGTGCAATCTCTTTTCCTTTTCTAATATCATGCATATGTAACGTGAGATTTGCTAACTGGTTTTGCAGGTTTGTCATACCTATACTGGTCTGAGCTAGAGGTGATGCCTCCAGTTTCATTTCCATCTCCAACACTTCATCCTACATACGAAGTCTCTACTGCATCAGTGGATGTCTAATATGCGGGAGCAGTGCTGCGATGAACCATTCCTTATGATGCTCTAACGCAAACTCAAAGCTAACTTGGTCTATGAGAGCTTTGAATTTCTGATCGAAGTCCCATACTGACTATGTAGGTAACTATTTAATTTCTTTGAGCTCTATGATACACTGCGATTCTGACTTGGGATTCTTAAATTCTTTAATCATGGCAGTCCGGACCTGTATAAGTGTTCTGGGTATCGCTGAGGTATACTTCATATACCATGTTAAGGCTCATTCCCTAAGTGTGGTGACCAACTGTACAAGTTTAATATTATCATCGTGGGTTCCTTTAATGGTCCACATGGCTTCACATAGAAACCAGTGCTTCTCTGGGTCTTCTACCCCTGTACCCTTAAAGGTAGGTAATGTCATGTCATCCCCCATTCTATTTCTACGTGGTGGATGCTGATTTGCTGTGTTACTACCACTTGGTGGTGTAGATGTAGGTGATGTAGCAGTAGTATGTGCTGCAGGTGAACTACTAGATGGAGTTTCTACGAGATTGTTCTGAGTCCCGGTTGTTTTCTGTGGGGTATAATGGTGGTAAGGGATACCCCCTTCTATTCTTTCTGTATTACTATAACTCTACTGTCTAGTATTATCTGAACTGTTTTCAAATATGGAAGAGCTGAAATCTAATTTATATTTCTTTCCACTACGTGTACATCCAATATCATCAAAATCACTCTCAAACTCTTGTGACATCACACTTTCTTAGCTTACTGGTCTGAAACTATATCCATTACTCCTTTTTCATATAATAACATCTTAATGGACAAGTTTAAATATTTTAGGTACTTACCGCGATATCCTTTGAAGAAGTACCACTCAAACTTGCTGAAGCTTTTTGTTTGTTCAACTACAAACTCTGTAACAAATCCTTCTAGCACACTCGCAAGCCAGAAGTTGACTTCTCATGTAATGGGATTGTCTATGCTCTTCACGGTGTGAATCAGCTCTGGTGTCCACACGATGTTTCTTTTCTTTCTGAATATATTCTGATCAGTCAGCTTTGATAACCAATCATACATCTCATTTCCATAGGTCGCAAAAAATATTGTATGCAGGTCTATGTAGATATGTTTTTGTAACCAGTCCTCTGTACTCAGTTTAGGACTCTTGTTCTCTATCACAGCAAATTCTCTTTCTGTAGACTCAATGCACTGGTTGAGTTCTTCTTTAGTAGGATGCCAACAGAACATTAGCTCTGTAATATGTTCAAATCCGGCAACGGAACCATTTGTTGGCTATCTGGGTAGACTCGGGTTTACTAATACACATATACCAACAACACCCCTAACTCACTGGCCCTTTTGGCAAGTGAAGTCTCACTCGAAGTGATCTTATGGGTTGGCTAAAGACTCAAGTGTCCTTAACCAGGTTCTGTAGCATCCTGGGGTCTCGCGACTCTTCTTAACCAGCGAGATCTCTCTGCGACATGCGGTTCTCTCTTACTTGTGGGCTCTGACATGGGAAGGACTCCTATTGCATTGTAGCGACTCGGGTGGTGCGCAACTCTCCCTTCCGCTTAACCCACACTCTATGATATCTCACACCGTAGCTCCTCTGACAGTGCGATATCACCTACTGTCAATGCAATATCTTCTATAGTACGGCCCACTGTGACCCTCACGGTCCAAAGGCTATCTCACTGGGTGAAAGGACTTAGCTAACGTTCAACAATATAGTAAACTCTCTAACTTGAACTTCCACAGTTCAACACACTCTACCTCAACTACACTTAGCTGGCTGAATAAGTGTACTGGAAACACTTTAACAGAATGACTTAGTACTGTGCGAAACAAACACTGATGAACTCATATGCAGACACTTGATACATCTAAATCCACCTTTAACCTTCAATAATGTTGTAACTGAATGAGGACATACAGACATTTACTAACTGATATACAACATTCATGTAACAGATAACATATATCAACTAAGTAAAGCACAATCACATGAAATAATCACATAACACACTAGTTTTATGTGGTTCACTTCCAGGGTAGAAGCTACGTCCACAAAACTGTGTTTATTATGTCTTGAGAGAGTATACAGTTCTGCTGCAACCTGTTGTGCACCTAGAGATCTTCTGGGTAACTCCGCAATCGCTTCCTGGAGCCCTTCTCTCCTAGATCTCTTCTCTTTCTCTATATTGCCTTCTTACAATATTCTCTCTCTCTCTCTCTCTCTCTCTCTCTCTCTCTGTCAATCCCTGCGTATTGCTACATACATACTCCTGGAATCAGCTACTGGTTATAGTAAGATAACTATGGACTGAATAGCAGAACCAGAGCTCGACTCTATTACAATACAAAATAACCGTGAGCTAACAGACTACTGGACTCTCAGACGGGCTAACTATCTGAATAGCTACAGGTTATCCGACTAGCTAACCTTTTACAATACAAAATACATCCCTTTATAGGCAGCCCGAAGGTCTCGCCATTACAACACTATGGGCCTATCCCAACAGTAAGCCAAAAACCCTAACTGTGACAGTCGGTCTATCTGTACTTGAACTACCGCAAGTTATACCACAGCTCTCTGTAGTCTTCCACGCTTCTCGGCGCTGATCGTGGGTACTGGGCGCCACTTCCTTTTCTGTCCTTCATCTTCAATACCTTGGCCTCGTTGCCCCTTTTTCCTTTATGAGGGTAGATGAGCCCTCCTGTCTTCTGCCGATGCCTTGAATGCAGTGGGTGAGCTCTCTCTTCTCTGCCGCTGCCTTTAGTGCAGTGGGTGAGCTCTCTCTTCTCGGCCGCTCAGGTACTGTCATCTTCTTTGACTTCTCTGCCCCTATAGTCACAGTTTTTGGCTCTGATCTGCAGCTAGAAACATGCTACAGCGTCGTATCTTTACCTTATCTCTTATATCTTTGCCAAAATTATCTATCCGCCAAAATGGAAGCTTCTCCTGTAGCTGTGGGACCCTACTCCAAAAATGTGGGTCTGATCTGAATCTGATTATATCCAGAAAAACCATCCATAAAGGAGAATACCTTTCTTCTGGCACACTCATCCAAAATCTGATCAATAAATGGTGTGGGAAAATTATTCTTAGGACAAGCACGATTTAAATCATGGAAATCAGTGCATATACGGATCGCTCCCTACTTCTTATCCACTGGAACGGGATTTGAAACCCACTTCGTTAAGGGAATGGGATAGATAAAACCGGCTTTTAACAACTTCTCTATCTTGGCCTTAATAGTGGGTTCCTTTCTAGGATTCACTGCATGCAAACGTTGTCAAATAGGCTTTGCATTCGGATAGGTCTTAATTTCATGTTCTACAATGCGAGGGTCGATACTCAGCATTTCTTCGTATGACCAAGCAAAGATGTCATGAAACTCTCTAAATAGCTTGGTATACTCCTTGATCTCATCAGGGGAACAATTTTCCCTAATGTAGACGTTCTAAAATTTGCCAGGATCATGAGAAATATTGATAGGAATGGTAGGTGATAGATTCGCCATGTTCCCATCATCCATATGACCAGGAGAGATCAATGGAACCATGGGACTACTAATATTATCGCTAAGAATATCCCTATAGTCCTCACACTCCATACAGTTAAGCTCAGGAAGAAAATATGATCTATGATGCAACTCTTCCCAAGGTGGCTCAACCCCCGACATGGCCTTAATAATGGCTTCATCTGATGGAAAAACAACATCAAGGAAATCATGTGCATGAGAGGACTCAACTACCTATGCAATCATCACATATGGGTCCTCCTCCTCTGTCCACGAAGAGGAAGGGCTAGGCTCTACAACACAATCAATATTCACTTGATATGCTATCATTGCTACAAGAAATGACACATCCATTTCGACAGGTCCATTCGAAGGACTCGATGAAGGAAGAATCCAAGGATCTTCCATATGGGTAGTGTGAAAATACACTGAATTCAATGAAGATTAATACCCACCGAAACTAGATCCGATCATAAGAACAGGCACAGTACAACTAAATGTCCCCATAAGGGATGGATACATACCTACACCCACACTCCCAATTTCCAGCTGAGAGTGATCGATAATCGAGATAGAAGCTCCCAATGATGCACTAATAGTCGGATTATGGAACGATGTCTAATCAATCGTAACAATCTTCCCATTAAATGGAAAGCATACTACTCGAAATAGAGAATTGGCTACGGCTTGCATACTATACATCTAATTCTGGCCCAGTAAAAGATTGTAGTCAAGGGGAACATCAACCACCTCGACCTTGATTGCAATGGTCTTTCCTCCCAATTGGACCTTAAGAGAAGGAAGAATCCCATGCAGCTCAAACGATCTACCATCAAAGGCAGTTGACATGTTAGTGGATTGAGACAACTTGAGAGAACCCAAACCCTTCCAGCATGACAAAGACATCACGGAAGCAGTAGCTCCTTCATCAATCATAATGCATTTGACAGTCATATTAAGACACTTTACATGAATCAAAAGAGACACATAGTAAGGCAAGCAAGGTTGTAGTCCCATGGTTTCAAATTTGATGATGGAAGAAGAGATATCATCATTAGGAATCCCTTAGGAATGCGAGGTGCAATTTTAGGCTTATCCATAGGGTTTTCAATATGCAAAAGGCTCTCGGGTGGAGTGGGTTCTTTTCCAAGGTCTGGTTGTGACGAACCATAATCTTTCGCACGAGTCACAACCCTAGTAGCACATACCATGTTGATGAAACCATGAACATTATTGGCTTCTGGTGGATTTTGATCTCTTCTTGATGCACAATGAAGATCATTGGTCCTCGAGTTCATATTTTGATTATGGGGTAAAGGATTGGTTAGCACAACTGGGCCTTGTGGTATGAATTGTTACGGAGAGAAATTCCTATGGCTTGGGGTACCACAACAGACAACTATGACTCTAGAAATCAATATTTCCCAATATGCAATAGAAATAAAATGTCTAACACTAAAGGATCAGACCTCGTACATTATTCCGGACGGTTGAAGTAGATCCTCGTTGAGCTTTCCAATCTTCAGCTTGAATTGATATAATACTTCCTCAACAACAAGTAAACAATACAAGCATAATATATATCATGGTGTTAGATCTATTCTAGCATATACAATCAATAATGTAAAAGCATTTGACATATTCCAATGGATACAATATTCAATCAAATACACATCATTGGACAAGGAAAGATAGTTCTTATTAATATAAATCAGAGATTACAAGATAGATACAACCTCTGACGGCACGTCTACGAATCGCAGAAACTGAATCCCCCACTTGGGCCTCCACCACCTCAATCCTCCATCACTTAGATAGCAAGCTCACTAGCAAAAAGCAAGCTTGGGAAGAACACAACAGTGCTCCAAAGAGACAAAGGGATGCAGACTCAAGCATAAATTCCGGCAACAATGGACTATAGTTTCGATGCTTTCAATCTCTCTATATGTCTTCAATGTACCAAGGGGTTCCTTATATAGATTCACAAGGGATAATGAAGGGTCGAATCCAAGCGATCTCAAGGCATATGGAAGGCCAGGAGTCAAATGAGTTGGATCCATGTCAAGGAAAACTCCAAAATGATCTGGACTATGCACACATCCCGATGTACGCAGATATAGGGGTCAAACTCGCGTATGTATGCAGTTATCGGGGAAAAAGCCACGTATATCATCTTTTATATAGTTTTTTAGGGATGATGAAGGTAACATCAAAGGATAAAATATGGTCCATGGGGTCTAAAGAGTCTGCAACGGGACAGGGGAAGGCCATACAAAGTGTGATTCACCTAGAGTGGTGAAATCCGCTATAACAGATGCCCCCTAATGTATGAGGTCAGAGGGGTCATACAATGGCCGAAATACATTATAAGTCCATCCCAGAAGTGGAGTGATGAAGGGTCCCAAATGGAAGACCAACCACCCAATTAGCATAGTACAATGATACAACTCTGCATACAACTGCAAGTACATATAGCAGTCCCGGATACATAAGAGTACAATGGCCATGAATAGGCATAATACATGATATCACATATGTGGTCATCGCCACGTACAATATACATAGATCAGAATCTCCATGATGAAGATATAGAAAGGAACATGATCTCCAAAATGGCTAAAGATATACAATAGATCAAGATCTCCATAGTGGCTGGAAGTGGCTGGAAATGTCTGACATACAATGGAATCAAGTCACGAGAGCTGGAATCTCATGAACACTGGCATGATCAAGGAGGTAGCATATAAGAGATGCCACCAGTCTGGAAGGTCTTCTACACAAACCGCTACGAGTACATGTCCTACTATGCAAATAGAGGTGTCAAGGTCGAACATAGTAGTCCATCGTCTGATTACCGGTCATTGATGTATACCGTTAACAGACGTAAGATTACCCACCGATAATGATAATGGGAATCAAGGTACTAGAGTGCAAAATAACAAGTGTGAATAGATGTGTTGAGGTCGAACACTTGAGAGAATCCATCGATCAGGGGACATTGATGTATTCCCAAGAAACTGTCGATGGCGAGAGAACTTGCCACTGATGACTGCAAGTCTCAAGGCACTCAAAAGGACTCTAGATTCCAATCCCAGAATAAATGATCTGAATTCGATGGGATGAAATCTGCTGGAAGGAGGGCATTAAGGCATCCCCCATCATCCAACACGAGGTACTCAGCAAAGCTTTCTAATGTGGAAGGACTCGATCATAAAGTGCATGAACCAGTAACTGTGCCGGGTATGGCCAACATGTAAAGTCAAGATAACTGAGGAATGGCCGACACAGGTTTCAACTTCCTTCGAACAAGAGCATAACGGTGTATGGTGACTGAATGAATGCAGCATAGACTCGATATACAAACTGGGACATCTCTGTGACACAGGAGGCATCAACAGAGGCTCCATAGGGACTGGAAGCTTAACCAGTCGGTGGAGATAAACTCAGATAATGAGTACAGCTCCTAAGTCAAAATATAACCCAACCAATGGATGTGATATACAACACTCTGTTCGAAGGCGACATGACTCGACAGCTGCCAAAAGATAACATCTTTCCTTGTCCGGATTTTTGGTTTTTGGATTTTTTTTGGACTTTTTCAGTTATTTGAAAATCTTGAAAAACGAATAAACTAGCTTTATAGTTACAAACTAGGAGGAGACGAGTTCCATAAGGGCAAACAAACTAGTTCCAAGCAGTGGAACATACCTATGCTCAATGCAAGGATACATGTGCAGGATATTGACACTCGGGGGAAAATCCCCTCCCGGTAAAAAGGGAATCAAGCTACGAAGGATATAAAAATGCCTCTGCATGGCTAGACATGAGACAAGCTCGGGCTATATGGCTGAAGCGCAATTTCAGGGGAGTCGGCATAAAGCTCAATAAGGTAGGCAAAGCTCATGATAACGCATTCACAAATTGACATAAGGGGAGTCCGGAGGGAAAAAGGGCAGCATAAGATCAAGAGGAGTATGAGGCTCTTGCTAAATGTCATGGCAGTACTATACAATGGACTCCCACACCCTAAAGGAGAAAACGTTGGCATGGGAACCAAATGCAAATAAGGTGATAACTAGGGTACCCATGTAAGGTGGAACTCTACCACTCATATCATGCCACTTCTAAAGCAGCAAGAAGGTTCCATGACATAACAGAGTGGGTTCGTACCTAAGGTAATAGTGACATGGTCATAAGGTCATGCAAAATGCAAATGGTGGTGAACCTAACCTATATGCCAGTATAGACGTTATACCCAAGATCAGTACGAACGGGTCAATCCAAAGGCTGAAACGGCACTGAAACTGGTCTTCTACATCACAAATTATGTCAGAAACGGTCCAAAACTGTCAAAACTATAGGAAAGGGGGTAAAAATTTTCAAATATTTGAAAATTTTTCTATAAATAGTAAAAAATATAAATCATTTGAAACTTTTACCTATTGGAGCTCTGATATTCAACTGCAAATTCCAGGAGATCCAGCTGGCGGAATTCACAATCGTTTCTTCCAGGTAGTTACTCATGCTCTCCTCATGCATTTCAATATATTTTTTGTTAATTTTCATGGTAAAACGAAGTAGTTCAGATCAATTCTACATGAGCGCTGCGGCCCACATAGGTATCGAAGCTTTTTCCGTGTATAGGGCTGGCTATACGTGGAAACGGGGCTAGAAATCGCGTATATACGCGGATGTTTGCAAAACAGTCGCGTATGACGCCATGAAAATGGATTTACAAGAATCTAATGGACAATTGGGTAATTTCTCATGCAGGATGGTGCTAGAATGGAGAGAGCGCGAGCATGGTGAAGTAGAGGAAGCTATAAGGGCTGACGTAATGGCTCAACAAGCTCTAAGAAGATGTGGACTCTACAAGTTTTGGTGCCTTGGTGGCTTGAGGGCCAAACCAAGACTGATAGAGATGTTAGTAGACTATTGGGATCCAGACTCAGAGTCCTTCAGGATAGATGGGATGTCTCTCACTATAGAGGTGGAAGACATATACTTCATCACAGGTCTATCTAGACGGGGGGAGGTGGTGAACCTTCGTTCTCGAGGTGGGCCAGGCGGTGGGCTTACTATCGATGAGTACGTAGTTGTGTACTGCTACCCAGATACTGAGAATGTTGGGAGTCAAGTCCCTACCAATGCTATACAGGTGTTGGGCCTAAAGGCCATACTACTGACGCTGGGCAGGATAGCAGGCTTAGCCTCACTCCATCAGGCCTTGCGTCCACTGATGTACTATGCGGTGGAGTGTATGAGACCGATCATATATGACTGGAGCACTACACTACTGAGCAACATGAAACACCAACTCAGTGAGTGTAAGGCAGGTAGGATATGGAACTTTGGGTTTAGCAGCATATTGAGCATGTTTTTCTTCGAGCGTGTTCCAGGATTGAGCCCTAGAGTGGACGTTCCTCTCCACGGGGTTCGAGATCCAGCCCAACGACGTTTGGCAGATGCTATGCGCAGACTGGGGGGTGGTAGGGTGGCCAACCCATATCCAACTGACTTCTTTCCATGGTGGTAATGATAGATTGTTGCCATAGATGACTACCCCTATGGAGGGATAGATTTCTGGGGGGATCCGGACATGCCATTGCCACCAGGATTGGCATATGGAGAGATAGGTACCAAATCTCAACTCTCACTCTTTTTAAAGTTTTTAAAGTTATTTAATTTTTTTGTATTTTCTTGATTATGTGTGTTGGGATAACTAGGCAGACCCGGGTTTTACCTTTAACTTCGCACCAACAAAAGACCCACAGTGTTGGCCCTTTCGGCAACAGCCTGCGAACAGGCTACAGTCTCACCCGAAACAGCTATGGAGTGCCGCAGAATCAGGTTTCTGCAAGCAGAAGAGAGAATCTTCCTGTACCTTTAGTATTTAACTATTAATAATCACTTAACACAAGGCTTCTATTATCAAATATGTAGCTTCGCGGTTAGATAAACAAACAGTTACTTGCACAGCCCTTTATCTGGGAATTCACAGCGAAGCTAGTTATTAACAACAATCTTACTTTATCAGTTATTTACTTAGCAGTGCATAAAATATAATAACAAATCAACACAAATGAACCACAACACCAGATGTAATGTGGTTCAACCCTAGTGTAGGGGTTACGTTCATAGAACTGCGTTTTATTCAACTCTTTACAACTAAAACGATAGTTCTAATCTGCACACTCAGCTGCAGATCCTTTCAGTCCTCAAAGCCGTGCACACAGCAGTAGGCCTCTATGCACACAGCTGCAGATCTTCCTTTTCACCAAAAACCCCTCTGTGCACACAGCTGCAGAGGTCATCCACGCACACAGCTGGGACTTAACCTTCTTACAAAAACCCTTATACAATCTCTTATCTTCGCATTACAATAGCTTCGTAAGATAATCATTAAATACCTAACCCTACTTCTTTACATAAGTGCCTATTTATATAGCGCACTGTTACAAAACCATGGCCTTAAACCATGGGCGCCCAAAACCCTAACCCTGGATTTATACCAAGGGTTAATTACAAAAAGGGGTTTCGACCCACCCGCGACACCCATAAGACTATTTTGGGTCGTAACTCCGCTTACACTTCCACAAAAACCATGGAGTTACCAAAACTAAGGACCTTAGGGTTGGAGCCCCAACAGGCCCCTAAGACTCACTTGTGGTCCGTCCCGGGGCACTCTGCGACTCTTCTGGTGGGAGAATCTTACTGGTGATACGTAGTGTGTAGTGTGCTGAAGCCATTCATATGGTCGTTGGCTGTTTGTGCATTTCCTTTGGAATTTTTATGCTGGTAACAACCTTCTGAATCTGTCAGCAGCCCCCCTCTTTCAATTTGCTTGCCGAGCACTTGACCATCCACAACTTCGGGTCCCCTCAGAATTATGTGTCAAGGTGCATAAGACAAACAGCCGCCCTGGTTCTGCTAACCCAGGAGGCTACAGCTTGGGATGTTGCAGAATTTTCCCATGCAGACCCGGGATTTTCTTTTTGCGACGTAGAGCGCACTTCTGCCTTTCTTCGGATCTCTTAGAGCGAACTTCTGCCTTTCTTTGTGCCTTGGTCAGGCATTTCTGCTCTGGTGGATTGTTCAGAAGGTTCTGTAGACTTCTCTCTCTGACTGCTCATAACAGATTCTGGGCTTTACAGTCATTCAACATGGTCTAAACTGCAGAACTATAGACGGCGAACTGTGGGAGCTGGATGTCTTTTTAAGGACTTTGGCGATCAGGATTTGTGATAATGGGTCATGATGGATAGCGGATCTGACCCAAGTGTCGTGGATATCATACATGCATCGCTAGATTTCGTAAAATCTCATGATTGAGGACGGTCAATGTAGAGCACGTGCCAGTGCCGCCAAATATGATCTTCCCAAGCAGTCCTAATTTTAATCTGCGACTCAACTTTTAGCTGCATCGTGCTAAGGACCTTCAAATTTACATGTGACGCGTGACCCGCGACCTTTTGACAACTTAATTATAGTCTAGTACCCACTTTCAACTATTCTTGGTACTTAGACTCTTCTTTCTTGTATTATTTCTAATTAGGGGTCCCGGTTTGTCCCTGTACTTCTTCAACCGACTTCCGTTCACCATGGAAGGCAAAGTTTCTCTGTTTAATTTGGCTAACTGGACTGCGCTACCATCACTAACTTTTTGAACTATGTAAGGTCCTTTCCAATGGGTCTTAAACTTTTCAGGGAACTTCATGAATTCGCTGTCATACAAGAGTACAAGATCACCACTCTGGAATTGCTTCTTTTTGATATGCCTGTCATGCCATGCTTTTTCTCTAACCTTCTGCACTTGCTGCTGGAACCCTGCAATGAATCTGTCTTCTTCTAGTTCTGTTATCTAGGCTAGCCTTTTATTTAGCATACCTGGATCATCCATCTCTGTGAAAGTAGCTATTCTGAGACTAGGAACAATATACTCCATTGGCATAACTGCTTCTTTCCCATAAACCATCCTAAAAGTTGTGTGACCTGTTAACTTCTTGCAAGTGGTTCTATAAGCCCATAACACTGCCGGGATTCTCAGATCCCAATCATTTCTATTAATATTACAAACCTTGGTCAGAGCCTGCTCAAGAATATTATTGAAGGCTTCCACAGTTCCATTTGCTGGAGGATGGTACGCAGTACTCTTCTGGTGATATACCTGAAATTCTTCAGTCAATGCTTCAATAGTTTTATTCAAAAAGTGTGACCCTTGGTCACTCATAAGAATTCTAGGACATCCAAACCTTGTTAAGATATTGTCAAAGATGAACTTCGCAGCTGTAGTAGCGCTACAATCCTTGACTAGTTGAGCTTCAGCCCAACGAGTAAGGTATTCAGTTGCTGTAATAATATACCTTGCTCCTGATTTCTTTACAGGGGGGTTTATGGGTCCAACAAAATCAATAGCCCATTTGTCAAAATCCTATAAAGTTACCTACGGAACGAGGGGCATCTCATCCCTCCTGGATGGTTTTCCTGTCCTTTGACAGATATCACAACTATGACAGTACTCCCTAGCATCCTTATGAAGTGTAGGCCACCACAAGCCAGCTACCAAAATCTTCTGCGTTGTAGCTTTCCCTGCGTAATGACCTCGTGCTGCTCCAGAATGTGCTTCAGCCAAGATCAATGGTTTTTCATGCTCGAGGACACATCTGCGCAGTATTTCATCTGGCCCCATCTTGTATAGTTGTCCTGCTATTAAAGTAAAATCAGCAGCTCGAACCACCAACTGCTTCTTCTGCTGAGTTGTCATCTCCGACGGTGCGTATCCTGTAGCCAAATACTGAACAATATCCTGAAAGTAATCATCAACCATCTGGATGGTACATAAATAGGCGTCAGGATGACCTTTGTCCAGGCTAGTGGGCTCCTCCCCTGACTCAAGCCTCGACAGATGGGCAGGTCCTAGGTTAAGTCTGCCTGGATTAACTATGATCTCAAAGTCGTACTCCTGAAACAAGATGAGCCATCTACATATCCTTCCACCTAGCACAGGTTTGTTAACCAAATATTTCAAAGCAAAGTGGTCAGTGAACATCTTAAAATGAGAGCCTAACAGATAATGTCGGAACTTTTGCAAAGCATATACCATGGCTAAACCTTCCCTTTCTGTCGTGGTATAGTTCTTCTCTGCTATTGATAGTTTGCGACTTGCAAAGGCAATAGGGTGATCAATGTTACTTGCACCTGTCTGAGCCAATACTCAGTACCCAGAGCAATGGAGGATGCATCGACATGCACATGAAAATCTTTATTCCAATCAGGAAATACTAAAATAGGGGCAGTCACCATCTTCTCTTTTAAAATGTCTAAACTTGCTTGACATTCAGGTTTCCATTCAAACTTAATCTCTTTCTTCAGCTGTTTCTCCATCGGAGCTGTGATCTGGGCATATCCTTTAATAAATTTCCTGTAGTATCCAGTGTGACCAAGGGTAGTGCAAAGTTGCTTAACAGGCTTTGGAGGAGGCAAATTCACAATGATTGCTATCTTCGTAGGGTCTACCATCAATCCTTGCTTACAAACAATATGACCTAGCAAAATTTCAAAGGGTGCAGAAAAGATACACTTTTTCAAATTCAAGGAGATCTGGTGCTGTCTACACTTGTCCGGCATAAGTCTTAAACTAGCAATGTGATATTTTAGTAACTCGAAGATAGTCCAATCATCAAAATAAACTTCTAAGAATTTATGTATAAATTCTTTAAATGCACAGATGACTACTCGAGAAAACATAGAAGGTGCATTCTTCAATCTGAAGGGCATAACTGTATAATGAAAGGATCCCATTTCTGTAGCAAAAGTTTTCTTATGTCGGTCTTCTGGAGCAATTATGATCTGATGGTAGCCTGAAAATCCATCAGTAAAAGAGTAGACTTCTTGACCTCCGACATTATCGAGGACTTCATCTGTAAAAGGAGTGGGAAAGGGATCGTGCAGACACGCATCGTTCAGCTTCCTCAGATCGACACAGATTCAGATTTCACCCTTAGTCTTCTTTTCTTGTACTACCATCGGAGTGACCCATTCAGACTCTTTGACAGGCTCTATAATTCTTGTGGCAAGCATATTATCAAGCTCTAGCCTAACTTTTTTTTTATACTTAGGGTTTAGCCTATAGGGACGCTGTTTCACAGGCCTCGCATCAGGTTTCAGAGGGATCTTTATTACTCCTATATCACCAAGGATACCTTTCATCTCAAAAAACTTCGTCGAAAATAGGTCCTGATATTCGTGGAGAAGTTGGGTCACTTTGCTCACCATTTCATCATCCCAATAATCTCCAATTGTAGCATACTTGGGATTTTCCTCTGACCCAATGTTTACGGTCTGCATCTTTAGAGGCTGAGTCACTTCAGGTGCTTCGACCACTGGTCCACGTACTTCACAGTTTCCTTCTGACTCAGGAATGTTAATGTTACGCGGATCATCATCCTCGTCAATTGCGAGGTTGTAACATTCAACTGCATTAGCTTCTTGTGCTTCCCAATCTGTTTGGTATTCCCCTATTTCTTGGTCATCAAATATCTTAGTACGGATCAATCTAATAGCTGCATCTAAAGCAGGACAAACTTCATTAATAGAAAATGTAACCATAAAACTATCAACAAGATCATCCCAACTTACAGTACCGTGTCGGTGTTCAACCTCCGTATACCAGTTTTTTTCTATAGGTTCCAAAGTGTGCACAAACTTATGCACCCATTCCTCGCGAGGTACATGTTCCCATGTTGCATAACATTTCTTCAAATGTTCCTGAGGACTATTCTGCCCATTGAACTTGCTTCGCACCTCTTGAGATTGGTCTATGAATTTGAGCTGTAGAAATTTCTGGCAAGCTTCCCAACTGTGAATATACTTCCTGTGGCCATTCCACCATCTCACTGCTGTAGCTCTTAATGCTACTTCCAGAGTCTGCATTCTCTGTGATTCTGGCACTTGTTCTGAGAACTACGCAATAAATTTTCCTGGGTCTGTCAACCCATCATATGTAGGAAAATCTCTGGCCTGTGCACTAAGGCATCTAAGAGATTTGGTAATTCGTGCGCACCGATGGCCATGTAGCTCGTATAGTCGATTCTGCCAATTCTCTAGACCATCATCTGAATCAGACATGTAGGAGCTATCACATTGCCAATCCATTACACCTTCGGCATTAGGCTCGACATAATCTTCTTCTTTAGCTGTGATATTATAGATGTGGTCCAGAATATCCTGATCTTCCTCTTTGACTGGCTCCGTATATCTTTCTCCTTGAGAAGGATCCAATGGTAGTATAGCTCTCAATCCCTTCCCTTCAAAAGTCATTTGTCTCTTTTTAATATTGATAATCACATCACTATCTATTGCCCACTCAATTCCTAGGAAAGCTAGATAGGGGTTACTGTCATCAATGATCTCAATAACTTCAAAATATGCTACAGTACTGACTCCATCTATATCCACTGGTACTCTAGGGAATCTTCCTAAGGGAAAAATCCTCTGTTGATTGGCTAATCTCAATTGGATAGGGGACCAGTCAAGGGTGGGCTTTCCCATTTGTTCCCATGTCTATTTAGTTAAGTTATTGACTTCTGAACCCAGATCTAAAATAATATCCTTCATGTCATATTCTCCTATCTGGGCATGTAGTCTCATGTCTCTTCCAGTCCTAATTCTACTGAAAGATTTTTCCTTACCAGGGCTTTGCTGAGGTTCGCAAGACTGAATAAATTTTTGTAATTCATTTAAGGCATTCTGATTTCTTAACAATTTTGATGCAACTCTATAAAAATGATGACAGAGTACTTACTTGGCCTTGTGAGTCTTCCTGGGATTGCATCTGCTGATGCTGCTTGTTTGCTGCTGGCAAATATGGATCAGCAAAGTCTTGTCTGGCTTCCAAAAAAGTTTATTTTTCTCGTCGAACATCAAATGCTGGAGTCTTCTCTACGGCCTTGCGAACCCAAGCTTCGTCGGACTGCTTCGCCTGACACTGCGCATCTGTCGTAGCTCCACTTCTTGTAACAACATTAACAGCTGGGATTGGTCGTGGCTTGACAGCAATCAACTGGAAACTTGGACTAGGTTTGTTGTTCCCTTCTTGGATTTTAGCTAGCAACTGTGGGCACTACTCGATGACATGATCGACTACTCTGCAGTATCGACATGTCGTGGTTGGGTTTTGACAGTCTCGAGCTAGATGTCCTGCCTGATTGCAGTTATAGCAAATAACTTGACCTCGACCTCCTCCAGGCATACCATGACCACAGCCTCTAAAACTACCTCGACCACCTCGGTAACCATATCCATCATTGCCTTGTGCATCCGGGTAGATCCTATAAGTGTCGTAGGTCCGCTCCCTCATAAGGTCGAAGCTGCGACATTCATCTTCATTGTGGCCTACTGACTTACAGAATTTACAGTAAGGGTTCTTCGGGACTTGAACATACCTCTGTAATAGATAGCAATCTTCCAGTCGATGCTGGCCAGTAGTTAGACAGATCTCACAGTACAGAACACTAGGATTTAGCGGGTTTGGTGCGCCAGTATTCAAATAGTTTCTCAGCGCTGGACACTGGTCCTTGTCGTGGCCTTCTGTTTGACAACATATACACCATACCTCTTCGCGGGTGGATTTCCCTTTTTTCATGTCGCGAAGCTCTAAATCCATCTCTGCTAGTTGTTCTTGAATTTGAGCTATGCCAGAATTATCTTCGACAGGTGCAGTTTCAAGCTTTATGGCAATCTCTAAGTCCTCTTGCTAATCAGCAACCTTCTGTTGCATGAGTGGAGCTCTGATGTGAGGTAATAATGATGCAATAAACCACTCCTTATTTTTTGCTGGTCCAATCGTGAAGCTAACTTGGTCAAGCAGAACTTTGAATCTTTGATCAAAGTCCCACACAGATTCACCTCGCCACTACTGAATCTCTTTTAACTCAGTGATGCATTGCAACTCTGATTTAGGTTTCTTAAATTCTCGGATCAGTGCTGCTTTGATGTCAGCCAAGACAGGATTCTGCGTGCTAGAAAACTTCATAAACCAAGTTAAGGCTCGGTCTCTGAAAGAAGTGATCAGCTGCACTCGTCGAACATCTATGTCCGTAATGTTCTTCGCGGTCCACACAGCTTCACATAGAAACCAGAACTGTTCTGGATCTTCTGACCCAGTTCCTTTAAAAACTGGTAGTTTGATGTCATCATGGGACATCTAGGGGGGGAGGAAGGGTTTGAACTAGCTGGGGAAGACTAACCTATGATAGGGATACTCAGGCTAGGGTTACTTTCATACTACGACAGGTTCTCGGGGATAATAGGTCTCTGCTGCGGGGTTATTGGAGGGTTTCTAACAAAGGGGGCTTCGGTGGACTCAGAGGCTTTAGAGCTTAAAGGGGTATACTCAGTAGAGGGGTCGATATCTCTCTTATATCTTTTTCCACTTCACAGCAAACCACTTTTCTCGTCGAAGTCCCAGTCACTTCCAATCATAGGTTAGCAATACTAGATCTAACAATCTGATTCTATAAGCAAGATTCCTTTTTCAGCCAATAGTATTTTAATATTCAAACTAAACAGGTTCAATTACTTACCCCTTGGTCCTTTGAAAAATTGTTGTTCAGCTTCGCTAAAGGAGGTACTTGTGTCGATGGCGAACTCCGTCACAAATGCTTCGAGAGTTTGCGCAGTCCAGAAATCGACGGCTCGCGAGATCGCATTGTTCACTCTTTTCAAGATAGCGATTCTTGCGGGGGTCCAGGGAGGAAACTGGTTTTCTTGGAAGTTCGTCCTCCTTTCTGTTAACCTACATAACCACTGGTGCAACTCTGTGTGTATAGTACCAAAGAAAATTTCATGAACATCAGAAAAGACGTACCTTTGCAAAAAAAAATTCTGCGCTACGACGGGGATCTTTATTTTCCTGTTTTGCAAACTTCAAATAGGTCGCTTCGATCCACTCACCAATTTCTTTTACAAAGGGTCGCCAAAACATAGCCCTCGAGGTACGACGTAGATCCCTCTTCAACAGATACTGAGTTCAACTGGCAACGGAACCAATTTGTTGGGCTAACTGGGCAGACCTGGGTTTTACCTTTAACTTTGCACCAACAAAAGACCCACAATGTTGGCCCTTTCGGCAGTAGCCTACGAACAGGCTACAGTCTCACCCGAAATAGCTATGGGGTGCCGCAGAATCAGGTTTCTGCAAGCAGAAGAGAGAATCTTACTGTACCTTTAGTATTTAACTATTAATAATCACTTAACACAAGGCTTCTATTATCAAATATGTAGCTTCACAGTTAGATAAACAAACATTTACTTGCACAACCCTTATCTGGGAATTCAAAGCAAAGCTAGTTATTAACAGCAATCTTACTTTATCAGTTATTTACTTAGCAGTGCATAAAATATAATAACAAATCAACACAAATGAACCACAACACCAGATGTAATGTGGTTCACCCCCAGTATAGGGGTTACGTCCACAGAACTGTGTTTTATTCAACTCTTTACAACTAAAACAACAGTTCTGATCTGCGCACTCAGCTGCAGATCCTTTCAGTCCTCAAATCCGCGCACATAGCAGCAGGCCTCTATGCACACAACTACAGATCTTCCTTTTCACCAAAAACCCCTCTGTGCACATAGTTGCAGAGGTCGTCCACGCACACAGCTGGGACTTAACCTTCTTACAAAAACCCTTATACAATCTCTGATCTTTGCATTACAATAGCTTCGTAAGATAATCATTAAAGACCTAACCCTACTTCTTTACATAAGTGCCTATTTATATAGCACACTGTTACAAAACCATGGCCTTAAACCATGGGCGCCCAAATCCCTAACCCTGGATTTATACCAAGGGTTAATTATAAAAAGGGGTTTCGACCCACCCATGACACCCCTAAGACTATTTTGGGTCGTAACTCCACTTACACTTCCACAAAAACCGCGGAGTTACCAAAACTAAGGACCCTTAGGGTCGGAGCCCCAACAATGTGAAATCAAAAAGACATGTTTTTGCGTGACAACACATAGTGACATCTACCATTCATGTGCAGATGTAGGACCATGGCAACCAGAGGGCTTCCCAAATCATAGACGAAGGGGAAGAGGGGATGACATCACAGGTGCGGATGCGGAGCGAATGCTCCAAGGCATTCATACCCACTTCGTGCGACTGACTCACAGGGTTCCCATGGTGCAAGTCGAGGACTTTCCTGAGGCCATGCAGCAACAGGTGGTGGGTGTACCACGTGCATGGGTGTGTTTATTCCGATGGCTAGCTAGAGCCATAGTGACGTATCATGATCACAACCCTCCCCCTCCACATGATTAGACACCTGGGAGAATATATTTTGTATTACCGTGTATTATATGATGGAAGCTTTGAAAGCTCCACTTTTGTATATGACCCTATGTATTACCACATTTTGATTTATATAATTTTTTTTTATGGTGATCGGTTTATTTATTTACATGTGTAAAAATGTTTATGATTAATTTATTATGAATGAAACAAATGCCAATCTAACACGTAGTTAGCATATGAGTCAGCAACTTGATTATCATTTCTTGGAAAGTGTATATATGTAATACTGTCAAATTGCCGTTCTAACAATCTCACACGTAAGAATCTTCTCAATAACGTCGGATCTCTAACATGGTACAAACCATTGAGCTGTGACACTACTAACTCCGAATCAAGACGTACCTCAAGAGATAGAACACCATGTGAAATGGCATCCCGTAGAAGCTTGATAACGGCACTATATTCAACAACATTGTTGGAAGATGGCCGTAGACATACACCTCCTGAAGAAAATACCTGACCCATAGGAGTATAAATCACCCAAGCAGCAGAGGTTGAGTGTTGAGTGTGATGGCTTGCACCATCCGCGAATCCTATGTAGGTGGAAGATTCCATTGACATCTTCCACAAGAAATGGAAACTAATCACAAACCCGATCACGATAAGAAAAAGACCTAACTATGCAAAGTTGTACAATAATATACAACAAGCAGCCTTGGCTAAAGATCATGCATAGTATTTTTTGAGATAGAGCCCATTTCTAGGCTCCGTCAAAGTTGTGCCTTCATAATCGAATAACTCATAGGCACCCTTCTCTAAGACATGCTTGACCACGTAAGGACCACACCACATAGGATTAAATTTCCCTACCCCCAAGGGTTCTTTCGATTGATCCCACAAAAGGACCAAGTCTCCTTCACTAAACACTCTTGGATGGATAGACTTGTCATATTGGACCTTAACGCGATGCTTATTAACCTCTAGAGCCACCAAGGCATCTCAACGCTGCTCATCAAGTTGCTCGAGGTGGACCAAATGCTCCTCCAAAGGTGAAGTGTCTGGTAAGAGTTCCACAACTAGCTTCAACGAAGGAATCTTGCATTCAACCGGAAATATCGACTCCACTCCATGCACAAGCTGATATGGAGAAAAACCAGTGGCAGTATTACCCACGTTCGATATGCCCACAAAGCAGGGTATAACATAATATGCCAATTCATCTTGCTCTGTGCGATGGTTCGTTGGAGAATAGACTTAAGTGATTTATTCACTACTTCAACCTATCCATTCGCTTGGGGGTAATAAGAAGAGGAGTGCTCTTTCTTATACCCTAACTTGGATTCCAACTCTTCCATCATACGGTTCTGAAAGTGTGAGCCATGGTCAGTGACAATCTCTCTCGGAATCCTGAACCGAGTAATGATTTGGTTGAATACGAAGTGAGCGGCTGTCTCACCATCGGATTTTACTGTAGGCATTGCCTCAGCCCATTTCGTGAAATAATCCACAGCCACTATAATATGATGGTGCCCCCCAGCCGAAGCTGGGCTGCAATCCATAAAATTGAGCCCCCATTTAGTGAAGGGACCGACGGTGATAATGGGATGTAACGGGGCAGGCTTCGAGCGCATATTCTATACGAACACCTGGCAAGGGTGGCACCTCTTGACCGCATCAACACAATCTTTAAAGATTGACGACCAGCAATAACCCGCTCTCAAAATCTTTTGAGCTGTAGAAAGACCAGATAAATGACCACCACACGCCCCTCCGTGGCAATCATTCAGCACAACCTCAGCCTCCTCGTGAGTTAAACAACGTCGTAAAATGGAATCTACCCCACGGCGGTACAAAGTAGTATCCACTATAAGGTAGTTCTTAGAGACATGACATAATCGTCATCGTTCATCTCTCGAGAGGTGAGTAGGGGTCCTCTGTGTTTGCAGATATACTATGATATCTCCATACCATGGGTCAGACATCGAGATTAAGAAGATGTGTTCATCAACAAACGTATCTTCACAAACCGACTCCTCGGCCTCGCTCGGGAAATCTGATATAAGCTCTGCAAAAATTAATGATTTCTTCGACTTTGCCAAAACAAACTCGAGATCGAACTCTTGCAAGATGACAATCCATTTATTATACTTTCCCCCAATCATCCTTCATGTGAGGATGAACTGAAACGGATTGACATGGGCCACAACCGAGGTCTGGCGAAGGAGGATATAATGTCTCAAATGCTGAACCGCATGTACGGTCGCTAAGGAAAGCTTCTCAACATCAGAATACCGAATCTCTGTGTCAATAAGGTTTCGGCTCAGATAATATATGACATGCTCCTGGAGCTCCTCATCCTCCTGAACCAATACCATACCAATCATCTCTAAAGACGCAGCCACATATAATAGGAAATCACGGCTATAATCCAGAGGACTAATCACCGGGGCCGACGCTAGGGCTCGCTTAAGTGCATCGAAGGACTCCTGGGCTCGCTCATCCCATTCAAAGGGAGTATCCTTCTTCAAGAGACACATGAATCCTCTAGTCAAATTGGCAAAATTGACCACAAATATTCATAAGAAGTTTGCCATACCTTGCAAAAACTGAAGATGACGAATATTTTTCGGGGGAGACAACTGAAGTATTGCCTCGACCTTCAAGGGATCGACTCTTATGCCCTCTTTTGAAACGATGAATCCTAATAAACGACCTGACTTTATGCAAAAGATGCACTTATGAGGATTTAATCGAACCGAATAGTGCCGGCATCTTTCGAAGACCAATCTAAAATGATAAGAATGACGCATTCTCATGCGAGAATGAGCACCGAGGTCATCCAAAAATACTTCAATAATAGACTTGAGATCGTGGAAAATCAAGGTCATTGCCCGCTGAAATGTAGCTCTGGCGTTTTTAAGGCTGAAAGGCATTTTTCGATATGCAAACGTTCCCCAAGGACAAATAAATGCAGTCTTGTGTTGGTCCTCAGGTTTAATCTGGATCTGATTATACCCGGAAAATCCATCCATAAAGGAGAACACCTCGCTACCCGCACACTCATCCAAAATCTGATCTATAAATGGTGTGGGGAAGTTATCCTTAGGACAGGCACGATTTAAATCGTGGAAATCAGTTCATATTTGGATCGCTCCCTGCTTCTTATCCATCGGAATGGGGTTTGAAACCCACTCCATCAAGGGAACGGGATAGATGAAACCGGCTTTCAACAGCTTCTCTATCTCTGCCTTAATGGCGGGTGATTTCCTAGGATTCACGACGCGTAAGCGTTGTCGAACAGGATTAGCATTGGGGTAAGTATTAATCTCATGTTCGACAATCCGAGGGTCAATACCTGGAATCTCATCATAAGACCAAGCAAAAATATCACGGAATTCCTTGAATAGCTCAGTATACTAGAGAATCTCAGCCTGGGAACAATCCACCCCAATATAGACATTCTCAATGGTGCCAAGATTACAAGAGATGTTGATAAAAATCGTGGAAGATATGTTCGCCATGTTCCCATCAGCCATCTGACCAGAAGAGCTCAATGGAATCATGGGACTAACAACTCTCTGACTAAGAATCTCCCTATAATTCTCATGCTCCAAATGATCAAGCGGTGGAAGGAAATATGATCTATGATGAAGTTCCTCCCATGGTGGCTCAACACCCGACATGGCCTCGATAATCGCTTCATCTGAAGGGAAAACCGTATCCAGGTAGTCGTGGGCATGAGAAGACTGTACTGCCCATGTGGGCAGCACATAGGGGTCTTCCTCTTCCGTCCGCAAAGAAGAAGAACAAGGCTCTGCAACATCCATAATATTGGCTTGATAAGCTATCATGGTTGCAGGAAGCGGCACGTTGGTTTCGACAGGCTCACTAGAAATACTCAGTGTAGGAAGAATCCAAGGATCTCCCATATGAGTCGTGCGAAAAGACACTGAGGTCGTAGAAGTCGAAGCCCTATCGAAACGAGATCCTATCATGAGGACCGGCGCAAGACAACTAAAACTTCCCATAAGGGATGGATACATGCCTACACCCACACTCCCAGTTGCCGACTGAGAGTGTTCAACGACCGGAACCGAAGTTCCCGAAGATGCAGTAACAGGGGAATTCTTGAATGCCATCTGATCAATCGTCACAATCTTCCCGTTATGAGGAAAGCATACAACGTGAAACATGGAAGAAGCAATGGCTTGCATACTATACATCCAGTTCCGACCCAGCAAGAGATTGTAGTCGAGGGGTGCATCGACCACCTCAACATCTATCGCAACGGTCTTCCCTCCCAAATGGACTTTAAGGGATGGAATGATGCCGTGTGGCCTAAAAGATCTCCCATCAAAAGCAGTTAACATAGTCGCTGACTTCGACAACTCAGGAGAACCAAGACCCTTCCAGCAGGACAAAGACATCACAGATGCAGCAGCACCCTCGTCAATCACAGTGCGCTTGACGATCATATTAAGACATTCTACATGTACCAAAAGAGACACATAGTAGGGAAAGCAAGGCTGATGACCTACGGTTTCAAATTTAATCACTGAGGAGGAATCATCATCGTTCACACCAAGAGCAGAAAGAAAAGCCTTCCTTTGCGAAGGAAAACTCTGAAGCACTTCCAATGCAGACATCGCACAAGGAGTATGGCCCAAATCCTCGACAACTAAATAATTCTGGGCGGCTCGGGCATTTGGATTATGCCCTGAGCACTTAAGTACCCCCTTAGGAATGCGAGGTGTAGCTTCAGGTTTATCCACAGGTTTCTCAATACGCAAAGGAGTTCCTGGTGGTTCAGGTTCTTTTCCTGGGTTGGGTTGTGACGATCCATAATCTTTCGCATGTGTCACAACCTTGGCAGCACGGACCATGTTAATGCACCCACGAGCACTAGCCTCTGGTGGATCATTCTCACTAGATTGCTCCAGGGACTTCAAGTTCATATTCTGGTTATGAGGTAAAGGGTTCGTTAGCACAGCCGGGCCTTGTCCTAAGAGTCTCAAAGCTTCATCAATTCTAGGGCACAAGTAAGTGAGGTGATCATCCTTACATAGCTTGCAAGGGAATTTAACCTTGCATTTAGCTTTCTTGTCCCCACCAGCATTCTGACCGTTCCCTTCATTATTGGAAGCATTCTCATTCCTATTCCCACCCTTTCGATTATTATTCTTACCCTTTTTATTATTCCGTCTGGGTTGTTGGTTACCCTTCTGGTCCGACGATTGCACAGCAAGTACACTCGCCGTTTTGGCGGGTTGAGACGAAGCCATAGCTTGTCCCGAAGCAGACTAGTTGAGCGACAATTGACTAACTTGTTTTGCAACCGAATCTGCAGGCTTCGCACATGCACATCCCACAATTCCATCAGCATGTGGTCCAGGTTTAACCTTGGGATCGAAACTAGAACGAGGAGCGTTGGGAATAATCTCATATAACAAACCGGACTGAGCATAAATCAAGTCTAGTTCCTGCGCCCTAAAGATTGCTTGTTCCTCATTCTGCACTCTGGATGTAGAAACATCCTTCACGATATATGGCAATAAATACTTGAGGAACCACTCGAGAAGGAACTCCGGCGGTATAAAGGATTTAATTAATCTCTTCCATCTACGCCACTCCTGAATATGATCAGAAATATAGGTGGCTTTATCTTGCCAAAATGTCGACAAGAGTTCAGTACCAACATCATAGCACACTGGTAGCTGGAAGTGAATAAGAAAATTCATCGCAAGATCGTCGGACAAGGTAAAGGATCCCTTTGGTAACTCTATATACCATTTCGCAGCAGGCCCTGTGAGGGTGCGTTGAAATAGTCGCAAGCGTACTGAGTCCTGATGTAACGAATTCGAAGAGCACCAAAGGTGAAACGTGGTAACATGTTCACTCAGATCCTCTCCCAGTTTGACTTCGAACTTAGGTATGTCCGAAGGAAGCTTGGTAGGGACAGCCGGCCAAGCCGAGTCATGAGCCATAGGATCGTTCGTAAGCCTTGATAAGTCAGGAAGTTTGAGCGTCACGAGGAAAGGGAGCTTAGCATGATGAGGTCGATGGACCGCTCCCTGGTTCACATAGGTTTAAGCACCACCATGGCCTTGGCCATAGTGTCCTCCTCCTGTCTGACCTATATAAGGTGACGTGGAAGTACCATAGTAAGGTGGACCTTGACTGGTAGGAGCTACGAAGCCATAATTAGGAGAGTAAGCAGGTTGTTGATACCCACCTCCATAAGGTGAAGAAACCTGTCCATACTGCGGACCGTAATAAGGTCCATAGATCATCACTTGCGATGTCCCATGGGACACTCCATAGGTGGGAAGATAAGCTCTGGAAGGGGGAACATACATACCTGAAGTAGGTACATATGCCCTGGATGTAACAAGCTGACCACTAGAAGGATGAATATAGCCTCCCGAAGCAACAGGTGGTATATGAAATTGAGACACAATGGGTCTAGTAACTGCAGTACGGACCTGACTCGTAGCCATATATCGGCTCGAAGGACCACAAGGATAAGGTGGAGGATGTACATTTGAAGAACTCAGAACTGAGGACGAAGGAATCTTAGTGATAAGATATGTACTAGTGCTTATCGTCACTCATCTCGGACCTGGTATCCTAATCGGATCACTAGCCCTAGATCTAGGAGGGGGATAAGATGGAGCTTCCACCACTGGGATGGAAGGTGCAATGTGACTAGTACTCCCAAACCTCTCCGCAAGGTAAGGAATGGGATTTCCCCCAGGCATAGTGCTAGGCTCAAAGTCAGATTCAACATGAAATGTCAAATCGTGCATAGGAAAACCAGTCATAGCATAACTACCGTAGCTAGTGCTAGGAGGGTCAAAGTGAGTCTCAACATCTTTCGGCATTCCATACCGGTAGCATGTCAACGGGGAATCAGCCCTAGGGTGAGTAGGTCTATCATGCAAAGATCCTATCTGGGAAATCACAGGACCGAACTCAGCTAGGTCAGGTGAAGGATCGTATGTAGGAGTAAGTTCCCCATCATCAATACGAATGGGAGGAGGTGGCTTAGGAATAGTCTCTAAATGATCCTCCATGGTGTGTGAATCAGTGTGTGACATAGTCCGCCTGGACAGTCTAGGCTCCTCTCCCAAAGGAGGAGGAGAAGTGGAAGGCGAAAGTCCTTCTAATCGATGAGAACGGCGCAGAACCGCACTCGAATCCACAATGACTCAACAAAAAGCAAAGACTCTTTATTTACGTAAACCCTAGGAAAACTAGCATGTACAGAGCAATCACTAATAAAATCTAAAGCCAAATGCAAGCAAACAAGGGCTGGATAAGTGAGCTCCTAAATGTGGCCGGTATGTCTCGCCTAGGAGAGGCTTGAGAGGCCCTTGTCACCACAAGCGGAGGTACGAAACCAATTATTGTGGCCCTTAGCTTCAATGCATAAAGCGACCGTGTTGTCCGACCCCAACCTAGCCAGGACACATGCAGAATAACCTCTACATGTACCCCCTCAATATCCTAGGTAAGGTCACTAAGGTCACCTCAATATAATCAAAGCTCAGGCAGACAGTCGCAGGCGGGATTGACCGTATGGGCAGGGTAGCAAAGCCCAAAAATCACAAAAGAGTCCCCAGATACGAATACAATCCTGGCAATATTGTCGGTGCTACTCAGTTATGACTAGGGGTCATCCCAATCAATAACCGCTCACACTGCCTCGTGCTTAACTCCCTTTTGAGAGGAGGATCCTGAGAACGATGGTTATACCAAGGATTTCACACACTCCCTGGATAGACACCTAGATGTTGTTGTTTAGTGATCTTGGAGAATTGACTTACAATGAACTATTCCAAGATCCTAAAACCTAAGCTTGTTGGTGCACCCTAGAAAAAAAAAGAGTGTAATTCATTTTAATTAGCGTTGATTTTAGTTGGCTTTATTACTCAAAAATAGGTTATGGTCGTGCAACTAGTGGTGTTATGACGCAACAGAAGTAAAATGCACACCCTAACAATCAATGCAAATGCATTGTGTCCATGTAAACAGGGTATGTTACTACATGAAATTCACAATTTCTTCTTCAAATGCTGAATGCAAATTTTCCTATATGAATTCCTAACTAGTACTCCAAAGAAAATCTAGATCTAATGCAAGTACAATGCAAAGTGCAACATGCAATGCATTATGATAAGCAAATGTTTTTGGATTTTTTGAAAATATAAGAGATGCAAAAAGCAAAAGAATGATTCTACCACCCTCAGACTCTGCAAGCACACATAAACAGCATCCAAGCACAACACCAAGGTAAAAGAACTCTAATGCACTAATCTCAAACAAAAAATTGAAAATGCCATGACAAGAACTTACCTAAAAAAAAAATTTAGGCTAAAAAAAATGTTTCCAGTCAGAACCAGAGGTCAAAACAGACTCAGGCAGTGCCAAAGGAGACTCAGCAACTAACAGCATTCACCTAGCAACCCATTAACTTCCACAAAAAGGGAAAAATATAGGGTATACGCGACTATTCGTAGTAAACCTGCGTGTATATGTGGAAATCACAGAGGAAACCGCGTGTATACACGACTGTAAATCAAAAACCCGTGTACAGGAAGAAAAGGTGCATAAAAACAAGGTAAACAGACAGGCTGAGACAGAATTCACTCTAATCAGACTCTACCAGGCATACATGCCCCCAGACCCAACACAGAAACAAGAGAGAAAGAGCAATTCAAATACATTGAATGCTGAGAAAATCACCCCCAAAGGACAACTACTAGGAACTCCCCAGCGGAGTCGCCAATTCTATTACAGAGAGAAATTCCTATGGCTTGGGGTACAACAACAGACAGCTACGACTCCAGAAATCAATCTTTAACAATATGCAATAGAAATAAAATGTGTAACACTAAAGGATCAGACCTCGTACCTTATTTTGGACGGTTGAAGTAGATCTCGGTTGAGCTTTCCAATCTTCAGCTTGAATTGATATAATACTTCCTCAACAACAAGTAAACAATACAAGCATACTATATATCATGGTGTTAGATCTATTCTAGCATATACAATCAATAATGTAAAAGCATTTGACATATTCCAATGGATACAATATTCAATCAAATACACATTGTTGGGGCGCATACTCCATAGGAGGTAACTCCGCGGTTAATTAGAAAATTTGTAAGCGGAGCTATGGGTCAAAATAGTCTTAGGGGTGTCAGGGTAAGTCAAAACCCTCCCTTTTTGTAATAAACCCATGGTTTAAATTCAGGGTTTAGGGTTTGTGGGTGCCCATGGTTTAAGACCAGGGTTTTGTGAAACTGCGCAGTATAAATAAGCGCTTATGTAAAATGGATAGGTTAGGCTTTTTGATGTAAGGAAAGATAAGGCAAGTAAGATTGGTTTTGTAAGGAAAGGACAAGTCTCAGCTGTGTGCGTGGACGACCTCTGCAGCTGTGTGCGCAGAGGGTTTTTGTAAGGAAGAAAGAAAGATCTGTAGCTGTGTGCGCAGAAGCCTGCTGCTGTGTGCGCGGCTGTTAAGAGCTGAAGGAATCTGCAGCTGAGTGCGCAGATAAACTGTGGTTTTGTGGAAAGAGGAATAAAACGCAGTTTGTGGACGTAGCCCCTACACTGGGGGTGAACCACGTTATATGTGGTGTTGTGGTTTTGTTGTGTTGTTTCTGTTTCTGTCATTTTCATGCATTTAACTGAATATATCTGATAATATAAGATCTCTGCTAATACTAAGCTTCGTTGTGGATTCCCTGTAGTGGGTTATGCAAGTTTTGTTTGTTTATTATGCTGTGAAGTTATATGTGAATGAATGATAAGTTAACAGGAAGTTGAATAATAATTGCTTAGAAAGGCTAAGGTACAGTAATCCCCCTCTTTGCATGCAGAAACCTGATTCTGCGGCACCCCATTGCTGTTTCGGGTGAGACTGCAACCTGCGCGCAGGTTGTTGCCGAAAGGGCCAACACAGTGGGTCTTTTGTTGGTGCGACGTATAAAGCGTTAACCCGGGTCTGCCCAAGTGCCCAACACACATCATTGGACAAGGAAGGATAGTTCTTATTATTATAAATCAGAGATTACAAGATAGATACAACCTCTGACGGCACGTCTGCAAATCGGAGAAACTAAATCCCCCACTTGGGCCTCCACCACCTCAATCCTCCATCACTTAGATAGCAAGCTCACTAGCAAAAGGCAAGCTTGGGAAGAACACAACAGTGCTCCAAAGGGACAAAGGGATGCAGACTCAAGCATAAATTCTGGCAACAATGGACTATAGTTTCGATGCTTTCAATCTCTCTATATGTCTTCAATGTACCAAGGGGTTCCTTATATAGCTTCACAAGGGATAATGAAGGGTTGAATCCGAGCGATCTCAAGGCATATGGAAGGCCAGGAGTCAAATGAGTTGGATCCATGTCAAGGAAAACTCCAAAATGATTTGGACTATGTGCACATCCCGATGTATGCGGATATAGGGGTCAAACTCGCGTATGTACACGGTTATCGGGGGAAAAGCTGCGTATATCATCTTTTATATAGTTTTTAAGGGATGATCAAGGTAACATCAAAGGATAAAATATGGTCCATGGGGTCTAAAGAGTCTATAGCAGGATAGGGGAAGGCCATACAAAGTGTGATTCACCTAGAGTGGTGAAATCCGCTATAACATGAATCTCAAGGCATCTTCCATATGAGGGCACAAGTGAGTGAGGTGGTCCTCCTTACACAATTTGCAAGGAAACTTAAACTTAAATTTATACTACTTGTCCCCCGTAACATTAGGGGCATTTTTGTCATTAAAATTGGCATTTTCATTCTTGTTCCCACCCTTACAATTATTCTTTCCATTTTTCTTATTCCTTCCGGGCTGCTAGTTGCCCTTCTGGTCCGATGATTGCATAGAAAGTACACTCACGGTTTGGGTGGGTTGAGATGAAGCCGTGGCTTGTCCTAAAGTAGATTGATTAATAGACAACTGACTCACTTGTTTCACAACCGAATCCGAAGGTTGGAACTTTTACAACCCACAATGCCCTCGGCATGTGGTCCAAGCTTGATCTTGGGATCGAGACTAGAACGAAGAGCGTTAGGTATGATCTCATACAGAAGTCTGGATTGAGCATAGATCAAATCCAACTCCTGTTCCCTAAAGATTGCATGTTCCTCGTTCTAGAATCTGAATGTATAAACATCATTCGCAATGTAAGGTAACAACAATTTGAGGAAACATTCAAGCAGAAACTCCAGTGGTATGAAGGCTTTAATCAACCTCTTCCATCTACGCCACTCTTGGATATGGGCCGAGATATGTGTAGCTTGGTCTTGTCGAAATGTCGACAAGAGTTTTGTACCAACGTCGTAATGTACGGGTATCTAGAAGTGATTGAGGAAAGTCATAGCAAGATCATCGAACAAAACGAATGGCCCCCTCGGTAACTCTTTATACCATTTCACTGCAGGTCCAGTGAGGGTGCATTCAAATAGCCTTAAATGGATTGAGTCATCGTGTAAGGAATTGGAAGAGCACCAAAGGTGAAAATTAGTGACACGTTCACTAGGATCTTCTCCTGCTTTGCCATTGAATTTGGGAATATCCGAGGGAATCTTGTTAGGGACAGCCAGCCAATCCAAGTCATGAGATACCAGATCGTTCATCAGTCTCGATAAGTCAGGTAAGTTTAACGTTGAGAGGAAAGGGAGACTAGGTTGAGTTGGTTTATTCCATGCTCCTTGATAGTTCTGGTTCATATAAGGCTGACTACTGTAAATGCCATGGCCTTGGCCATAATATCCTATTCTCGTTTGACCCGTGTAGGGATGTATGGAAGCATTATGATGTGGTGTACCTTGACTATGCGGTGCTACAAAGCCATAATTAGAGGAGTAAGAGGGTTGTTCATACCTGTACCCATAGGGTTGATAGTTCTGTCCATACTGCGGTCCATAAGATTGTCCATGAGAAGCTCCATAAGGTGTCCCATGTGATGTCCCATGAGAAGCTCCATAATTAGGGATATGGGAAACTCATTACGATGGACCATCAGACAATCCAGAAATAGGAATATGACCTCTTGAGACAACAAGAGGTACTTGAATATGAGATACTACCATGGGAGCGGTCGCAGTATGAACATGGCTAGTATTAATATTCCAACCCGAAGGACCATGTGAATGAGGAGGAAGAAGGGTTGTCAAAAATGCATTCGAAGGAGTAGGGTTTGAGGACAAAGGGACATGTGAAGGGATGTAAGTGGTGTTCCCTATGGTCACTCATCTCAGTTCTGGTATTCGCATATGACTACTAACACTAGGTCTAGGACGAACATGTGAGGTAGCTTCCACCACCGGGATGGAAGGTGCAATGTGACTAGTGGTCCTAAATATCTCCGCATGGAAAGGAATAGGATTTTCCCCAGGTGTAGTGCTATGTTCAATTTATGACTTGGCATGATGTGTCGGATCGTGTGCAGGTATATCAAACTTTCCATAAAGAATATAACTAGGGCTTGTGGGTTCATGATGAGTCTTGTCACCTGGTAACCAATACTAACGACCTATGAATGAGGGGTCATAACTAGAATATGAAGGTATTTCTGGTGAAGGATCATATACAAGAGTAGAATCTACATCCCCAACCTCTTGAGGTAGAGAAGACATCTCAGGAATCTCATCCTCATGATCTCCCATCATGTGTGAATCAATGTGAGAATTATTCCACCCGAACTGTCTGTTTCTCTCTCCCAAAGGAGGAGGTGATGTGGAAGGAGGAAGTCCTGCTAAATGAAGAGAAAGGAAAAGTGTCGTGCTCGAATCCACAATGACTCAAAAAATAAAAAAGACTCTATCTAATTACGCAAACCCTAGGAAAACTAGTGTGCACAGAGCATACACCTATACAATGTAAAGCCAAATCACAAGCAAAAAAGGGTATAATATGTGAGCTCTCGAATGAAACATGTATGTCTCACCTAGGAGAGGCTTGAGACTCCCATACACAACAAGTGGAGGTTCGTAACCAATTATAGTGGCCCTCAGCTTCAACGCATATAGAAACTGTGTTGTCCGACCCCTACTTGGCCAGGACAGCTGCAAAATAACCTCTGTGAAGTACCCCCTCAATAACCTAGGTAAGGAAACTAAGGTCACCCTAATATAATCAATGCTCAGGCGGACAATTGCAGGTGGGATTGACCGTATGGGAAGGGTAGAAAATACCGAAACTCTCAAAAGAGCCCCCAGATACAAATACAATCCTGGAAATATCTTCGGTGCTACTCAGTTATAACCAGGGGTCATCCCAATCAATAACCGCTCACACTGCCTCGTGCTTAACTCCCTTGTAAGAGGAGGATCCTGAGGAACACTAATTATACCAAGGAATTTCACACTCTCACCTGGACAGACACATACATGTTTAATTTAGTGGTTTTGGAGAATTTAATCACAATGAACTATTCCAAGATCCTAAAACCTAATCTTGTTGGTGCACCCTGTAAAATAAAAGAGTGTAATTCATTTTATTATGCGTTGATTTTAATTGGCTTATTACTCAAAAGGGAAAATGACCGTGCAACTAATAGTGTTATGATGCAATAGAAGTAAAATGCACACCTAATAATCAATGCAAATGCACTGTGTAGAATGAAAAACGAGGTATGCTACTACGTGAAATGCAAAATTTTCTTTGAAATGAAGATGCAATCATTCCTATATGAAAATCTTACTAATACTTCTCTAAGCAAACCTAGTGCAAGTACCATGCAAAATGAAAAATGCAACAATGCATAATGATGCAAAAAGCAAATGTTTTTGTATTTTTTGAATTAAAATGAGATAATAAAGCAAAAATATGACTCTACAACCCCCAGACTCTGCAAGCACTATTCAGAAAGCACCCAAGCAAAGCACTAAGGAAAAAGAGACCTAATGCACTAATCCCAAAAGAAAAAATAGAAAATGCAATAACAAGAAAATTCTCAAAAAATCAAACTAAAAAGTGTCTCTAGTCAGAAATAGAGGTGTATACAAACTCCAGAAGCATCCAAGAAGACTCGACAATTATCCAAAATCACCCAGCAACACTTAATCTTCCCCAAAAAGGAAAAACTCAGGGCATATGCGACTGTGTGCAGAAAGCCTGCATATATACACAGATATCCCAATAAAAACCGCATGTACACGCGACTGCAAAGACAAAAATTGCGTACAGGAAGAAAAAGAGATAAAAAAGAAGGTAAACAAACAAGCTGAGTCAAAATTTACTCCTATTAGACACTACTAGGAAAACATGCCCCCAGACCCAACTTAAAAATAGAGAAATCAGAGAAATTCAAGAATATTGAATGCTGATAAAACTCCCAAAAGAAATGACTAGGAACTCCCCAGTATGGTCACCAATTCTATTACGGAGAAAAATTCCTATGGCTTGGGGTACCACAACAGTCAAAGTAACCGCAAAAATCAATCCTTTCCCATATGCAAGAGAAACCAAACATCTAACACTAAAGGATCTCGAAACATACCTTATTCCGGATGGTTGATGTAAATCCTCGTTGAGTTTTTCCACTCTCACTTGTATTAGCAATTTTCTCTCTCAACATTCAGCAAACAAGACAATCATGCTATATAATTATATTAGACCTACTCTAGCATATATAATCAATAACATATAAGAATTTAAAAGCATCCATGGATTCAATACTCATTTAAATACACATTATTGGACAGAAAAGATATTTCTATTAATATAAATTAGAGATTACAATAGTGACAACCTCTGTCGACACGTCTGTGGACTAGAGAAACTGAGTCCTCCACCTAGGCCTCCACCACTTCAATCCTCCATCTCTCGATAGCAAGATCACAAGAAAAGGAAAGCTTGGGAAGAACACAAAGTTCTCCAAGGGACAAAGGGATGCAGACTCAATTATAAGCTCCGACAACAATGGACTATAGTTTTCTTGCTCTTCGATTCCTCTCCTTTCAATGTATCCAAAGGGTTCCTTATATAGTGCTTCAATGGGGTAATGGAAGGTCAAATCTGAGCAATATCAAGGAATATGGAAGGCCAAGAGACAAGTAACTCAGATCCACATCAAGGAAAACTCTAAAACTATTTGTCCTTTTGCACACATCCCGATGTACACAGGTTTGAAGGTCATATCCATGTATATACATGAGAATAGGTTTAAAAGTAGCGTATAGAAAATAATGCATGTTTTTAGGGATGATCTTGGAAACATCAAAGGTACAAAAATGGTCCATGGGGTCCAAAGAGTTTGCAGAGGGACACGGAAGGCCATAAAGGTGTGATCCACCATGTGTGGTAAAATCAGCTGTAACAAAGATAGTGAATGAACCAGAACATCCCGCAGCTCCTAAAATGTGAGAGTGAAACCAAAATGTGAATGTGTGAGCCAAAAATAGCATACGGTTCTGGGGTTTTATTGTGCATACAAGAAAAACATGACATTCAAAAACTGGGTGCTCTTCCTAATTTTAATTTTCCCATACTCTTCCCTTTCCAAGCAATAACTACCTCAACCACCTTCTGGTAGAATAAATGGTTGGGAAGAAAAGACAAGAAAAAGGGTAGTTGACGTTTTTGATCGGTTCTCCCCATGACACATGGATTTTCCCCAAACTGGCTCAAGGTTAACATTCCCACCCTCTTATCCTTAGGAAAATCATGCTCCACATCTCATTATTCTTTGCATTGACATAGTTGGATGTGGGTTTTCCATTAATTTTCATATTTACATTATGTTTACAAGCATGCTTGACTTAGCATAGAAACCATAGGCATCAACCATGATCGCCTATATACCAAACATTAATCAATGACAGGGCCTTGGCCGTGATCTCCTTGTCATGATTCCATATAATATTTACATCATTTAAATTAATGAAAACATGGTCAAAACCATGGTGTTACATTCCCCTCCCCTTTCAATAGCACCGTCCTCAGTGCTTTACAAAATTTGAACAAAAATGCTACACTGGCATCGCCCTCGGTGCTTTATAGATTTGAACAAAAATGGGCACACCAATTGCATGGCCTCCTCCAGCTCCCATGTAGCCTCTTCAGGACTGTAGTGCTCCCACTACACATTTACCTGTCCTATGGCTCATTTTTGGAGCATGGTGACCTTCCTATCGAGAATGCGCATTGGCTCAATTCAGAACTCTCCCTCGAGTTCCACCTGAATCACATCCAAATTGATCACATGGTAAGGGTCATGTATATATTTCTTAAGAAAAGAAACATGAAAAACATTATGAGCCCTAGTGCTAGCAGGAAATGCAAGTCTATATGCAACTGGCCCTATTCTTTCAAGCACTTCGAATGACCTACGATATCTGGGTGACATGTTGGCACAACTTCCAAGCTTCAAGGAACTCTTCTTTTCCCTCACTCTAAGGTAGACATGATCCCCAACACTAAATTCTCTGTTCACCCTATTCTTATCGGCATAGATTTTGTGTTTGTCTTGGGTTGCTTTTAGATTCTTCCTGATCTTTACAACCTGTTGGGCTTAGGGCAGACCCGGGTTCTATACTTTTGTCTTTGCACCAACAAAAGACCCATAGTGTTGGCCCTTTCAGCAACAACTTGCGAACATGTTGCAGTCTCACCCGAAACAGCTATGGGGTGCCGCAGAATCAGGTTTCTGCAAGCAGAAGAGGGATATTACTGTACCTTTATCCTTTTAACAAATAATAATCATATAATACAAATCTTTGACATTCACTTATATAGCTTCACAGTTAGATAAACAAACAGTGTCTTGCTTAACCCTTAACTGGGAATTCACAGCGAAGTTAGTATTTAGCAGTGATCTTACTTATCAGTTATCTACTTATCAATGCATAAAAGAACATAACATAGACAACACAAAAGAACCGCAACACAAGATATAACGTGGTTCACCCCCAATTTAGGGGCTACATCCATAGAACTGTGTTTTATTCAACTCTTTACAAAAACCACAGTTTTGATTTGCGCACTCAGCTGCAGATCCCTTCAATTCCTCAAGTTGTGCACTTAGCTGCAGATCTCTGCGCACACAGCTGCAGATCTTTTTAATCACCCAAAAACCCTCTACGCACACAGCTGCAGAGGTCATCCAGGCACACATCTGGTACTTAAAATTTCTTACAAAACTAGCCTTAGCTTCACATCAAATCATCTTACATTAAAATCCTAACCTGACTCTTTTACAAAAGTGCTTATTTATACAAGTGCACTTATTACAAAACCATGGGCTTAAACCATGGGCACCCCGAACCCTAAAACCTGGACTTAAAGCATGGGTTAATTACAAAAATAGGGCTTTGACTCAACCCCGACACCCCTAAGACTATTTTGAGTCGCAACTCTGCTTACAAGCTTACACAAAAAACACGGAGTTACCAAAATTAAGGACCGTTAAGGTGCACGCCCAAACAGGCCCCTAAGACTCACCAGTGTCCCGTCCCGGGACACTCTGCTGTTTGTCTGGTGGGAGAAATTTGTTGGTGAAGATAGTGAACTGCTTGTTGAGGCCACGCATGATATTGTCGACTGATTTCTCCTTCTCCACCAACTCCTGCAATGCTGTTGTTGACGCTTCGCTAGCCTTTTCCTGTGCAAATGCATCATACTCCTTCAGAACTTTGAGCTGGCTGTCCATAGCAATACTCAACTCCAAGGCCTCGTTGACAAGGGGATGCATAGAATTTTTCAGCAATGTTGCTTTCATTCTATATGACTCAATTTCCTACTGAAGTTCTTTGCTTTGCTTTACCTTGAGCATTTTCTGCATAGGAGGCAAAGTCTTAATTTCTACTTTCACTGCATCCAACTCTGCCTGTCGCTACTTGATGGTTTCTTGCAGCTTTTCTACTTCTGGATTTTCCTGCAGTTTTTTCCAGGCGTAGATGCTTTCCTATAGCATCTTGGTTGCGCTACCTACAAGATCAGAGATCTTCGTTGCTGAAGCCTAAATGTCTCTGCGATGCTTCTCCCTGACCTCTGGTGGGCTCTCTGGGATGATGCGTAGTTGAAGCTCCGCAATCTGAGCCTCATGTTCTACTTTGAGCTTCTCTATTTCACTTTGATTCTACTGTGCGTAGTCTTTCATCTTGACAATTCTTTGCTCCGGCTCTTCCTCAGCCTGTATGTCAAAGTCAGGAATACTTCAACATGCCTCTGCCAATACTCGTGCCAATGTGACCTGCTTACGTTCTGCGTCGCTCTTCCTCTGCTCTGCTTCCTTCAACTGTGCTTCGAGGATCTCACTCTGCTTCATGGTATTTTCCAATTGCATCTGTGAGTAGTGGTCCCGTGCTTGGATCTCCCTCATGATTGCTAATTGGCAGAGATGCAACTCTGTCATGGACATCTTGGTGTAATCTATTCCAACTATCATGCTCATCTCCAAGAAGACGCTGCATCAATTATTATGAGGGCTGCGCTTGACACTTGTCCCCTGTTTTCTCTAACTGGCCATTGTCTTGTGTCTGGCTCCGCACTTATTGGGGTGTTGTTTGCTGCAGTACCGGTTGCTGATTTTTCTGCTAACTCCTTCAGCTCTGAAATTCCCCGAGCTACGCTGGTGAGTGCATCAAGGTGAGTTACTGCAAACTTTGACCATTTCTTAGTGAGAACTTATGTGGACTTCGTCAGAGCCTGATCAAGCTCCTCGGTTGTTAAGGTGGGTTCTTTGTCGATATTCTTGTCTTTTGATGCCTTCGTTTTCTTTCGGGACTGAGGTTTGGTCACTTCCTCTGCTTCTGGTGACTTGCGCTTATCTGGTTGATTAGGGTCTAAGACTGTTTTGACCAAATCCTCTTCTTCCTCTTCATCTCCATCATCTCCACCCTGGTTGCCTTCACTCTGCTGCGACTCACTCTGTTCTTCACTTTCCTCGAGTGGGTCATTCTGCTGCGTCTGACTAGGGCTAGTGCCCACATTGGTGACTGGAGGGATTGGAATGTTGGGCTTTTTCCTTGTGTCCTTCAACCATTCAGCCGGCCACTGCTGAACTACCGTGAGGATGTCTTCTTTGGTCACCACGTATGGCAACTTCCAGCATGCCTTTTTCTTATTTGCGTGGGCCTGGATGAAGACATTGTGCATGTTGGCCCTGAAGTTGGCCACTCCATCATATTGAGAGAATAGCTCATTACTGAGCCACGGGGTCTTTACGATCTCATATGAGATACTCATCATATAAAATAAAAACGCATAGTTCGTCATCTGCTGGGATTCTTTTTCCTGTGACACCCAAAGAGATGCGTACCTTGCTGTGCGCGGCATGTTCAGAGGCACAACAATAAACTGCGCCTCGGTAGGTTCTTTCCATCCTACTAGTGTGATAAGGACTATCAACCAAGAGTAGTAAAAATGTCTACCTTTCTCCTACGCGTCGCGGGCATCTTCAAGGAATTCCTTCATAATGTACGCTGCCCAGTTGTAACTATAGCCTTCGGCACAGTTCACAGTAATACTGACAATCGGGGAAGGCACTTCATGTGGTCTGCACTTTCTCATCAATTTGCAGGCTAAGAGTTCAGCTATGAAGCGAATGTTTTGGTGCTGAATTGTTGAGGTTTGATGCCCTCACTTTCCTTTCATTAGGTCGAAGCGGTCCTTCATGCTTTGTGCCAGCTTCGTATCTTCGTGTTTTGAAGGAAATTCTATCCCCGGATCAGGCCCTTCCTTTGGTAAGCCTGTGATCCTATGAATGAGCTCGCCATTAATAGGAATTATTTTGTCTCCTATCCATAGGTGCCCATCATGTACTAATGCCAAGAGCTGCTTGACCACTATGGTCACCTGTGTGCTGTGACCAAAGTGGGGAACATCGAGCATTTTCAACAAACCAGCTTTATCTAAGCCAGCAACCCACTATTTCACTTCCAGTAATGTCGCTCCAGTCTCCGGATATTTGACGAAGTGCAAGTATGTTCACGGTGCGAACTGTGGGAACTTCCCACGATCATTCATATCATGGTCTGCATACTTAAGTCGGTCTATTTTCCCTGTCATGGTTTCAACCAACTACACACCCTGTGGCAGCGAAGGGGTGTGTAAAGTGAACTTAGCGTTCCGCCGTGGTGGTTGAACTCTTGGTCGAACAGGCTGAAGATATGGTGGACACTGCGGTGCAATGTTCTGATCCCCTTCAGATGGGATCTCTGCTGAACCAGATGGATTCATCTTGGGATCCTCCGATGTTTGCCCTGATTGCTTGTGTCTATCTTCATTCCGCTTAGAGCGTACTTCTGGTTTAAATTTCTTCCTGGTAGATCATGTCTGCATTGATTGAGGTGGTGCTGGGGGAGTCTCTTCGTGGGGTGCAGGTGCAGGTGGATGGCTGAAAAGGTTCTGCAGACCCCCGTGTTCAAATTCTCTCACTAATTCCTGAAGCTCGCGATCAGCTGTCATGGGCTCAATTGTAAAACTCAAGAAACTGTGTAATGCGAACTTCATGGGTGTGGGTGTCTTCTTATAGAATCCATCAACGAAATCTATCATAACTGTGCATTGAAGACAACAAATATGATAGAGATCTTGACCAAACAGCGGTAGGTTTTCCAAGATCTCATTAATACAGGTAGTTAATACAGGTAACATACTGGTGCCGCCAAATTTGGTTTCCTCCAATGGTCGTATTTTAAGCTTCGACAAATATTTCCTTCTTTGGCACAAACAGTAACTTTGGCTGCGCCATAATGGGGACATTCAACACTTCTTGATACTATCTTCAAAATGGCTTCGAACTTCAACCCACGATAGAATGTCTTCCACTACCTCAATGATTCATTTTATTTCTGAGAACTTCGTCAAAAATAGGTCCTGATACTCATGGAGAAGTTGGGTCACTTTGCTCACCATTTCTTCATCCCAATAATCTCCAATGGTAGCATATTTAGGCTTTCCTTCTAATCCAATGTTTACTGTCCGTGTCTTCACGGGCTGATTCACTTCAGGTGCTTCAACTGCTGGTCCATATACTTCGCAGTGTCTTTCTGACTCAGGAATGTTAATGTTGCGCGGATCATCATGCTCGTCAATTGCGAGGTTATAACATTCTACTGCATTAGCTTCTTATTCCTTCCAATCAGGTTGGTATTCTGCTATTTCTTGATCATTAAACACTTTAGTATGGATCAACCTAACAGCTGCATCCAAAGCAGGACAAACCTCATTAATAGAAAATTTCAGCACAAAACTATCAACAAGACTATCCCAACTTACAGTACCATGGCGAAGCTCGACCTCCACATACCAGTTCTTTGCTATAGGTTCTAGGGTGTGCACAAACCTATGTACCCATTCTTCATGAGGTACATGCTTCCATGCTTCGTAGCATTGCTCCAAATGTCCCTGAGGACTAGTCTTACCATTAAACCTGCTTCGCACCTCCTGAGGTTGATCCCTGAATCTTAGGCAAGGGGATTTCTGGCATGCTTCCCAACTATGAATGTACTTTTTATGACCATTCCACCATCTGGCTGCTGTGGCTCTGAATGCTGAATCTAGAATATCCATTTTCTGTGAATATGGTACCTGCTCTGAGAATTGTATAATAAAATATGTTGGGTCTGTCAAGCCATCAAAGGTAGGAAATTATCTTATCTGTGAACCAAGCCATCTGAGAGACTTGGTAATTCTTGCACATCGATGTCCATGTAGTTCATAAAGTATATTCTGCCAATTCTCTAGATCGTCATCTGAATCTGTCATGCAGGAGCTGTCACACTGCCAATCCATGATACCTTCGGCAGTAGGATCAACATAATCTTCTTCCTTAGCTGTGATGTTGTAGATATGGTCCAAAACATCCTGATCTTCATCTCTGAGTGGTTCTGTGTACCTTTCTCCTTGAGAAGGGTCCAATGGTACTATGACTCTCAAACCTTTCCCTTCGAAATTCATCTGTCTCTTCTTAAGTTTAATGACTGCAGCATTGTCTATTGCCCACTCAATTCCTAGCAAAGATGGGTAGGGGTTGCTATCATCAATTAGCTCAATGACTTCAAAGTATGCTAAAGTATTGACCCCATCAATATCTACTAGGACACTAGGGAATTTTTTTAGGGGCATAATATTCTGCTGATTGGCTAATCTCAACTGTATAGGAGACCTTTCAAGGGTAGGTTTTCCCATTTGTTCCCATGTTTGTTTAGTTAGGACATTGACTTCTGATCCTAGGTCCAGAATGACATCAGTCATGTCATATTCTCCTATCTGAGCATGCAATATCATTTCTCTTCCAGTTCTTCTGACTCTATTAACATATTTTTCCTTACCAGAGCTTCACTAAGGTTCGCAAGAAGCAATAACTTTCTGTAACTCATTTAAAGCATTCTGATTTCTCAAGAGCTTCATGCAACTCTGTAAAAATGAAGACAGTGTACTTACTTTATCCGTCGAAGCTTCTTGAGACTGTGACTGCTGCTGATGCTGTTGCGCAGGTGCTACTGGTGTGCTCGGATCAACAAAGTCTTTTTTGGCTTCCAGAAATGTCTCTTTTTCTCTTCCCACATCGAAGGTTGGAATTTTCTCTGGGGCCTTACGAACCCAAGCCTCATCAAGTTGTTTCTCCTTATTCTGTATTTGTGTCGTAGCACCACTCCTTGTAACAACATTAATGGCTGGGACAGGTCTTTGCTCTACAGCAATCATCTGAATATTCTGAGTAGGAGCACTATTTCTTTCTTGTATCTTGGCTATCAGCTGCTAGAATTGCTCAATCACATGGTCGACTGCTCTGCAATATCGACATGTCGTAGTTGGGTTCCAACAGTCTCTAGTTAGATGTCCTGCCTGATTAAAGTTATAGCACACAACTTGACCTTGACCTCTTCTAGGAATACCACCATGACCACGACCTCCAAAAGTATCTCTACCTGATGTACTACCACGGTAACCATATCCCTCATTGCCTTGTCCATCATTTTGTACCCTATAAGCATCATAGGTTCGTTCTCTCATGAGGTCAAAACTGCGACATTCATCTTCGTTGTGTCCAACTGACTTATAGAACTTGCAATAGGGGTTCTTAGGTACTTGCACATATCTCTGCAGCAGATAGCAGTCTTCAGGTCGATGCTAGCTAGTTGTCCTACAGATCTCAAAATATAGAACACTAGGGTTGAATGGGTTTGGCGCACCAGAATTCAGGTAATTTCTTACCGCAGGACACTGTTCCTTGTCGTGACCCTCTGTCCGACATTGTGTACACCAAACCTCTTCGTGACTAGATTTCACTTTCTTCATGTCACAAAGCTCCAAAGCCATTTTTTCCAACTGCACTTGTATTTGAGCTATACCAGAATTATCTTCAACAGGAGCTGTTTCGAGCTTCATATCAATTTCCAAAGCCTCTTGCTGATCAGCAACCTTTTGTTGCATGAGTGGAGTCCTGATATGTGGTAACAAAGCTGCAACGAACCATTCCTTATGCTGCGCTGGTCCAATAGTGAAACTAACTTGATCTAGCAGAACTTTGAACCACTGATCAAAGTCCCAAACTGATTCTCCTCGCCTCTGCTGAATCTCTTTTAGTTCAATTATACACTGTGACTCTGATTTAGGCTTCTTGAACTCTTTGATCATTGCTGCTTTTATATCAGCTAAGACATCGTTCTGAGTACTGGAAAACTTCATGAACCAAGTCAAAGCGTAGTCTCTAAAAGAAGTAACCAGCTGCACTCTTCTTGTATCTTGATCCGTAATGTTCTTAGCATTCCACACGGCTTCACATAAGAACCAAAACTGTTCTAGATCCTCTGATCCAGTTCCTTTAAAGACTGGGAGCTTAATTTCATCATTCATATGGGCCATCGCGGATCTAGCGGGGGAGGTAGGGGGACTGGTAGTAGGTGGGGGGGAACTTACTAGGGTAGACTTACCTATGACAGGAATACTCAGGATAGGGTTAATTTCAGACCGCGACAGGTCCTCAGGGGTAACAGGTCTTCGCTGCGGGGTTACCGGAGGGTTTCCAACGGAAGGGGTTTCGTCGGGTGTCAAGTCTGCTGGACTTACAGGGTATAGGATCCAAAATTCCTCTTTTGTCTTTTACCACTTCGCAGCAAACCACTTTGCTCGTTGAAGTCACTTTCACTTCCAAACATAAGTTAGTACTACTAAATCTAACAGCCTGATTCAATGAGCAATATACCTTTTTTAGCCAATAGCATTTTAATTTTCAAATTAAAGGAATTCAAGTACTTACCCCTTGGTCCTTTGAAAAACTGTCGTTCGGTTTCACTGAAGGAAGTACTTGTGTCGATGGCGAACTCTGTCACAAATGATTCAAGGGTTCGCGTTGTCCAGAAATCAATAGCTCAGGATATCTCATTGTTCACCCTTTTCAATATATTAATTCTTGTGGGGGTCCAATCAGGAAACTGACCTTCTTGGAAGTTCATCTTTCTCTCTGTCAACCTGGAAAACCACTGGTGCAACTCTATGTGGATACTACCAAAGAAAATTTCATAAACATCAGAAAAAACATACCTTTGTAAAAATTCATCTGAACTGCGACATGGATCTTTGTTCTCTTGTTCAGAAAATTTCAGATAAGTCTCTTCAATCCAATCACCGATTTCTTTCACTGAGGCCCTCCAAAACATAGCCCTCTAGGTACGACGTAAACCCCTCTTGAGCAGATATTGAGTTCAACCAGAAATGGAACCAATTTGTTGGGCTTAAGGCAGACTCGGGTTCTATACTTTTGTCTTCACAACAACAAAAGACCCACAATGTTGGCCCTTTTAGCAACAACCTGCGAACAGGTTGCAGTCTCACTCGAAACAGCTATGGGGTGCCGCAAAATCAGGTTTCTGCAAGCAGAAGAGGGATATTAATATACCTTTAGCCTTTTAACAAATAATAATCATACAATACATATCTTCGAAATTCATTTATATAGCTTTGCAGTTAGATAAACAAACAGTGTCTTGCTTAACCCTTAACTGGGAATTCACAGCGAAGTTAGTATTTAGCAGTGATCTTACTTATCAGTTATATACTTATCAATGCATAAAATAACATAACAGAGACAACACAAAAGAACCACAACACAAGATATAATGTGGTTCACCCCCAGTTTAGGGGTACATCCACATAACTGTGTTTTATTCAACTCTTTACAAAAACCACAGTTCTGATCTGCGCACTCAGCTACAGATCCCTTCAATTCCTCAAGTTGTGCACTTAGCTGCAGATCTCTGCACACATAGCTGCAGATCTTCTTAATCACCCAAAAACCCTCTGCGCATACAGCTGCAGAGGTCGTCCACGCACACATCTGGGACTTAACCTTTCTTACAAAACTAGCCTTAGCTTCGCATCAAATCATCTTACATTAAAATCCTAACCTGACTCTTTTACAAAAGTGCTTATTTATACAAGTGCACTTATTACAAAACCATGGGCTTAAACCATGGGCACCCTGAACCCTAAACCCTGGACTTAAACCATGGGTTAATTACAAAAAGAGGGCTTTGACTCAACCCCGACACCCCTAAGACTATTTTGAGTCGCAACTCTGCTTACAAGCTTCCACAAAAACCACGTAGTTACCAAAATTAAGGACCGTTAAGGTGCGCGCCCCAACACAACCTCTTGCTCCATCTCCTTAAGCAATTTTGGATCAATCACAACTTTGTTCATTGGATTATCCCAAGTTGCTAGTGTCCTACACCTCTGGCCATATAAAGCTTCATATGGATTCATCCCTAAGGATGCTTGCTATCCATTGTTATAAGAAAACTCTACCAAGTGTAAATAGTCTTCCCACTTGGTTGGTTTTCCCATCACATACATGCAAAGCATGTCCTCAAGTACTTGGTTAACTCTCTCTATCTGCCCATCAGTCTGAGGATGGTATGCGGTGCTGAAGTTTAGCTTTGTACCCAAATATGCAAACAGTCCCTTCCAAAAATTGTAAGTGAATTTGACATCTCTGTCAGAGACTATTGCCTTTGGAAATCCATGCAATTTGAAAATATCATTCATGAATATATTTGCAATCTAATCAATCTTATGCATATACTTAACTAGTATAAAATGTCCTGCCTTTGTCAACCTATCCACCACAACCATGATGGAATCATGCTGTCTCAAATTCATTGGAAATCCTGTAATGAAATCCACGGAAATAACTTCCCATTTCCATTCAAGAACTGGCAAAGGCTGCAACAAACACACTAGGTGTTGATGCTCAACTTTCACTTGCTGACATTTCATGCACCTGAAAATGTATTCAGTAATGTCATTTTTCATTCCTGGGAAAAAGTACTGCTTTGTAGCTGTAGCAATTGTCTTCTGATATCCTGGGTAACCAGATTATGGAGCTTGATGGATCTCGTCCATAACAAATCTCCTCATATCTGCTACATTTGGAATGCAAATTCTGTTCTTGTAAGTAAGAAGTCCATCTTCTTCCAATGTATATCCTTCATACCTCTTCTCAAGACTTTGTTGTTGCAATTTTCCCTTAACCTACACATACAATTCATCTTCAGCAACATGATTAACAATCTACTGCCTCAACTCCAATTGGAAAACACTAACGTATGCCACATGCATTTCCTGCACCTTCATGTTGAGCGCATCAGCTACCTTGTTCTCTTTTGCCTTTACATGATTGATCTCAAAATCAAAATCACATAAAAAATCTATCCATCTAGCTTGCCTAGTGTTAACACTCAGAATGCACCCAGGTTGCGAAGGTAAATCCCAAAGGTAACAACAAAAATCACTTTAGAAAGAGACTGGATTTTCTTTCCATAGAGGGATCTCTCAAATACAGATTTAACAAGGCTAGATATAAATCAACACTCAAAGATTATATAGATGGTTGAAACAATACACATAACCATTGGGCAATGGAGTCACATATACATAAAAATATCACAAAATCATATGTGCGAGATTTTATCAAAGGAAAGATAACCATTCAATCACAGTTGTTCATTTAGTTCATGTGGAATAGAAGAAATAATGAACAGTCCATCAATACAGAGCATCATGAGATGAGTTCTATATTAACTTTAGTAGAAACATTTATAAAATATTTGAAACAATGATCAGAGCATAACCAATATGAATTCTAACCATTCAACATTATGTTTTAGATATGAATAAAACAAAATGGAGTGTAACACTGGAAAAAACAATCACAAAGGAGGAGAAACACAGACTATAATGTGAATAGTACAGGAATCTCTGATAACCCACTCGCATTCAATTTTGTTATTCAAAAAAAAATATATGTCTTCAAAAACATTCAACAACAAGATGGGTTCCAACCCCCATCATGTAAAGTAAATGTAATTATATACATAAAATGATTTCTTCTTCCAAGAAGATTTATAACTGAATAACCTGCTTAATCAAAGTCTTGTAACTATATTCCTAACTAATAGGAATAAACTACTTGCTTCGATCCTAACAGATCATTTAATTAAAATCAACTCGGTAACAAGGCCCATCCAAGTAGCTCCTCAGCACGCAACACCTGTTTTCATGAATGAAGAATATACTTTGTTTTTCCAAATCTTTCTATGGCTCTCCATTTCTCCGCACTTGGAATATCATACTCAATCATTTCCCGAATAGACACCTCCATCTCCATGTAGGCTTCATAAGACACAGTAGGCAACCCTCCCCTGATGATTAGGAATTTCTGTAATATCTCAAAATATTCTGTCAGCTTATCTACGATGACTTTTCCCGTCATCCCTTTTACCAAATCATCAAATTTAGAATGATCCATACAGATTTGCACCAACAGGCTGTGATAATGCTCTTGAGAAAATAGTCGTCCTTCCTCGTCCCAAAAGGAAGGAAGGCCATCTTCAAATAGTTCTTTAAAATCCTACTTGAAGTCATTAATTCATGAGATCATTTCATCAGCCTTGTCTTGTACTGTCTTCATTAGATGATGTTTATGAATAAACCTTTTTTCCCACAGTACCATTGCCACTCTGTCTTTGACTCCTATATCATGTAATTTTTGGTAGGTTAATGAATTTAAGAAATTTAATGCATTCTGAGCTGTGCCAAGGGGTTTCCTCTCCATAGTTTCATTTACTAACTTCAGTATTTGATTGGCCAAATTGATCAATATACTTTGATCATCAATGAAGTTCAAATAATGCCTGAACTTAGTAATTTATACGGATAATGTATCCCAAATTATGTGCTTTGCTCCCTGAAGAGGACCCTTTCCTATGTTCCTTTCTTTCAATTCATTAAATTTCCTCTGTAGTTGACTTTTATCTTGCAATATTTTATTCTTATTTTCAGTCACTTTGGCTGGCTCAGATTTGATTTTTTCATTTTCCTCTTTTAATTCTCTTATCTCTTCGTCTTTAAAGCTAACTTGGGACATGGGCACTAGTAAGTCATCTGCAGAAAAATCATTTAAAGGTTTTTCAATATTCACAATAGTTAGATCCTCATCAGTGGGAGTCTGGCTCATTAGTTCCTCCATGATTTCTTTTTCTTCATTTTGATCCCTTTTTAGCCGTGAAATTTGTGTTATTAACTTGTTCCGTTCTGCTTGCCACTTATCCTTTTCTTCTTGTAATTTTACAGTCTTTCCTTTATACTCCATCATATCCTGATGAACCTTGTCCCTCTCCTCCTGTAATGCTAATAATTCCGATGACTGGATATGTCTTTTACTTGAGATTTTCAATCTCTTCTTCAGTACCTAGAGGGTGTTGTCTTTTTCTTCTAGAAGTCTTTTGATTGTCGGGGTGTTACCTGTTTCATTTCCTTAACTTATTATGCCTGCTTGCAGCTTTTTTATTTGAATGGAGTTAGCCTTGTTTTCAACCTTCTCATGTTTTAACTGAACTTCCAATTTGTCAACCAAAACTTGTAATTTATTAACTCTCACCATAGCATGCAATAAATATGAATAAATAATGTCTCCCGTTTGTTTATGTAACTGTATTTTATCTGGTACACTGATCTTGTCTAATCTCACTTCCATTTTTGACACCTTCTTATCACTTACCATGGCCAATTTAAAAGTATTTCTTTCTACGTCCCGAGTAGAAATCAAGGAAGTCTTTGGATTATTTAAACTTCTCACCTGCTGGAGTAGATTCCTTGTTTCTTCTAGGGACTGCTTTTGCTTCTCCACATAACTAGTCATGAGTTCTTCTTTAGACTTGAAAACTGGGCCTGATTCTGTATTATCTACACCTTCAAAAGAAAATTGACTCACCTGTACAGATTTTGTAGGAACCAAAGCAACTTTTTTTAAATCATCTGAAATAACTTCACTTAAAATTTTATCATCTTGAAACAATTTGGCCTTTTTATGTGAACCATCCTCATCTATTTCCATACTTTCAAATTCAGAAAGACTTATTTTAACCAAAATATTAGAACCATTTGTCATTTGAGATACTGCAATTGGTCTACTACTTGTACTTTCATCAGATCCTGGAATTTCCATAAAGTGAAACAAATTGGCTATTTCATTCAGACCTTCAACAATTTGGTGGTCAAATGGATGATTTTTATTTGCTTGTTTTCTCAGGGAAATTATATGATAGGGATCATAATTTACCCTTTGCTCCCTTTGAAAATCCATGCTTTCCAACAATTTCTCTATGAACACCAGAGCACCTTTATTTTTAAAAATAAAAGAACCAACTTTAAGAGGGAACTTTATATTGGAAGATTTCTTGAAAGCCCGAGAGTGTTCTTCTTCTGCTTTCACTCTCTGTCTCATATATTCCATTGCAAAAATCCTGGGAGTAAGGAAAGCAGGCAGCTTATAAGGTTCTCCAGTAAAACCATATATTCTCAAAATGGTGAAGTCCTTATACAGGAACCAATCTCCGACCCTATCCTTAGGTGAGGACTGCATCATGCTTTTCATTTCTTCCAATACTTGGGGTAACACTTCATCAAACAACATCTTATATATTTCTGACATGATATAATTTGCAAATTCAAAATGTTGATTTTCTTGGGCAAATCTGAAGAGAATATGGTACTTAAGAACTACAATTCGGTGACATTTGAACATAGTAACATGTTCAACAAATAAGTTTGAAACTTAAAAAACCTGACTTTTGGAAACTCACTCAATTGGAGATGTATAGCTTCTGCTAGATACTCATCTAAACTGAAGACATGAACTGACTGAGACTCAGAACTCATCGAACTCATTTTTAATAAGAAGCCAAAGATGACTTCATTGACATGACAGTCATCATCTAAACCCAAGACCTGACAGACTAAAGACACAACTAATTGAACTTCATCTCTGAAAATGTGAACATGATATGGCAGAAAGAGACCATCTAGTGACTGACCCTTGTTAAGAATGCTTGACAAGAATTTACAACAAACCTTAGTTTCACAATTTTTGTACACTTCAGCTAAAATGGATTCGTTTACAGGCTCACGACTATCGGGGTAATTGTCGGGCAAGGTCAGGTTTTCACAGATGGCCTTTGCATCAATTTTACACAGTATCCTAGACGTAGAATGACTTACAATAACTCTCTCAGAAGAAGAATAGTTAACTGGATGCCACTCGGCAAACTCAGGAAAATGCAGGGTTTGCTCGACAGCAAAATGATACAAAAATGATTTACAAGCATTTAAAATGTCATTTCCCTGCGAATTGTATCGCCATAACCTTTCTTTGATAACAGATACACTTCCCACAGACAAGAAAGGATCATATACTCCTCTATCCCTATCAACCAGGTATTCTTCTCTCTCGTCCAGAATACGGTTAAACCCTTGTAAATATTTCCCCTTATCCATAATACAGACAACAACGATAATTCGGCAGATGAAGTTCAAGTATTCAGGACTTACCTGTTACTGTGACCGCATATATTCGAGGTTGACTGTCAAAGGGTGGCGAGCAAGAAGTCCTTTTCATTCGTCCAGCGTAATAAAAAATAGTTCTTCAAACAAGTCAACTCTACTTATATAGGAGCCCACTCTGAAGGCCCCCTTTAGCGGTTTCCCTCAAACTGCTTTTCCCTGCGGAATGCACCACAAACTTTCGCGTGTACCGTGGTTTCCATTCCGCTACCACTTTTCGTCTCCAACCATTGTACAACTCCATCCTTCGGATCCGTTAACGACCGTCGATGCATTTTCCCTTTATTTTCTAGCCATCGGATGGGCCTACACATACCCAATCCGCTGAGCTCTTTCATTTTAACGAACATGCAATTTTACGGAGCGGACTTCATGTTGATCGTAGATTTTGTCGAGCTAGATTTGTGGCCGTTGATCTTCGTATCTTGTTAATTATTCTCCATATGCCCTTATCATCCGCACATCTTCATAGAGCGGGTAGATCATATGCCATCGATCTACATTTCCTTTCTATACACTGTTGGATCATGTGATAATTCATTTCTTACACGTCCCTTATCATACTTTCACACCATTATATTTAACCAAAGTTTTTTAAGCAACCATTATTTCTCCTTTACCATGGTCTCTTCGGCCCTTTGCTAGGTAGAGGTGTTAACAACTGGCTCCATCTGGGAATGATATCCTCCCTATGAGGTATCAAAGAACTCGTAGACCAGGTGCCTATCTTTAATATTTCATAATAACTTCCAAAAAAATTGTCTTTTATTTTTCATATATATATATATATATATATATATATATATATATATATTTTTTTTTTTTTTAAAACAAAGGAATGGCATGCCTCCTGAATCTTAGGGCCTTCACCACAGGCTTCAAACACATTCGGCCTACCATCTGTATTGACTTGTAAAGAAAAATAAATATTTACAGGCTATAATACAAGTTTTACCTTCCTCCCTAGGATAGGTAATGTTTCAGATACCTTCCATTAATAGGGTTACTATCTAGAGGAACCTCATTCGGATATTCTAAAAGAAATGCATTTTGTCCTCTGTATCCAGCAACAACATAAGGACCTACCCACATATGATCAAATTTCCCATGTTTGTCTTCTTTAGGAGCATCCCATTTCAAAACCAAATCATCGATCCGAAACTATTCTTCTTTGATTCTCCTGTCAAAAGTATTTTTCATTTTTTCTTGATGTAACTGCACCTTATCATAAGCCTTATTCCTTTGTTCTTCCAGCTCAATAATCTGGTTTATCCTCCTTTGCATGTGATTTGGTTCTTCTTGCTGATCTTGGAAATATCTCATAACTGGAACACCCAACGACGCTGGAAAAATGACTTCAGTTCCATACACCAGTTGGAACGGAGACATGCCTATTGCCCTTTTTGTACTAATCATGTCAGCCATAGAGCATATTTGAGCTTGGTGTGCCATGACTTTTTATTATCTTCCAATAGCTTCCTGATGATCCTTACTAAGCTTTTATTTGAAGATTCAGCTAACCCATTTCCTTGCGGATAATAGGCAGTTGAATGATTGAGACTTATATGATATTTGTGACAAAAATCAATCATTTTCTTGGATTTAAAAGCAGCTGCATTGTCTGTTACTATTCTTTTGGGGCATCTGAATCAAGCCAATATGTTTTCCTCAAGAAAATCCATGATCACAGTTTCAGTGGCTCTTCTGGTGGGAATCGCTTCAATCCATTTTGTAAAATAATCCGTAGCTGTCAAAATCCATTTGTGTTGTCCTGACGAATTGGGGTTTATTTCACCAATAAAATTCAAACCCCACTGTTGGAAAGGAGCTTCTATCGTTATTGGATTTAAAGGAAGAGGAAGTACTTTTCTCTTACCATCAAAAGTTTGGCATTGATGACACCTGCTGGTTTCTTTATACACATTTGAAAATAATGTAGGCCAATAATATCCTGCTCTTAGAATTTTATTTGCAGTCACCTTCCAAGAATGATGTTCTCCCCAATCTCCCTTATGCAATTCTTTGACTATTTGTTGAGCTTCATTTTCTAAAAGACAGTTTAGTAACACACCTCCGGGGTCCTTCTAATAAAGATATTGATTTATAATACAAAATTTGGCAGCTTTCAATTTTATGGATCTCGCCCTTGACTTACTCAATCCTTCTAGTGCTTGTAAATTTCGAAGGACGTAAACAATATCAGAGTACCATGGAGATGCCACAAAATCCGTCATTACTTCCACTTCTGTATCTAACTGATTAGATTGGTGAGATAAGAAATTAATTTGTAAATATTCACAATTTGAATTTGTCATCATTTTTGCTAATCCTTGTCCCTTAACCAGCTTAGTAGGCTTTATTTCTATGTCATACTCCAGTAATGTAGCTATCCATTTTTCCCTTCTGCCTTCTGGATCAGGTTGTGTCAAAATTCCTTTCACTGCAGCAGTTGGAACATGTGCGATTACATGTGAATGTAAAATATATACTCTGAAATCTTTCAATGCTTTGACTAAAGCATACTCCTATTTCTCCATGATGTCATATTTTAATTCTCCATCCCTCAACATTTTGCTAAAAAATGCTATGGGCTGTTCCAAATTCTCATCATTCTTCTGCAATAAAACTGCTGCTATAGTATACTCTGAAGCATATGAAAATACTGAGAAATCTTTGCTAAAATCTGGACTCACCAACACAGGAGCATCTGATATTGAGTTTTTGATTTCCCAAAAAGACTTTCTAGCTTCCGCATTCCATTTTATCTCATGACCCTTCTTCAACATATTTGTGATATTCATTAAGATTTCAGCAAAACTTGGCACAAACCTTCTTAAAAGATTCACCTGCCCAAAAATGATTGTATCTCCTTTTTACTCCTGGGTTCACCTACTTTCAAAAATTGCACTCACCCTTTCAGGATCAATTTTTATTCCATCTTTAGATATTATATGGCCCAACAACTTTCCTTCTTCCAATGCAAAATTGAACTTCTTTGGATTCAATGATATACCAAACTTCCTACACTTCATGAAAACTTTCTCTAGGTGATGCAGATGTTCTCTGTCAGATTTTGAATATACTGTGATGTCATCCATGTAGATTACCACAAAATTCCCAATTTCTCCTGCAAAAGCAATGTCCATAGCTTGCTGGAAAGTAGCCCCTGCATTCATTAGGCCAAAAGGAATCTTTGCATACATAAAAGTTCCCAAAGGTGTAGTAAATGTAGTTTTTTCTTAATCTTCAGGTAATACTTTGATCTGATTATAGCCAGAAAAATCGTCCAACATTGAAATTCTCTCAACTCCAACTACTTTCTGCAGTATATGATCCATCTTTGGCAAAGGATAATTGTCCTTCATAGAAACTTTATTTAAATTTCGGAAATCTATACACAGTCTGATTTCTCCGTTCTTCTTTCTAATAGGAGCCAAATTTGCAACCCACTTTGAAAATCTTAGAGTTACAATGATCTTCGCATCAAATAATTTCTTAATTTCCTTCTCAATAATGGGAAGCAACTTAGGGTTTATCCTTCTGATTTTTTGCTTGAAAGGTTTCTCCCCAGGCTTTATAGGAATAGTATGCTGTATGATAGATGTATCATACTCCTTAAGGTATTCATAACTCCAAGCAAATACATCTGTATATTTTTTCATTAAATTCACATATTCTTCCTTTTCTTTCTCAGGCAAATTATTGGATAATTTTATAATCTTAGGATTCTCTTCAGTGCCAATATTCCTATATTCAACAGCATTCTCAACAGGCTTTACTTTAGGATTCTTAGCAACATCATTCTGATCAAAAATTTTTTCCAAAGGAATCAAATCTCTTGGTATGAAATTATTTTTTAATTGAATAATATCCTTTCCTCCTAGAGTTCCCTTTAACTTTTCAGCGCCCTCCTTTTCTTTCTCAGGTTCTTCATCATCTTGAAAGATCTCACCATCATCATTTTCGATGTCGATATGAGTATTTACAAATTCTCCTGATAGTTCTAAGAATATTCTGATATTTATGTCATCTTCGAATACCTGCCAATATTTAGAATTATCATGAATAGATGGTCTATTCACAATGTCCACCTGATATTCTTTCTGCCCAGCAATAGGGGTTTTAAATTTTCCAGCAGCTACTGCCAAAGAATCTGCCATAGTATTTTCATGTCTGGAAACCACTTGAATCGTGTGCTCTGTAAAAAAGTTACCAATCATATCCCACACTTCGTTCCTATAAGCCCTCATCCGGGGATGCCTGATTTGATAACTATCATTCACTTGGTTTATCACCAATTCTGCATCTCCTAAAACTTTTATCCTTTGCGCTCCCAAATCTTTCAAAGCATGCAACCCCAGTAATAAAGCTTCATATTCTGCTACATTATTGGTGCATTCAAATGTTAATTTATATGATAAAGCTTTGAAATCCTGAATGGGAGAGATTATATACACACCTGCTCCAACACCTATTTTTGCAGCAGATCCATCAAAGTACATAGTCCACAAACCTTCCCTTTTTTTGTTTTTCCTCCAAAGCATCTTGTTCCATCATCTCTTCTTTCTTATTTTCTTTAGACTTCTCCTGCAATGTGGCTTCTAAATCACATGGGACAGTATCGTTAAAGAGAATAGAAGACCCCGAATCAGTATCAACAGCATATATATGATGAACTTCAGGTTTCTCTTGACTGCTCACTACATAAGGAGTTCTTTTTTCACTATACAACCTTCTGCTCCCATCTTGAACAGGAATCGTAGCATATGACATATCCATTTGTAAACTACCTTTCAACTTTGAAGTCCAAGATCTTGACAACAATACCCAAAACTTAGGTGGAATATCTGCTACTACCACATCCATGACTATAGTATTAGATGGCAATTTATTCAGAGTCACTACCATATCTTTGATCAAACCAAGACATTTTACTCTTCTAGAGTCAAAAGAATACAAATCTTTATAGGGTCTTGTCACTTCCAATCCCAAACTTTCAATTACTCCCTTTGGCATTAAATTATGTGATGCTCCTGAGTCTAACATAGCATTGTGGACCACCATATCATGCACGTTCAAACTTAAATAGAAAGGAGGGACTTCTTCATTTTCTAAATTTTCAACCTTTGACCCAAATGAAATAGTAGAATTATCATCATTCAACTCTAAAATATCAGATTGGAATTCTCCTTGACCTTTGACCATTTTTGTTATAGTGTTTCTGTATTCATTGTTTCTCAACAACTCGTTAAATGGAATAGAAATTTTTAACTTTGAAAGCTCATTTTGCAAATTAAATCCAGAACCAACTCTTTCTACATCAATCGGGGCCACTTGCTTCATTCTTTTGTCTCTTTGTATCTCATTTTCAACTTCTTTATTTACAAAAGACTCTTTTTGCACTTATTTTCCCTTTTCTATATTTAGGGAACTTGTGGAAGGTTGATTTGGATTTTCCTTCCCCTTATTTATGAAAACCTCCCTATTCCTCAATCTGATTTTCCTCTGCACATCATCCATAGCATGTAAATAACCCCTTTGATATTGTTCTATTTCTTTTTCAAATTCTTCATTTCCACCTTCCTGTTCAAACATGTTATGTTCTTCTTCAGTAAGATATATCTCTGAATCTATTTCTCCAAAAAGATGAATTTCATTTTCAGTTGGATCTTCTTCATCAGCAACATAATTCTCAGGAAACGGTGCGCAAATTTGCTGTTCTTCCTGGTTTCTTGGGTTTCTCGTGTCTCTCTATCTATTTTGGGGAAGAACGGGGGGATTTGGTCTTCTGAAATTAGGATTCCTGATTTGAGGATCGACTTGTTCTCTATTGAACACCCTGTTATCCATAGTCAATCTGTCCATCAACTTTTCCATTGTTTTTAACATCATTTCAAATTTAACATCAGTGGTAGAAGAAGAAGCGGAGGGAGAATTTTCTTCCTTTTTCCTCCTATCAATATCTCTATGTTTCATTTTTCCACTTGCCATAATATTTGCTTCCACTTCTAAAGCATCTGTAAACATCGCAGCAAGAGTTGCTGATTTTCTCTCTCTCAATGAGAATGCAAAATCATTGTCAAAGGCTCCAACATAATGTAGTTTGGCAGCGGCTGTAGAAGGTTTTATGTCTTCCGGAATAGAATTATAAACCGTCATGAACCTGCTGGAAAATTCATGGACAGATTCGAAACCTCCTTTTTTGAGACTGTTATACTGAGACAAGAGCTGTAAAGGATTCTGTTTATCATCCCACCTATCTAGAAATGCATTCTGGAAAGCCTGAAAATTCATTATAGACCCATCTGACAAATATTTAAACCATTTATTTGCCTCTCCTGAGAAACTTTGAGCGAATAACCACATTTTAACATATGCATAATCAACTTCTTCTAAGTCGATGAAATCTTCAAACTTGGAAACATGTTGCTTTGCGATTATGTCACCGTCTCCATGAAATAAAGAAATTATTTGGGAATAATTCTGAGGGAGGTCATGTAATAAAGTAGGAAAACGCAAAGGAGAAAATCTGGCTACCATTGGTCTAGGTGGGTTCAAAGGAACTAAAGACTTTTGAGTATTTTGAACAGCAAATGTTTCAACTTTCATAGTCTGTTGTAAATCTCTCCAGAGGGAATCCAGCAAATAAGATTCTAATCTATGAGAATTAAATTCGGTATTCTTAAGATCAGAATCATATTTAGTTTTCAACAAACTCCTTCCAACATTAACTTCCCATTCTGGATCAATAGGAGAATCTTGAGAAGATGATGCACCAAACAAAGGAAAACCTATTTTTTCTTTATCTTTTTTCTTAAATAACCTTTCTGGATTTTCCAAACTCTTTAAAATTTCAATATCAGAATTACCTCGTGTGTGTCTTCTCAAAGCCAGAATGACTCCTTGAGATTTGAAAAGTTTTACAATGGAATCGCCAGGGAAAATATACAACCTTTTCTACTGATAAAAATTCATGTTTGCCTATAGAAATATTTCTTCAAACTTTGTTGTTCTCCCGAGGGCAGATGTGCACTTTCGTTCCCAGGCAACGGCGCCAATTTGTTAACACTCAGAATGTACCTAGGTTGCAAAGGTAAATCCCAAAGCTAACAGCAAAAATCACTTTAGAAAGAAACTGGCTTTTCTTTCCAGAGAGGGATCTCTCAAATACAGATTTAACAAGGCCAGATATAAATCAACACTCAAAGGTTGAAACAATACACATAACCATTGGACAATGGAGTCACATATACATAAAAATATCACAAAATCATATGTACGAGATTTTATCAAAGGCAAGATAACCATTCAATCATAGCCGTTCATTTAGTTCATGTGGAACAAAAGAAATAATGAACAGTCCATCAATACAGAGCATCATGAGATGAGTTCTATATTAACTTTAGTAGAAACATTTATAAAATATCTGAAACAATGATCAGAGCATAACCAGTATGAATTCTAACCATTCAACACTATGTTTTAGATATGAAGAAAACAAAATGGAGTGTAACATTGGAAAAAACAATCACAAAGGAGGAGAAACACAGACTGTAATGTGAATAGTGCAGGAATCTCTGATAACCCACTCGCATTCAATTTTGTTATTCAAAAAAAAATATATGTCTTCAAAAACATTCAACAACAAGATGGGTTCCAACCCCCATCACGTAAAGTAAATGCAATTATATACATAAAATGATTTCTTCATCCAAGAATATTTATAACTGAATAACCTGCTTAATCAAAGTCTTGTAACTATATTCCTAACTACTAGGAATAAACTACTTGCTTCGATCCTAACGGATCATTTAATTAAAATCAACTCGGTAACAAGGCCCGTCTAAGCAGCTCCTCAACGCACAACACCTGTTTTCATGAATGAAGGATATACTTTGTTTTTCCAAATCTTTCTATGGCTCTCCATTGCTCCATGCTTGGAATATCATACTCAATCATTTCCCGAATAGACCCATTTTCAGCCATGAAATTTGTGCTATTAAATCGTTCCATTCTGCTTGCCACTTATCCTTTTCTTCTTGTAATTTTATAGTATTTCCTTTATACTCCATCATATCCTGATGAACCTTGTCCTTCTCCTCCTGTAATGCTAATAATTCTGATGACTGGACATGTTCTGTACTCAGTATTTTCAATCTCTTCTTCAATACCTGGAGGGCGTTGTCTTTTTCTTCTAGAAGTCTTTTGATTGCCGGGGTGTTACCTGCTTCATTTCCTGAACTTATGATGTCTCCTTGCAGCTTTTTTATTTGAATGGAGTTAGCCTTGTTTTCAACCTTCTCATGTTTTAACTAAACTTCCAATTTGTCAACCAAAACTTGTAATTTATTAACTCTCACCATAGCATGCAATAAATCTAAATAAATAATGTCTCCCGTTTGTTTATGTAACTATATTTTATCTGGTACACTGATCTTGTCTAATCTCACTTCCATTTCTGACACCTTCTTATCACTTACCATGGCCAATTTAAAAGTATTTATTTCTACGTCCCGGGTAGAAATCAAGGAAGTCTTTGGATTATTTAAACTTCTCACCTGCGGGAGTAGATTCCTTGTTTCTTCTAGGGACTGCTTTTGCTTCTCCACATAACTAGTCATGAGGTCTTCTTTAGGCTTGAAAAATGGGCCTGATTCTGTATTATCTACACCTTCAAAAGAAAATTGACTCACCTGTACAGATTTTGTAGGAACCAAAGCAACACTTTTTGAATCATCTAAAATAACTTCACTTAAAATTTTATCATCTTGAAACAATTTGGCCTTTTCATGTGAACCATCCTCATCTATTTCCATACTTTCAACTTCAGAAAGACTTCTTTTAACCAAAATATTAGAATCATCTATCATTTGAGATACTGCAACTGGTCTACTGCTTGTATTTTCATCAGATCCTGGAATTTCCATAAAGTGAAACAAATTGGCTATTTCATTCAGACCTTCAACAATTTGGTGGTCAAATGGCTTATTTTTATTTGCTTGTTTTCTCAGGGAAATTATATGATAGGGATCATAATTTACCCATTGCTCCCTTTAAAAATTATGCTTTCCAACAATTTCTCTATGAACACCAGAGCACCTTTATTTTTAAAAATAAAAGAACCAACTTTAAGAGGGAACTTGATATTGGAAGATTTCTTGAAAGCCCCAAAGTGTTCTTCTTCTGCATGCACTCTTTGACTCATATATTCCAATGCAAAAATCCTGGGAGTAAGGAAAGCATGCAGCTTATAAGGTTCTCTAGTAAAACCATATATTCTCAAAACGGTGAAGTCCTTATATAGGAACCAATCTCCGACCCTATCCTCAGTTGGGGATTGCATCATGCTTTTCATTTCTTCCAATACTCAGGGTAACACTTCATCAAACAACATCTTATATATTTCTGACATGATAGAATTTGCAAATTCAAACATGTTGATTTGCTTGGGCAAATCTGAAGAGAATATGGTACTTAAGAACTGCAATTCGGTGACATTCGAACATAGTAACATGTCAGCAGATAAGTTTGAAACTTAAAAAACCTGACTTTTGGAAACTCACTCAATTAGAAATGTATAGCTTCTGCAAGATACTCATCTAAACTGAAGACATGAACTGACTGAGACTCAGAACTCATCGAACTCATTTTTAATAAGAAGCCCAAGATGACTTCATTGACATGACAGTCATCATATAAACCCAAGACCTGACAGACTAAAGACACAACTAATTGAACTTCATATCTAAAAATGTGAACATGATATGGCAGAAAGAAACCATCTAGGAAATGACCCTTGTTAATAATGCTTGACAAGAATTTACAACGAACCTCAGTTTCACAATTTTTGTACACTTCAGCTAAAACGGATTCGTTTACAGACTCACGACTATCGGGGTAATTGTCGGGCAAGTTGAAGTTTTCACGGATGGCCTTTCCATCAATTTTACACAGTATCCTAGATGTACAATGACTTACAATAACTTTCTCAAAAGAAGAATAGTTAACTACACACCACTCGAAAAACTCAGGAAAATGCAGGGTCTGCTCGATAGCAAAATGATACAAAAACGATTTACAAGAATTTAAAATGTCATTTCCCTACGAATTGTATCACCATAACCTTTCTTTGATAACATATACACTTCCCACAGACAAGAAATGATCATATACTCCTCTATCCCTGTCAACCAGGCATTCTTCTCTCTTGTCCAGAATACAGTTAAACCCTTGTAAATCTTTCCCCTTATCCATAATACAGACAACAACGGTAATTCAGCGGATGAAGTTCGAGTATTCAGGACTTACCCATTACTGTGACCACATATATTCGAGGTTGACTGTCAAAGGGTGGCGAGAAAGCAGTCCTTTTCATTCGTTCGGTGTAATAAAAAATAGTTCTTCAAACAAGTCAACTCTACTTATATGGGAGCCCACTCCGGAGGCCCCCTTTAGCAGTTTCCCTCAAACTGCTTTTCCCCATGGAATGCACCACAAACTGCCGCGTGTACCGTGGTTTCCATTCTGCTACCACTTTTCGTCTCCAACCATCACGCAACTCCATCCTCCAAATTGATTAACGATTGTCGGTGCATTTTCCCTTTATTTTCCAGCCGTCGGATGGTTCTACACATACCCATTCTGCTGAGCTCCTTCATTTTAACGAACATGCAAGTTTACGGAGCGGACTTCACGTTGATCGTATATTTCGTTGAGCTATATTTGTGGCCGTTGATCTTCGTATCTTGTTAATTATTCTCCATATGCCCTTATCATCCATGCATCTTCATAGAGCGGGTAGATCATACGCCATCGATCTACATTTCCTTGCTCTACACCGTTGGATCATGTGATAATTCACTGCTTATGCGTCCCTTATCATACTTTCACACCATTATATTTAACCAAAGTTTCTTAAGCAACCATTATTTCTCCTTTACCATGGTCTCGTCGGCCCTCTGCTAGGTAGAGGTGTTAACACCTAGCATTCAGAGTAGGCTGATCAAAAAAATAATTCAGACCAAAATGGTATGTTCTTAGCTCAAATATTCTGCCCATTAAGTAATGTCTCCACATCTTGAGAGCATGTACTATGGCTACAAGTTCTAGATCATGATTAGCATAGTTCTTCTCATGGTCCTTCAACTTTATGGATTCATAATATATCATGTGGTTGTCTTGCGTAAGGAATCCAACAAGCGCTTGACCACATGCATCAGTGCACGCCACAAAATATTTCTCTGGGTCTGCAACTTTCAAAACTAGTGCACATGTGAGAAGATTCTTCAACCGTTGGAAGTTTCTTCACACCTCACTGTCCATTGAAATGTTATGCCCTTCTTTTGCAAAGAAGTAATGGCGTGTGCAACCTTGGAGAATCCTTCAATGAATCTCCTGTAGTATCCTGCAAGTCACATAAAATATCTTACATCTGTCACATTTATTGGAGTAGGCCAACTCATAATGGCTTCAATCTTGTCAGGGTCCACAGATATACCCTCTTTTGAGATAATGTGACCCAAGTACTGATTTCTATCTCTATAGAAGTCACACTTGCTCAACTTTGCATACAACCAATGCTCCTTAAGCAATTGTAATGTCAATCTCAAATTCTCTTCATGTTCTTCCTCATTCTTAGAATAAAAAAGAATGTCATCAAGGAAAACAAGAACTAACGTGTCCAAATACCTGTTGAAGACACTATTCATAAGGCACATAAATGTAGCTGGTGCATTTGTGAGACCAAATGGTACCACTACAAACTCATAATTCCCATACCTTGTTCTGAAGGTTGTCTTATGTATGGACCTTCATCCTTGATTCTCACCTGATGGTAACCCGACCTCAAGTCAATCTTGGAAAATACCTTGGCTCCTCTCATTTGATAAAAAAAGGTCATCAGTCATAGGAAAATGATACTTGTTCTTTACTGTGACTTTGTTTAGTTGTCTATAATCAATACAAAACCTGAGTGTACCATATTTATTCTTTATAAATAGAACTGGTGCTCCCCTAGGAGACACACTTGGCCTGATATACTTTTTCTCCAACAGCTCTTGCAGCTACATCTTAAGCTCTATTATTTTTGGCGTACTGATTCGATATGGTTTTTTGGACATTGGTGCTACTCCTGGAACAAGTTCAATATTGAAATCAATGTCCCTCTTTGGAGGAAGCCCTGGAATCTCATCAGGAAAAACATCCCTAAATTCCTGCAATACCCGAAAGTCCTCCAACCTAATAGTTTCATTCTTCGCTGCCTCCACAATATGAGCTGCATAAAACTGGAAACCCTTCCTAAAAATTTTCTTCAACTGCATTACCGAAATATTCCTCACATAAATTACCTTTGTGATTCCTCTTACCACTCTCGGGTTCCCTTCTTCATCCATGCATTCAAAAGTCTTATGGTAACAATCAAGATTTACCCTGTGAGCTTCTAACCAATCCATTCCAATGAGAACATCATAGGAACCAAGGGGTAGAACATTTAGATCTACACAAGTGAAAAATCCATTCATCACTAATGGAAATTTCTCTACCACTTCACTAACCTTTCTCTTAGTTCCAGTGGCTAGCTGAACTAACCATGATTTGCTATGCCTCACTTTCTTGAAAGCACAAATCTCCACTACTCTAGAAGCAATGTAACTGTGGGTAGAACTAGGGTCAATCAAAATATAAACAGATTGCTCAACAATATTACCTCCAACTTCAACCACAGTCAACTGGTGGTCTTTCCAGTGGTCTTCTAGTGCTGCGTAAATCTTAGGGATGACCCTTACTACTTGTCCCACTATTTCTGCCTCTTGAAGGTTGTAAGATGTCCTTGCATTCTCATTCTCGAGCGGACAATATCGGCACATGTGGGGTCCTCCACATCTCCAACATTAGAGTGGTTCTCTTGGATTTTCTCCCACCACTTTGGTTGACTGCTTCTCAGCTTATGATGGTTGCTTCTATTGATTCCTCAAGTTAGAAGGTTTAAAACCTTTCTTCCTTTGGCCTAAATTCTCATTCTTCTTTTCCTTCCATGTCTTTTGATAGTCAAGTTTTCCTTTGCTTTACTCATAGCAATACTTAGCTTTCCTTATTGCTTATTCCATATTTCTAGGCTCATAAAACTCAATTCTATCTTTGTAAGACTGAGGCTGTTGTAAAGGAATATACACCAAATAACCATAGGTCTAGGGTTACCAACATACTCAATTAACTTGCAGACAATTGACTTCTAAAGTACAGAATAGGAAATAGGAGGGTTAAAAGGACTTACTTGATAAACGAAGGTCGATCCTTGCTATCCTCTTCTTCTCTGCTTCACTTTCAAAGTCTTCAAGGTTGCTCCTCTTCACCTGTCAAGAAACAATCTTCCAGATACAATATGATTCATATATATATAAGCAGGTTAGATAAATCACATATAATATGCAGAAACATAAACATTTATCAAACCAAGATACATGAAACACATATGGAAGAAGAATTCTCTTTATTATCAATAATGAAGAAGTTCAGATTACAACCCAACGCTTGAGACAAGGACTCCTCTGCAACCAAAGGATTATGAGTTCCACTGCTCCAAAGACTTTTGTATACAATCCACCAGTATAAATTTTCTCTCCAAGTTTGTCTCCCTAACACCCTCCCCAAGGCCTGTATTTATATGGAGGAAATAAGGCAGTTTCGCAAGTTTAGGAGGTTGAGACAGTTAAGGTGATTAAGGAAAAAGGCTTAACAAATCTCAAGCTATCGCTTGTTATTATTTTTAACTATTAAGGGACACATTCGTGGGTATGTAGTAGAGCAACCCGTGAATGATTCGCGACTTAGCATAAGGGCAACCCGCGAATACATAGATTCGCGACTTGCATCAACCGGGACTCGCGAATGACTCATGAGTTGTATAAAGGGAGAGTCGCGAATACAACTTAACATAGTAAAAATGGCAAAGTAACTAGCTGGATAAAGGAAGAATGTATTATAAAATAAGCCACTCTATAGTACCCTAGGCAAACCTCAATCCATTGCTGTCCTTTTGTGTACCAACATGAGGAATGTCGGTACTCGGACGGAGAGGTGCCGTTTAGGCGGATAACAGATGCCCCCTAATGTGTGAGGTCAGAGGGAAACGATGGCTGGAATACATTATAAACATTAGCTTTGGAGAACTCAAAAATCCAATGGAGCAGAGAGAGTACCTGAAACAAATACATAGTAATGTCATATACAAAGTTACATCTGAGGATGCTGTGTTCAATTTACTGGAACACTGGCTCCTTTACAATATTTGAGTACATCATATAGCACAATGTATATTACAAAGGTGGATCGAAGCCACAATATACAAGAATGAGTCTTCAAATATCTGGAAGCTGTGTATAGAAAATAATCTTGTGCAACTTAGTCCATAAAGAGGAACTAAGGTCTTCATAAAGGATCCTAAAGAACCAGTACAATCCAAGCCATGTGAATAAGGGGAGCTGAAGTCGAACATGGAAAGGATTCAACAGTTTGTCAATCAATAGATAATAATCAACAACTAAAGCAAAGGAATTCACCAATGATGAAAGTGAATCCTGAGGTACCCTCATCAAAACTCTAGGTCTTCGTCATCAGGAAGTGCTGAAACGAAACCATGCTGTGATAAGGAAGGCAACAGATCCTCCAACGGATCACAAGAGTGACTAGGAACTGGGAAAAAGAAGGGAGACACAAATAGATAACAGATATAACAATGATGGGATTAGGTTATAGATCAGACATTGGGTATAGTCCTTGAACAGGGAGCACAACACAGAGATGACCCAAGGCAGCGTATAACTTATAGGTAGAGCAGCTAGACTTATCTATCATGTAGGAGACATGATTAGATTCCCCAGGTATAACAGACAAGAGGAGGAGTAAGAAACTCAAAGTGATAGCTGAACACAAGTACACACTGAAACATGGATATCAGAAAGAAAAGAGTGCTATGTTCAAGGATGACATGCTGCCATTACTGAAAACAAGAGAAAACTTCTTCCTTACCTTCCCTGTTAAATTTTAACGAGTCCAGGAAAGCCAACTCGGTTCCCTCTTCATTTTTTAACAAGCTTGAAGAGATGGGAAAATAATGCTTGATAGTATCCCCTCTTTCTTGTAAAATTTTAATGAGTCCAAGAAATAAAACTCGGGACCATCTTCATTTTTGGCAAGGTCGAAGAAAATAAAGAAGAATGCTTGATAAAACACTAATTCGTGGATTTTACGAGCCCGAACTAGTTCATGCTCGACGGTGTTTTCATAGTTTAGAGAGTCTGAAAACTCCAAAGAAGACTCCAGGGGGGTCCTTTCTTGTACAATTTAGTCTCCTGAGGACGAAAAAGTATAAAACAAACCAATGAATAACTCTCTTAACTTCCGAAGAAGAAAAGGCGCACCTTTTTCGTATTTAGTCAGGAAGGGTCGAAAAAGGTTAAATTACCACCTACCCAATGCTTCTTCAAAAGCAGCATATAGCCTGAGTTTTACGAGTGTGAAGGAAGGCAAGATCACTCGGAAAGATCCATTTGATTACGAAAAATGGGGCTTACAACAATAAACTCGATGCTTTGTTCTTTAAGATTTAACGAGCATGACAAAGACATAAAGTACACTCGGAATCTTTTTCATGTTTTGGTGCAGAGCATGAAAAAGAGAAAACTAAGCTCATACCAGGGGTTCCTTTTCCATAAGTTTAGTCCCTCGGGTTTGATAAAGAGATAAACCTATGCCTGAGAATACTCTTCTCAATTCAAAAGAAAAGAGAGTGATCCTCTCTTGTACTATTCCACATGGTCCGAGAAAGAGATAACCTACCACCAATGTGGATGCCCATTCACATATTCTTAACGAGCCTGAACGGACAAGTTTACTCGGCAGTCAAGTCTATTTTGAGGAGTCAGACTTGGGCCTAAAGAAACTCAAAATCTTTCCCGTGAAGTTTTAACGAGTCCAGAAAAGTCAACTCACGGCCTCTTTACTGTTTTTAACGAGCTCGAAGGAGAGCAGAAAGAATGCTCTAAATGCGAGGAGACGAGTGTCATAGGCAGGAGAAACTAGTTCCAAGCGCAAGGAACAAACCTATGCATAATGAAAGGAAAGTGAGCAAGATAAGGACACTCGAGGAACGTCTCCTCAAGGTAAAGGGTGTCAAGTTGCAAAGGCAAAATGATACAAGGCTGGGAGATAATGAGAACAAAGATGAGGGCTTATAAAACTAGCTAAAAGCGCGGAAGCTGGCATCAGGCTCATAAGCGCAAGCAGGGCACATGCAAATGCAATTACAACTTGAAACACAAGGCGAGGCCAGTACACAGTTGTGAATCCAACTACAAATCCTGTCTCCAAGAAACAACAACATCAGAATCATATTCAGAAGAAACGATCCGATGCGGGTCACTTTGACAAAAACACATGTGACTTTGCTATCTTCTATAAAAGGGAAATTCAAGGCAGAATCAACCGAAGGAGATTCTATAGGACCAAGGCTTGAGGGTTTATAATTAGTAATATCAACCTCAGGAGGAGAGCAAAAATCAACAAGTGAGATAGAGTCTGTAGGAACAAACTCAATATCACAAGAGTTGAAAAATTCATAAGAAAAATCAAACTCATCAGGATCACTGACTTGCTGCTCGAAGGAAGAGTCAAAAGACTCAACAAGGCCAACATAAGAAAACCGATCCATGGTAAAATCAGTCTTACTAAGCAAATCAGGGTTAGACTTAGTCACAACTGAACCAACATCCAAAAGAAGGTTAGATTGTATCAAATACTCTAGGAAGACTTCATCCAAAGGAAGGAGAGCATCCGAGATAGGACACATGTCTAAAATTTCAAATGGATCAACAGAGTGGAGATTAGGCCCCACAGTCTGTATAGGATGACTCACCCGATCAACTGCTGGAACCAAGTCCCGAGAAGGTAAGCATGAAAATAGAGGCTGCTTCTCAGTAGCACTTGACCACAAAGGAAAAGAGGCCACATAGTTCACCTGTGGCGGGGTAGTGTCTATAGAAACACTGGGAATTAATAAAGGAAAGACCTGGTCTCTAGTTGGGTCAGGAGAAGGATCAAGAAAATCCAACTGATCGATAGTGACAATTTCTTCACCATGATTAAAGTACATCACACGAAAAAATGTTGACACCACAGCTTGCATGGCATAGACATAATCACGTCCAAGGAGCATATTGAAGTCCAAGGAGTCTTCTATCACCATGAAGTCAACTAAGACGGTCTTCCCACCCAAAGTAACAGGTGTTTGAGCAAGAATTCCCAAGGCTATACAAGTTCTTCTATCAAACGCCAGTAACTGACTAGCAGTCGACACAAGGCTGGGAGAACCCATGCGTTGCCAAGCACGAGCAGATAAAATACTAACTAAGGCTCCTTCATCAACAATACAATGAGCAATCGTATAGGGTTCAACTTTGACCTTTATCTGGAAAGGTTCATTAGAAGGAAGGCGCGGCTCAACTAGGCTATCCCAATCAAAGGAAGCAATCCGAGAGCTTGGTGGGGGTTGATCCGAAGCGAGTTCAGTTCCCCCTTGTTCAGTAAGTTCTAAACTGGCAGTGAAGAAAATGTGACTAGTAGACACTTCACTCTCCAAAGGAAGAGTGGGGTTGATCGATACTGGAATTGATTCAACCGCTTCGTGAAATTCACTCTCTAAAGGGAGGGTGGGATTGACCAAAGATGACATTGGTTCAATCACATCAGGATCACTCTTCGAAAGAAGAGTGGGATCGACCAAATCTGAGATTGGTTCGACCACTTGATCAACCAAAGGTTGAGTAGGTTGTTGAGAAACTATAGGTTGTTCAGGTTAAGGAAAATTTTGAGTCTTGGACCACACTGTTCACACCTCCGTGATAGCAAGGTACAAGTGAGTAAGATGATCTCCCTCGCATAACATACAAGGGAACTTAAGTTTGCACTTCGAATGACCAGTTTTCTCAATGGTGTCAACATGACTAGCAGTGGCTGACTGTTTGCTCTCAGCATGACCTGCAGAGGCTAAGAGTTTTCCCCCAGCATGAACTACAGAGGCTAGATGACTGGGTCCAACCTCACTAAGAGAGGCTGGTGGTTGAGAGACTTCAGAATGTTCAAAAATGGGATGACCATGACTCCAAACTCTTCGCACCTCCGCAATAGAAGGGAATTTATAAGTAAGGTGGTCTCCCTCACAAAGCTTACAAGGAAACTTGGGCTTGTGTTTTGAACGAGTAGTCTTCACAACAGTTTCAACATGACTCGCAGTGGCTGACGGATTGTCTTCAGCCTGAACCACAGAGGCTGAGAGACTGCCCCCAACATGACTTGCAGAGGCTGAGAGACTAGGTCCAACATGACTTACAGAGGTTGGATGGGCACCACCAACATGAACAACAGAGGTTGAATGGTTAGGATCAACAAGCTTTTCAGCAGTTGAGTGTGTGCCCCCAGCATGAACAACAAAGGCTGGGTGGATGGATCCAACATGAACAACAGAGGTTGGATGGTGAATTTCAACTTGAAAACCAGAGGTTGAACGGGTGCCATCAGCATGCACTGCAGAGGATGAATGACTGGATCCGACATGACCTGGAAAGGTTGGAAGGATCCCACCATCATGATCAACAGATGCTAGATGGTGAAGATCAACTTGACTTGCAGAGGTTGAGTGCTTAGATCCAACATGGCCTGCAGAGGTTGGATAGGTGCCTCTAGCATGAACTACAGAGGCTAGGTGGTGAGGTTCAACTTGACTTGCAGAGGTTGAACGGGTGCCCCCTTGCTTATGTGCCTTCTTCCTATTCCTCCTTCTTTTTCTCTTTTTAGATTGCTAGTTACTAGTATCAGTACTTTCGCCACATGAGGTAGAAAGAGGAGGAGAATCAACTACAGGTGAAGGGAAAGCAGTGTTTTGATTCTCTTGATATAAAGAGCTTACTTGAGAAGCATCAGGATCATTCAGGACAGTTGGAGTGGAAAACAACCACACCGGTAGCCCTAGGGTGAATCCAGGTAGATTCAGAGTGGCCATCAAGGGAACACCAACATTCCCCATGAGAGGAATAGTACAAGGAGTTCCCAGCATGGGGATATCTTGGTTGGTGTCCAAAGGGGTGTTAGCCATAGTTTCAAAACAAGAGACAAAGTCTGAGGTTGATAGGAAACCAAAATTACAAAGCATACACCTAAAGGCACACTAAGTACAGACAAACCACACAGTACTCACTAAAAAATTCCTAAAGCCAAACAGACAAATAGGTATAAGATATACTTTCCAGAAGAAAGCTGATAGATAGTTACTTGGCATCCCTGTAGATGTTCTTAGGCACAAGCGGAGGAATCACCCACCGCCCTCCCACACTTTCTACCGGGGTTACCTTCCAAGTCTGTCCAAGGTCAACCAGAAATAACCTTCCGGTGTACCTGTGTATGAACCCTAGATGTCAAAGAGACTAAAGGCTACCTTAACTATATTGATAGTCTGGGGGGACAGTCGTTAGCCGAACTCGTACGCATGGGCAGGGTAGCTGAGCCCAAAACTCTATCTAGGACAGAATCCCCAGATGCGTAAAAGTCCTGAGTTACGTTTTGACAAGGATTCGGAGGGTTATCTCCTCTGTCCAAGCCTCCACACGGCCTAGTGCTTAACTCCCGTTTGAGAGGAGCTTCCCAGATACAATCAATGTAGAAAAGGATTTACCTAGTGATAGGCCAACTACGTCTGAAATTTTAACACTTGTGGGGAGTTAAAACTCCCTATCCCACAATTCTAGCCTAAGCTAGTTGGTGTATGACCCTATAAAATAAAACTTACGAGCAATTTTTAAAATTATATCGTTTATTTTAAGGGTTGTTTTTAGTCAGAGGGTAAATGGCATGAAACTTATGTGGTGTTTTGACTCAAAAGCTAAAACAAAATGACTAAGCAAAGAGAAATAAAATGCAAAAAGCAAAAACTATTCTCTTTATTTTTCTTTTTCAAATAGAAAATCGGAAGCCACAAAAGAACAAATTCTTTTTATATTTTTCCAAAAACAATGATATGCTATGCAATCTAGACTAAAACCCTAATCTACATGCATATAAAGCAAACATATGTTTTTGCATTTTTCTTTTAGAAATGCAAAAGAAAAATCAGCCTATCAACTAATGCAAGCAAGTACTGTAAGCAAAGCAAATAGACAACTACTCTATATCCCACAAGCAAACCCTAGGTTTCCCTAAAGTTAGATATCAACCTCTCTTGAAAAGAAGGCTTACAAAGGTAAACAAGCCGACAAATTTGGAATGAAGAGACCGAGCAAAAAGAATGACATAAACAAAGGTCAAGAAGTCCCCAGTATCAATCTAAACCTACTAACAAAGGCTGCTCAGTACCTTGTCCAACAAGGTCAAACCAAAGAAGGAGGTGGGGGGGGGTGAAGCAGCAAAAACAAGTATAGGTTCTTTTTAATTTTCTTTTATAAATGCAAAAGAAAAACTAAAATGCACTGTACTTGAGAAAACTTGAATCAAATAAACTGTCTAAAAGCAACACACTGAAGCAAACGGGCTGATCGAAACAAAAGACAACCAACAAGGAAGGCTAGGAACCCTATCTTGGGTGCACACAATGACAAAAATCATTGTAGACTTATAAAGGCAAATGACAACCAGCCACTATCAGAAAACAGACTGGAAAACAGAGTCCAAGACCCTGATCACAGATCTGGGCAAAGACACATTAGCCCACAACCCAAACAGGCCAACCACTTTAGCATGCAAGCAGTAAATAATCCAAGCAAAAAGACTCAAGGGATTTTGAAAAAGCACAAAATGTGATCAACAGAGGCCTTCAAACAAGCCACACAACATTCATAAGAAAATCCACTCAGAAATAGGGATTACCCAAAGCAAAGAAACAAGCAAACTTTAACTTAAAAATCCCTACTTCCAGGAGTATTCGCAACTGTCTATAAGAGCAACCCGTGAATGAATCGCGACTGTCCAGTATAGAAACCCGTGAATGAGAACCTGCATTCGCGACTGTCTAGAAGGACAACTAGCGAATGGGTATAAATTTTTTCTCAAAAACAAGAAAAATAACCAAGACTTTCGAATACTGAAGCAAGTATAAACCAAGACAAAATATCACAGACAAAATTCCAAGCAAAGACTGGTCAGGAGACAGAAAAACCTACAGTAGTCTAGGCATTCCCCAGTGGAGTCGCCAGTTCTGGAGACAGAAAAACCTACAGCAGTCTAGGCATTCCCCAGCGGAGTCGCCAGTTCTATTGTAAAGGAATATACACCAAATAACCATAGGTCTGGGGTTACCAACATACTCAATTAACTTGCAGACAATTGACTTCTAAAGTACAGAATAGGAAATAGGAGGGTTAAAAGGACTTACTTGATAAACGAAGGTCGATCCTTGCTATCCTCTTCTTCTCTGCTTCACTTTCAAAGTCTTCAAGGTTGCTCCTCTTCACCTGTCAAGAAACAATCTTCCAGATACAAGATGATTCATATATATATAAGCAGGTTAGATAAATCACATATAAGATGCAGAAACATAAACATTTATCAAACCAAGATACATGAAACACATATGGAAGAAGAATTCTCTTTATTATCAATAATGAAGAAGTTCAGATTACAACCCAACGCCTAAGACAAGGACTCCTCTGCAACCAAAGGATTCTGAGTTCCACTACTCCAAAGACTTCTGTATACAATCCACCAGCATAACTTTGCTCTCCAAGTCTGTCTCCCTAACACCCTCCCCAAGGCTTGTATTTATATGGAGGAAATAAGGCAGTTTCGCAAGTTGAGGAGGTTGAGACAGTTAAGGTGATTAAGGAAAAAGGCTTAACTAATCTCAAGCTATCACGTGTTATGATTTTTAACTGTTAAGGGACACATTCGCGGGTATGTAGTAGAGCAACCCGTGAATGATTCGTGACTTAGCATAAGGGCAACCCGCGAATACATAGATTCGCGACTTGCATCAACCAGGACTCACGAATGACTCGTGAGTTGTATAAAGGGAGAGTTGCAAATACAACTTAACATAGTAAAAATGGCAAAGTAACTAGCTGGGTAAAGGAAGAATGTATTATAAAATAAGCCACTCTATAGTACCCTGGGCAAACCTCAATCCATAGTTGTCCTTTTGTGTACCAACATGAGGAATGTCGGTACTCGGACGGAGAGGTGCCATTTAGGCGGATAACAGAGGCAATCCACTCAGGAAACGCTGGATTTTCACTTTCTCATCCTTGATGTACCTGACATATCTCAACAGTTCTAGGAAATTGTTTGCATACTCTTCCATGGTCTACTGTCCCAATTGTTGGTGAAAAACATTAAACGAATTATAATAGAATTCCAATGATTTAATTGTCAACCCGAAGAGAGCATAAACTTGTGAGGTACAGACAAAATATATGTAGGGGCAGAGTGTCGTTGAACTTAATCTAATATTATAAATGATTGAAATCAGAAATGCATGTAATTGATATTGAATTAAAATTGAAAAAACAATAAATGACATGAAAATAAACCTAATCTAGAAAAGCAGAAAATTGCATGAAATAAACTGGTATAAAGTAAATAACATTAACTTATGAGCTCACATAAAATCAATACAAGTAATTCACAACCAAGACATCAAAATATGAAGAAATCAAACGATCTATTCCAAAATATAAAATCTATTACAACAGGATCAAATCATGACTATTTAAAAAAGATGAACCAGTTCTCTACTATTGAACCACTAGAGAAGTCTCTAACAAAAATGAGGAGAGAGCCCTCCTATTTATACATGAATTCAAGATAACTGTTCATAATTACAGATCCACTATTCTCTCAACTTATCCCTCAAAATCCTCAACAAATATACAACTCATCCCTTCAAATCCTCAACAAACCTACATCTCATCCCTTCAAATCCTCAACAAATATTGGATGAGATATTCTCTCCACATTTCCATGATCTTGTCATTGAAGTTAGCTCACATCTAGAAGATGAAATTCGAATATGAAGCTAGGTGGTCACTTTTGAGCTTGTTAAAGTCTTCAAATACACCTGTAAACATCACCAAACTCACCCAAGTTTAAACTATAATGAAAATATGTTATTTTTCTCAATAATTAACCGTAAATTCACTCAAAATACTCAAAAATAAATGATTTGAAAAATAGTAATACAAACCCATATTTATTATGAAAGTGGTGAATATTAATGGTTTTATGGAAAGATAAAGTAGGAATAAGGTGAAAAATAGTATATAAAAGATAAATAAAATGTGGTGTTTTTGTGGCTCAACATTCCCCCCAACTCGACTGGTTGCATGTCCTCATGCAACTATGCATTGATTCTGTTTTTAAATTTTGGCTTTATAGCTGGACTTTACATGATGATGGTATGTAACAGTAAATCATTCCATGATTTTACAATGCATGAGTGGTAGCAATTTTTCTGATGTTTGGTTCTTATGTGACAACCATAACAAATGTTGGTTCTTGTGTTAACAACCATAAGTATAACAAATGTTGGTTCTTGTGTTAACAACATTTTCTTGTTTTACTTGTATTTTTGCTGCAATACATAAAATTTATGCATTAGAAATGATGAACCATCAATGTATATTAGAAATCATTTTCTTCATATTACGAATCATGCCAATATATATAGCATAGATAGGGAAAGACATGTTGATTAAATTTAAATGAGATGATGAATATGTAAAATGGTAATGAATAGTCCCCTCCCCAACTTAAGATGTATTAGGAAAGGAAATGTGGTGAGTGAATTTTCAAAATTCATTCACTTTCTAGCATTTAAGGAATTACATGGTTAAAGATTAGAAAACAACATACCTCCACTTACCCAACAAATTGATGAACTATACAATAGGAATGTGGCTACTGCTGCTAGATCATAGAATGTGAAGGGAAGGAACTAAACTGCTGCTTGGTTGGATGAAGTAAAAGATGAGAGCTGAAAGTAGAACTGTGGTACTCTGGTATTGATGAAGTAAGCTGCTGTAAAACTGTTGATAGAGTCACGCAAAGTATATAGTCTTCACCCACTACCAGACCCGATCGTACAATTCTTACCATGCGAATAAATGTGTCAATGTCAAACATGGAAATAAGTCATTGGATTACCGACCATTAATGAATGTTGTTAACCAATGCGAGGCAATCTCACCATTAACGTCAATGAGTGCCAAGGTACATAAGTACATCATGCAAAGTGCAAATAAATGAGCTGATGTCGAGCCACTTGCAAGATCTAATGATTAAGGGACATTGATGTATTCCCATGATTGTCGATAAGAGAGCTTGCCATTAAGGAATACAAGCCTCAAGGTACTAAAATTGAACTCTAGTCTCTATCCCAGATAATGTGCCTAAATCAATGGGGCAAGACTTGTTGAAAGGTGGGCCTTAAGGAATCTGACATCAGTCAACACGAGTTGTACATAATGAGTGGTAGGACTATAGATAAAATATCTCATGGTCAAACAGTTTTTATGGTTTTATTCATAAGGAAAAAAGATGAACTGAAAATAAGGAAAATGTGTGCGACTTAGAAAGGTAGACATGCAGGAAGTCATGATATATAAGGCAGTGAAAAAGTAGACTCTCGCATGGATGACGAATAAACTTGGAAGGAAAAAGGGTAGTAAGCATGACATGGCGTAATTTGTTTCTAAAATGTTTCTTTCTGGCAACAAAATGTCATGACATACATAGTGGAAACTCAACTTCTTCAAGCTTTTAATGGAGCATTTTTTTGAAAAGTTTATGTGATTTTGGAAATCAATTCTGCACACCATTCGTTCATCTTTGAACCTGCAAAAGATTAGTATTTCCCTACAACAAACTTGTGAGCGTATTGAAAATACAAGAAAACATGTGCTTAACAAAAAGTTAAAGAGAATAAATAAAATGCTCTTATACCTAAAACTAGCAATCCTTCTTGCCAAAACCTGTTTCTGAGTGACTTGCGAAAACAAGTTAGCATAGTAATCATAAAATTTTGAGAAGATTCCAAGTTCATTTAAAATTTAAAATTTTATGATTTTATTTATTACCTAATACTTTTTATTCATTTATACTTTTTTAGTTTTTAATTTTATTTTATTTTTATTTTGTAAAAGTATTATATATATAATTTTTTTTAACAATTGACTTATTTACCACAAGAACAAATTTGTATATGTTCATTTTAATTGTGATAAATTTCTTTATATATATATATATAAACTAATTTAAATTTTATTATGTGAATGTGTTTTTTCTAAACAAATTTATTGGTTTGCAATAAAACAAAAACCAAAGTTTTTACATTATAAAGCGTATTTATATAATGATTGCGCAATAGGGAGAGAGGGTCGACCCTTTCAGTGGTCGACCATTCTAAAAGCATAATATCTTAATAATCTGGAGTGTGCAAACAAGCAACATGTTTGGCAGTTTGAATGACCACGTTGCCCAACTGAAGATGTGCGAGGTCCCACTGTGCAAAGATAAAAATTGAAAAGAAAACGTAACTTTAACAGTAGCTGCCTTCGATTTCAAAAACGCGTTTTTATTTTATTAACATTATTTTATGTTTTTCTTAAATTACTTTTTTTATGTTTATATTTTGTGTATTTTCCTAATGTTAATATATATTTTTTATTTTTGTGTTATAATAATGTTTTATTATTATTATTTTTATATATTTTAATATTATATTTATTTATAAAAACATTTTTAATGGGTTTAATTTTGATAAGTTTATATATAAATATAAAGTTTTATTATGTATAAAAAATATAAAAAATAATTGTGTTTATTAAAAAATATAAAACAATGATTATGTTTATTATTATATATAATTGTTTTGTAAAAGTATATATATATATAAAATAAAATCAAAGAGAAATCCTTAACTTATTATTTATAATTAAAAACCTTTTTAAAACAAGAAATCAAATATATATATATATATATATTTTGATATTTTTATTTTATATTATGTTGAAAAATAAGAGTAAGGATCAAAATATAGTTTTTAAAAGTGTTTATATTCGAAATATTTTGTGATACATAAATAAATCATAATTTTTTAAAGTTTCGATACTTTTAAAAATCTCTTTACTATGTGAGAAACACAGATTTAGCATGGATTATGTACTAATTTTGCTTTCATATCCTTGAAAACCTAATTTGATATTTAAAAACGTAAATCTATTGTAAATGAAAAAGAATATGAGGCTTTAAGATTTAGCCGTTAAAAGCTGCATGGCGAACCAAAGCAATGCAAGTTGGTCGTCTAGGCATCGAAGTGTTTTTTAATTGTTGTTGAATTTCAATGACTAATTTCTTAGGATAACTCACGCATGCGATCACTATTAGAAAGGCCATTGAAATGTGATGGACAAATGTATCATTGCTTTTCATATGCAAAGTAAGATGAAGAGTCCAAAGCCATCCAAGGAATTGCCACAATGACAGGTGACCTACCCACAAGTATCAAAACTAGGGAACGCGTTTCCAGGTATAAAAAATGTAATTGCGAAGTAAATGCCCCATTATTCAAATATAGTGGGTGGATATGACATATACAAGTGGACGCATGGCAGATTGCAGAGAAGTGGAATGAATTTCATGATCTTCTCAAGAGTTGGGATTCTCTCATGCACTACTAAATGAATATGATAAATAATAATGACAAAAATAAATTCTCTGCTTGTTTGAACTGTTTAAAACTGTTAATCGGTGGGGAAACATGCCAGGATCCATATGTAGGATTGAGAATAGCATGATATAAATTTAAATCTCCGTACCTGAAATGTTCAGACTATGAAATGATAGCAGTGGCAGTCATGCAACTGTTAATTAAGTTTGCTTACAATACTGGGTGTTCTAATGATAAGTTTACTATTGGTTATGTCATGAAAATACCAACAGGAGATGGATATGTTTCGTTTAACATCGGTCCAGTTATTTTTTCAAATGATTCTAGCGGTAATCCTGTTCCTAACAAGCATGTATATGTTAGTATTTTAAAATTAGTAATTAAAACAGCAGAGGAATACGATAAATATGTGCTTGGAATTTTGCGGGTTTAAAATCCAAGATTGTGGACACCTAAGATCGGTGAGGAAAATGTTAAACATATTAAAAACTTACATAGTGTAACTGTGTAAAAACAAGAAAACAATCACCGAGATCGCCATATCAAATGTTGGATCCATTTATTGGAAAGGGATTTGTTTATATTTTTTATGTGTTTACGTGTTATGATATTTCTTTTCCTTTATGACATTTATTTATTTTTAGTTATTATTATATGCAAAGGATTAACGTGTTTAAGGTTCACCAAGAAATTTTGTTTTGGAAGGGAAGATAGTTTCACTATGCCCACCGACTGCCTCATCGAGAGCAATAAAGTTTGTTTGTTATATTGAAAATTAAACGTTAAATATTGCTAGATCGTCCACTCGTCAAGGGATTAGCACGATTTCTGTTACCAATAATTAAATTTTCTGTTTTTCCTAGTCAACACTCCTCCCGAAGCAAAACGGGTTTAAGCTACACACATCGTTCAACTCGATAAGAGAGAAGAATGCAGTTATGACTAGTTCGTTAGACTGTCAAGATCACTGTCAGCAAATACGCAACAGTTAATTACTAGCATGCGGTGGAAGTGTTGCTGCCTTTCAGACACCTGGGTAACGTGGTAGAAATCTTCAAGCCACTCGGTGTGTCCTTGGGGGCAAGTCTCGAGTCAAAGCTGTCACCTTGTTCTTGACTCCTCCATTTAGGCTCAACTCCTAACAAAGCCAAGGGGGTAGACCCTATTAAGTTACTAACGCTGAATTACTTAGTATGGTGATGTTAAACTGAATGAGTTACTTAGAAGTTTAAAATTTAATCATAAACAACCATAGATGACAAAATACAAAATGAGCGCATGAAAGCACAATGCTGAGACACAATATATATATATATATATATAGCAAGAAAATAACGAGTGCCTTAAAATGGAGTCAAAAGAAAATCAATGTACTTGCATGTGCTTGGAGTGAATGTTTTGCAATTGCCTCTTGGTACGTTTTAAGTTAATGTGAAATATGAGTTGATTAAAATTAGACGAAGGGGTGGACTCCAGATATACCCGAGAGTACTTGGGGTATGTCCAAAACTAAACCTTCACGGCTACCCGCAAGGAATATGTGGGTTGGGTGGAGTCTCTGGGGCTATTGTTCATAACGCACCCGTCAGGGTGTGACAGAGATCAGCGCCCCGAGGTCACTTTTCAGAAGTTCCCGCTTCCTTTAGGTATTTTGCCACCGTAATGGTTTGATCTAAGTGTTGGATTTTCACCTGATGGTTTGTCAATTTGGGAGAGTGAATCCTAATTATTCTAGTCACTCAAGTGCTTTTGATACAGCTTGACTGATCGGATGAACTGTAGCCAAGTGCAGAGCATACACATCGGAGTCTTGTCAATTTTAGTAAATTTTGAGATGGGTGTTCTTATTAAAAAGAAAACCCTCCAGGAACCTCTTTCGGTCCAAGTGGATCTCAACTGGAGAATTAAGGAGGAGTTGATTTTATTATGGTTACTGAAACAAATGATGATAGCAAAAGAAACATAAAAAGATAAGTAAACCACAATTTTCTAATTAGACTACCACGAACCTTTCTTCACCTTTCAGCTCAAAAGGAGGCCTGTGGGGTAAGTATTAAAGTTACTTTGAAACCAATAGAAATGGAATATGGAAATGATTTTAAATCAAAGTATACTACCCTGCAGATTAGTACTACGCTAGATTGAAAAAAGATGAACGAAAAGCAAAAAATGATACGGATGCAAATCCCCCCGAGGGGGTGGGGAATGGGCTCGAAAGAGCCTATTCAGAATTATTTTTATTACCAGCGGTTACAATATCAGCAAACTAATATGATGCCTCTTTATTCTTATAGAGAATGAAACCAAGAGCTTACAAAGTGCAAAAATTAAAGATTTCAGTCAAAAAGGGAAACCCCTCGGGGATTCAAAAGACCCAAAAGTCACTTTCGAATAACAGCTCCTCTTTTTTTCTGTTATACCAACCCAAAACCACCAAGATTATTAGACTGAAATATGCCCAAAAGCACTCTGAAAGTACCTTTGAGCCAGCTTACTTTTAACCAAAAAAATCTAAGTTAAAACTAATTAAAAAAGGTAAAAAGGGAACCAAGGAAAGCAAGCTTTCCTTGGGATATTGCCTTGCTTTTTAGGCAGCCAATATGATGTGCACTGATTGCTATATTTATATTTTATAACATAAAACATAAATCTAATGCATACAAGCTACAAATTCTCTTTAAAATTCCTTGCAAAAACGACGATTTCCCTAAAGCTAGATCTATAATGCTTATGAAACCTTTTAAGAATAAGATCTAGATTATGGGCTTTGAGAAGATAGATCTATGTTAAATTTACTTTAAGATAATAGATCTAAACAATATCAAAGCTGTGAACAAAGTAACCAGATAAAAAAAATTGATTTTGAAGGAGGAAAAAGAGAAGAGAAGTGTTTGTTGCTGAAGCAGATCTGCAATGGAAACTTGTTAGTGGAATACAGAGGGGCAATGTCTTCACAAAGATTTTGGATGTACAGTGGAGTCAAACTAGATCCACAGCTCGTCCAATCCTTGCTACCTGAAAGCTAAACACATAATCCTGCACAAAACCTCATGAGATCTGGATATATATATGAAAAAGAGACAAGAATTACATGCAAATAAACTTATTAAACATGTATAATCTAGATCTTCTAATCATATATGCTCTGAGATATAAGACAAACAAGTAACCTTACTTTCCCAACTATACTCCTATTGATTCAGCTGAATCGTTCAAGCCAGAAAGGGTTCAATGTCTTCACAAAGATTTTGGATGTACAATGGAGTCAAACTAGATCTACAGTTCGTCCAATCCTTGCTACCTAAAAGCTAAACACACAATCCTGCATGAAGCCTCATGAGATCTGGATATATATATGAAAAAGAGACAAGAATTACATCCAAATAAACTTATTAAACATGTATAATCTAGATATTCTAATCATATATGCTATGAGATATAAGACAAACAAGTAACCTTACTTGCCCAACTATACTCCTATTGATTCAGCTGAATCGTTCAATCCAGATAGGGTTCAGATGCAGAAATTGAGAAAAAATCCGACAACATCAATAGCCGTAAAACAATGCTTAATCCACACATATGAGAACATTACACCAGTTGGCCTCCAAAGCTTCTTTATTTCAACAATCAAAAGATTACAATAGCAAACCCTTCAATCCAACTCTAACTAGCTTGGAAGAGAAGGCTTATGCTTTGATTTATACAAAAACCAGGAGATCTAGCCTAGGGGGGCGCAAATCCCAAGGAGATAGATCAAATCAGTTGATGAAGAGTCAATCAATGCAGATCTGAAGCTGAACTGAGCCTACTTATCAATCGGGGGGCTGATTGAGTTAACACATCAACCCATAAACTGACACATCAGTCCACAGAGCATCCAAGAGAGTCCACACATGTGGAGGAGAGAGAGAGGGCGCAATTCCCCATAAAGACTGATGAAGATCAACTCTAGATCTGATTTGATCACCTCCTTCAGTTAAGGATTTGTTAGATCCAGTCAATCTGGTTCAGATCTGACTGATTTCAATCAAATCGGATGAGAATCCACTGATCTATGATTTTGGATTTGCTCCATTATCATCAATTTATTAATTAAAATAATCAATAATTTATTTTTGGGGCTTTCTAACCTGAGTGATGGAAATTCACTCAAAACTAGGAAATAGTGGGTCCATGGGTTTACACGGTGCTCTTAACTTGAAAATGAGCACCTACATGACTGAAACTGATTATTTGGCCCACTTTTATTACAAAATCAAATTTTCCAATTAAACTATTAAAAAATAGCCTAAGTTTTGAAAAAATTAAATTTTAATAAAAAAAAACTGAAAAAACTAAAAAATTGAAAAATTGAAAAAAACCTAGGGGGACTTAGACATGTTCATATGACTCGACCATGATGTCTAACATGTTTATACATTGACACATAGACTCTAATAACCTCAATAGGCCTAAATGCCAAGCCGACCACCCCAACTTTGGAGGTATGGAGTGAAAAACTCAGAAATTATCAGTCGTTTATTCAACAACCAATAATAACCAAGGGAAAAAACACCCTGGGCTGATCAGATTGACAAATAAAGTCTAAGAGACCATGTCTTTTACAGACACTATCATGCTAGAACATTTATTACAATTCCCCCATGGGGTATGAACATGTGATATAGTACAACAAGCACTTCCCAAAGTACTTCCCAAAAGTACTTCCAAAGGTCTTCTGAAGTCCGAACAAGTTATCCTTGTCCTGTTCACCAGGCTCACTTGATAAAAAACCACCAAGTATGGCTTAGGTGGTAACATTCTGGCTCCAACTGTGGGACGTGTGCTCAATCTAGTCTTTAAGGCAAGGAGAAGATACGAGAACACTAGAATCTTTGGTTTATATACCCTGTAAAAACATCTCAACTTGACAGGAAAAACCTCAGTAGCACAAGTTTTATAAAAAATCAAATGAACCATTAAGCTGATTTATTTAAACAAAATAAGTGTAAATAACTAAAAGAAGGAAAGTTTTATTATAGGTAAGTATAAAATAGAAATGCAGAATGTAAATGCTCTCTTTCAAGAAGCTTATTTTCCTACTCTAAGCATGATATAAAAAGGGTTAAGTGTAATCAGAAATCCAATGTAACCACCTAAGCATTTTATTAACACAAAAAAAAATTTCCTTATCTTTGGTTACCAGCCAAAGTAATGATACCTTATTCAGAAATTGCAAACCTGCGTGATGATTCAGAATGGGTGGGATGGATGGGAGATCATAGGCATGAATAATGCCATAAAAATTCTTCCCCAACTTGTATGTGCTCATGCAGGTTGCTTCTATCCATGACTAGATAGGATTGATATACCAATCAGAATGATGAGGCAGACTGACTACATCATCATACTGATCACCAGGGCTTATAAAATGATAACTTGTTGCACAAGCCCCAAGAAGCTCCAAATCATAAGGAACCTCTATATGTGAAAAAGATAGCTGAGACTGATAATCCACTGACTGCATCACATCTGGCTTTTCACAATACTGTTTCTCAATGTCTTCATTACTGATACCCTTGTACGGCTCTGCATAGTATGACTCTGAATGATCATGTGAAAATTATGAATGCTCCTCGTCCATACTAAGGTTTTCCTAGGAATCCAGATCTGTGCTCCCCTCTATGGACGTATCATAGATTAGACTTCCACAAATTTTTGAATAGACACTCCCATTGTTGGATATATCATGGATGGGATTCTCCATGGGATTTTCACAAGTTGGATTATCTATGAAATTCCAATAGTCATCACTCCCATCCATGTCATATGTGGGGGACCCTTCATCCATGGCATCATGCTCCTACCTATCCATGTCTTCCTTGTATTCATAACAATCTTCTTCAGATAAAATTTTACAAGGCAATAAACTTTCCAAACCTTCATTAACATGTGGAGAACAAGGTCTAGTGTCACCACACACCATACTGATCTTATCATAAGTTTCTTTATAGGCTTCTGTTATGATATCATGAAGAGGCTCTTCAATATAATCTTCAATCAAGGAATTTTTTTGGACATATTCAATGGGACCACTTGGGATGTGTTGCTCAGTGGGTTTCTCTAGAGGGATTTCTGGAAAAATATTAGCATTGCAACACACTTGAGAATACCTAAAATCTTCAATGTTTTCAGCTATGGTGACATGAGGAGAGTCTTCAACAATGTGTTCCATCATGGGCTCCTCCTGAAGCTCTACAATAGGATCATCCTAGATTTCCCCTTCCTCAGAATCTTGCTGTCTATTGAGAAATACCTCATATTCTTTAATAAGTTGCATAATTACTTCCTTTCTTGAATAACTATGAGGAAACTTTTTGATGGGAGTATCATGGATTTCCTCTTCACTTAAATGTTCAAGAAGTGATTCCAAGTCTTCAATACTTTGTATCATGGCAAAAGGTCCATCATATGTTTCCATGTGATACTCTATCCCAGATAGGTAGAATGTACAGATCTTTTCAACGAACTTTTTCAAACCATTCATACTACCCCTACTATCATGCCACTGCTCTAAAAACATCCAAAGGAAGCTTGGAAAAGAAGTTATACATTTATTAGGAAGGCCCTGATAGAACCAACAACAGGCCTCACCCAAAAAAGTACTAGCAAACATTTCCATCATATTGTCTTCATGAAGAATATTAGAGTCAGCAATCAACTGAAGGAAAGATTTGACATGCCAGATGGCCGAATCACCACAATTTCCATGAAATGTCGAAAGCCAGTTATATGCATCCCCCAAACCATTACAACAGTTAGGAAAACCTGGGATGTTTGAGAAATCGATAGGCTGAAACATTACGGTTAACTGGGCACCATATTTCTCCTTTAATTCATCCAAAATAGTATCCATTTCATATAACGATTAAACCTTGTATTGAAAAGGTGGAGCTGTCAAGTGATGAGCTTTAAAGTTTTTAACATGTCGCATGGGCTCATCTACACACAACAAAACTTCACAAGTTTTATGAGATAACAAGGTTTTATCCCTTCAATGGAGTCGCCATGTGAAAAAGAAAAATAAGCATTTATAAATCTTTTCACAAAAATTATTTTTTGTTTTTCTTTATAAAAATAAAAAATGGAAAAAAGTTAGTGGAGTCGCCAGATGAAAATTAAAGATCTACTCTAAGCATTCATCAAACAAATAAAAAACAAAAAGGAAGAAAACAAAAGTCGTACTCAGGAATAAAAAGATTTATCTCCGGCAACGACGCCAAAAAGTGTTGCCGCCTTTCAAACACCTAGGTCACGTGGCATAAATCTTCAAGCCACTCGGTGTGTCCTTGGGGGTAAGTCTCGAGTCAAGGCTGTCACCTTGTTCTTGACTCCTCCGTTTAGGCTCAACTCCTAACGAAGCCAAGGGGGGTAGACCCTATTAAGTTATTAAGGCTGAATTACTTAGTATGGTGATGTTAAATTGAATGAGTTACTTAGGAGTTTGAAATTTAACCATAAACAACCATAGACGACAAGATACAAATGAGCGCACGAAAGCACAATGCTGAGACACAATATATATATATATATAGCAAGAAAATAACCAATGCCTTAAAATGGAGTCAAAAGAAAATCAATGTACTTACATGTGCTTGGAGTGAATGTTTTGCAATTGCCTCTTGGTACGTTTTAAGTTAATGTGAAATATGAGTTGATTAAAATTAGGCGAAGGGGTGGACTCCACATATACCCGAGAGTACTTCGAGTATGTCCAAAACTAAACCTTCATGGCTACTAGAAATGAATATGTGGGCTGAATGGAGTCTCTAGGGCTATTGTTCATAACGCACCTGTTAGGGTGTGACAGAGATCGGGATCCTGAGGTCACTTTTCAGGAGTTCCCGCTTCCTTTGGGTATTTTTCCACCATAGTGGTTTGATCTAGGTGTTGGATTTTCACTTGATGGTTTGTCAATTTGGGAAAGTGAATCCTAATTATTCTAGTCACTCAAATGCTTTTGATATAGCTTGACTGATCGAACGAACCACATCCAAGTGTAGAGCATACACACCATAGTCTTGTCAATTTTAGTAAATTTTGAGATGGGTGTTTTTGTTAAAAAAAAAACCCTCCAAGAACCTCTTTCGGTCCAAGTGGGCTTCAATCGGGGAATCAAGGAGGGGTTGATTTTATTATAGTTACTGAAACAAATGGTGATATCAAATGAAACATAAAAATATAAGTAAACCACAATTTTCTAATTAGACTACGATGAACCTTTCTTCACCTTTCGGCTCAAAAGGAGGCTTGTGGGGTAAGTATTAAAGTTGCATTGACAATAATAGAAATTGAATATGGAAATTATTTTAAATCAAATTATACTACCCTGTAGATTAGTACTACGCTAGATTGAAAAAATATGAACGAAAAGAAAAAAATGACACGGACGCAAATCCCCCCAGGGGGGGTGGGGAATGGGCTCGAAAGAGCCTATTCAGAATTATTTTCATTACCAGCAGTTACAATATCAGAAAATTGATATGGTGCCTCTTGATTCTTATGCAGAATGAAACCAAGAGCTTACAAAGTGCAAAAATTAAATATTTCAGTCAAAAAGGGAGACCCCTAGGGGGATTCAGAAGACCCAAAAGTCACTTTTGAAAAGAAGATCCTCCTCTTTTCTATTATACCTTCTAAAAAACAACAATCTTATTATATTGAAATATGCCCAAAATCACTCTGAAAGTACTTTTGGGTCAGCTTACTTTTAACCAAAAAAAGCTAAGTTAAAACTAGTTAAAAAAGGTAAAAAGGGAACCAAGGAAAAACAAGATTTCCTTGGGATCTTGGCTTGCCTTTTAAGCAGAAAATATGATGTGCACTAATTGCTAGATTTATCTTTTATAATAGAAAACATAAATCTAATGCATGCAAGCTACAAATTCTCTTTAAAATTCCATGCAAAAAGGATGATTTCCCTAAAGCTAGATCTAGAATGCTTATGAAACCTTTTAAGAACAAGATCTAGATTATGGGCTTTGAGAAGATAGATCTGTGTTAAATTTACTTTAAGATAATATATCTAAACAATATCAAAGCTGCGAACAAAGTAACCAGGTAAAAAAAATTGATTTTGAAGGAAGAAAAGGAGAAGAGAAGTGCTTGTTGCTGAAGCAGATCTGCAATGGAAACTTGTTAGTGGAATACAGAGGGGAAATGTATTCAAAAAGCTTTTGGATGTACTGTGGAGTCAAAATAGATCCACAGCTCATCCAATCCTTGCTACCTGAAAGCTAAACACACAATCCTGCACGAAACCTCATGAGATCTGGATATATATATGAAAAAGAGACAATAATTACATGCAAATAAACTTATTAAACATGTATAATCTAGATATTCTAATCATATATGCTATGATATATATGAAAAAGAAGTAATCTTACTTGCCCAACTATACTCTTATTGATTCAGCTGAATCGTTCAAGCCAGACACGGTTCAGATGCAGAAATTGAGAGAAAAGCCGACAACATCAATAGTCGTAAGACAATGCTTAATCCACACATATGAGAGCATTACACCAGTTGGCCTCCAAAGCTTCTTTATTTCAACAATCAAAAGATTACAACAGTATTACAATAGAAAGCTCTTCAATCCAACTCTAACTAGCTTGGAAGAGGAGGCTTATGCTTTGATTTATACAAAAACCAAGAGATCCAGCCTAGGGGGGCTGCAAGTCCCAAGGAGACAGATCAAATCAGTTGATGGAGAGTCAATCAATGTAGATATGAAGCTGAACTGAGCCTACTTGTCAACCAGGGGGCTAATTGAGCTGACACATCAACCCATAAACCAACACATAAGTCCACAGAGCATCCAGGAGAGTCCACATGTGTGGAGGAGAGAGAGAGGGTGCAATTCCCCAGAAAGACTGCTGAAGATCAACTCTAGATCTGATTTGATCACCTCCTTCAGTCAAGGATTTGTTAGATCCAGTCAACCTGGTTCAGATCTGACTGATTTCAATCAAATCGGTTGAGAATCCACTGATTTATGATTTTGGATTTGCTTCATTATTTATCAATTTATTAATTAAAATAATCAATAATTTATTTTTGGGGTTTTCTGACCTGAGTGATGGAAAATCACTCAAAACTAAGAAATAGTGGGTCTATGGGTTTACATGGTTCTCTTAGCTTGAAAATGAGCACCTACATGACTGAAACTAATTATTTGGCCCACTTTTATTACAAAATAAAATTTTCCAATTAAACTATTAAAAAATAGCCTAAGTTTTGGAAAAATTAAATTTTAATAAAAAAACACTGAAAAAACTAAAAATTTGAAAAATTGAAAAAAACCTAGGGGGACTTAGAAATGTTCATATGACTCAACCATGATGTCTAACATGTTTATACATTGACACATAGACTCTAATAACCTCAATAGGCCTAAATGCCAAGCCGACCACCCCAACTTTGGAGGTATGGAGTGAAAAACTCAGAAATTATCAGTCGTTTATTCAACAACCAATAATAACCAAGGGAAAAAACATCCTGGGCTGATCAGATTGACAAATAAATTCTAAGAGATCGAGTCTTTTACAAACACTATCATGCTAGAACATTTATTACAATTCCTCAATGGGGTATGAACATGTGATATAGTACAACAAGCACTTCCCAGAAGTACTTCCAAAGGTCTTCTGAAGTCCGAACAAATTATCCGTATCCGGTTCACCAGGCCCACTTGATAAAAAACCACTAAGTACAACTTAAGTGGTAATAGAAAGAATTCGTTATTTTTTTTATCTCAGTTTGTCGGTATCACAGGAGTTAGCATTACAAATAGATTCGACCAGGGAAAGATCGACAAGGGATGACTATATCCATTAGAAAAATGATGAGATTGTTGGTTGTTAAACTATATTTGTGACTCCTGAAATCACTTAAACTCTCCACAAAAATAGAGATGACAAGGCTGGTTGTTGGGGGAATGTTGAGTTATTAAATTCAACTAAAAATAGAATGGGTTGTTAGCCGTCCATAAAGGAGGGTAAAGGATTTCAAAATCATGGCGATGATATCCTTCTCTCCGCGCTAAGCGTAACTTCAAGATTTTACATAACTCCTCATAACCATCTGATCATAATTCACGTTGAAGTTTGGTAGGATGGGAAGCTATTTAACACATCATAAGCTTTCTCTTCATTACATATGGATACCATGTTCGTATGGTGGCGTAATTTACAATTACATACATAGTTAACTCCATGTCTTTTCTATTTACTTGTTGTGTGACATCGACTCAACTCTGGGTAAGCTAAATATTGGGATCTACCTCATATCTCTCAACTTGGGTTTGCTTTCCTACTTGACTTGGATGCAGATGTGAGTAAAATTCAATCTTATTTCTCTTCTACTTCAGCTTTTGTTTTAATAAAAAGAGCGAGTCCGTTTTGAATCTTTCCGAATAAGAAACCTCCTTGAATAAATAGATACCTTTTGATCGAGTTTTATTACTTACCCCTGGTGCTTAAATGACAAAAATGACATTCCAACTTGGGGAGATGGATTAGATAATCATCAATTGGGAGACACGGTTCACTCTTAAAAATTTATTTATGAACCCACTCCTCGTTGATCAACGATTGAAATCTAGATGAACACTCTCGCTAATCAACATCCAAAACCCTTCATGAGCGAAATCAGGTAAAGAAATAAAATATCTATCCTACAGAGGCACTATCATCCTGAATCAACAAAATCAATTTGCTTCAGATCAGCTCAGAGGAATTCATAGGCCGATTTTGCAAAGATGCAATATTTTCAATTCCAGTTTTGATTTTTAATTTTAATCGATTTTGCAGGTATGAGATTGGGCTTGAAGAAAAATACATGTGCACGCTGTTCTAGGCAACAAATGACAAACAATAAAATTGAGGCCATCAAATCCAAGAAATCTGGTTTGTATATTTGTTTTGATTGCAGGTTTCGTATGAAGAGTTGTTTCCATGCTGCGCATGGAGAGTTGTTGGCAGAGCTATTTGTAGACTGCGCATGGAGGGCTGGCTCTTTTTTATTTATTTTATAGATATTTTTTATTTAACTTATTTATGTTATTTAGTTTTTTTTTTAAATTGTTTTCTTATATATATATATTAACGTTTGTTTGTCTAAATTACATTATTTTATTTTCTAGAGTTTCTTATTTTATATAGACATATATTAATGTTTAATTTTTAGTATTTTAATTTTAATGCTTAATATTAACTTTTAAAATGTTCTAATGTTCATAGGTCTAGTTTTTTTTTTAAAGAAACTTAAAACTAATATTTAAATGAATAAGCATTGCTTTCTATTCCTAATAAAAGATTAAAAAGTTCTTTTAGATTCAAAGGATAAGAACCTAAATAATTATTAATGCAAAATTATATGTATATTTGTTTATTATATCTTTTCTTTATTAATTAATTTATTTTATTTTTAATTATTTAAAGAAACTAATTCTTAATGCAATTTTTATTTTATTTTATTTCTAGGATGATTTAAAAAATTATTAAATGAAAAATGAAAATGAAAAAAGACCATAACAATTTTTAAAATTAAAAGATTAAAATTAGTTCTAATTCCTAACAAAATTAAAAAAACAGTAGTAATTAAGACTATTTAGAAATAAAATTTTAACAAATAGAAACATTAAAGTAAATTAAAACAAAACTAATTTTAAACTAAAAACTAAAACCTATCTACCCTAATTGGAAATTAAAGATTATTTACATAAAGTGAAATTTCCAATGTAACCATCTATCTAATAAATCTAAATAGAAATTCAAATCTAATTTTACAAAATGAAATCGAAGATGTATAAAAATATGCAAAACTAAGTGCTGAAAATGTAAGGCAAGGAAATAAAAGCAAAATCAAAACTGATTTAAACTAGTACTTACTTGGATCCATTGTTCGAAGGAGCTTCCATTTGCAGGATATTCTTCATCATTCTGATCACCCGAGATCCCTTCTTCATCCTTCTCGATTTTCTTCTCATATAATTGCTCCTCATATGATGTGCATAATTATTCTAACGTTGATTCTTCTTTTACTTCAGGAGGAGTAGTAAATCTTTTAGCTACTATTAAGATCTCCTCTTCTCAAGAAGAGGAGATCACTTTTTCGGCTAGGATCTGGGTGAGCTGCTCTAGGATTATGCTCATCCTAAAATTATTTTACTGGAATCAAATAAAGTACCAGAAAAAAATGAGTCCACGACAAGCACAAAAACAGTAGCACAAACAAGTGTAAAAACATAAATAAAAAAGGTGCACAAAAAAATCTATAGAAAACAAAAAAATGAACAGTTACAAAGTTAGAAGCAAGTTAGTATGAAATAAAGGCTAGCCCAAAAATAAAAGCAATTAAAATTTTACACTACAAAACTGTAAAAGAAAACTTGCATAAAAACAAACTCACAATTGCAGAAAAATAAAAGAATACTTTGCATAAAAAGTAAATATTTTGCAGAAAAATAAACATGCTTGCAGAAACAATAAGGATTTGGGGTGACCCACTAAAGTGGATGCGTCTGGCTGTTACACCATATAAATTTCATAGTGAAGTCGTCCTTGCGTCTTACCATTCCCCCTCCCCCTTTCTATCTAATAAAAATGAACTATCTACCTATCTAAACTCTGATCCCTTTTAGCACCTCCCCGGCAATGGCACCAAAATGTTGGTGAAAAACATTAAATGAATTAAAATAGAATTCCAATGATTTAATTGTCAACCCGGAGAGAGAGTAAACTTGTGAGGTACAGACAAAATATATGCAGGGGCAGAGTGTCGTTGAACTTAATCTAATATTATAAATGATTGAAATCAGAAATATATGTAATTGAAATTGAATTAAACTTGAAAAAGCAAGAAATGACATGAAAATAGACCTAATCTAGAAAAGTAGGAAATTGCATGAAATAAACTGGTATAAAGAAAATAACATTGATTTGTGAGCTGACATAAAATCAATACAACTAATTCATAACCAAGACATCAAAATATGAAGAAATCAAACTATCTATTCCAAAATATAGAATCCTTTACAATATGATCAAATCCATGACTATCTAAAAAGATGAACCAGTTCTCTACTACCAAATCAATAGAGAGGCCTCTAACCAAAATGAGGAGAGAATCCTCTTATTTATACATGAATTCAAGATAACTGTTCATAATTATAGATCCACTATTCTCTCAACTTATCCCTCAAAATCCTTAACAAATATACAACTTATCCCTTCAAATCCTCAACAAACCTACAACTCATCCCTTCAAATCATCAACAAATATTGGATGAGATATTCTCTCCACATTTCCATGATCTTCTCCTTGAAGTTATCTCACATCTAGAAGATGAAATTCGAATCTAAGGCTAGGTGGCCACTTTTGAGCTTGTTAAAGTCTTCAAATACACTTGTAAACATCACCAAACTCACCCAACTTTAAAGTATAATGAAAATATGTTATTTTTCTAAATAATTAACCATAAATTTACTCAAAATACTCAAAAATAAATTATTTGAAAAATAGTAATATAAACCCATATTTATTATGAAAGTGGTGAATATTAATGGTTTTATGAAAGGATAAAGTAGGAATAAGGTGACAAATCGTATGTAAAAGATGAAAAAAATGTGGTGTTTTTGTGGCTCAACACCAATCTCAGCTCATAAAATTCTTTGATCTTGTCATCATAGTACCTACCAGAGAGATATTTCTGCTTGAAATACTTCTAGAATTGTTTCGACACAATTTTCCTTTCATTAATCTTCTTCACTTTCCTGCAGTGCTCCCGCCATATGGATGCTCTTCTAGGCAAGTTAAAGATGAAAACTCTTGCCTTCATATTTCCTGAATAGTCCTGGACTTGAAAATACTTCCTCATCCCAAGAATCCAAGCCTCAACTTCTTGACCATTCTTTATCTCGCCATTGAAGATAGGCGGCCTTTCCTTCTTAAACTCATCTCGTGAGCTATTTCTATAATGTCTCTTTCTCTTTTCCACATGAGACGAATAGCTAGAATCCTAATTGGATCCTTTCGAGTCAGGAGATCTATTATAAGACCTTCTTCTCCTTCTGGTACTACTCTTACTACCTTCTATCTTTGTTGTATGTCGCCTTGAGCTCATCCACCATTGGATGTCTGTCAAAATTTGCAACATAGCAGCATTCAGCTGATGCTGCTCTTCCTGAGCTTTAATCAAGTTTCTCATGGTGGCTGCAATGTCTGGTGGCGTCTCTTGAAATATCCTTCCATTAGATTCTATATCATCATTTTCAGCTCGGACGTTTTCCCCCATAGCATATTGCACACGCTCATAGGAATCCCATGCATCATATCTGTCATAGGTTCTCATGGCTGAGCCAACAACCCACTCTTCCAAAATGCACTATGACTCTACAAAATGTGTTAGCAAACACCATTTGTTAGATAAATAGTAATTCAAAATTAAAACCATTCACTTACTGTCACCTGGCCTATCTAGGCCCAATGTTGTAACTAATAGCTTTGCTAACTAATTTCCGGCCCATCCAGGCCCAATGCTGCAACACTCAGCTATGATACCACAATGTCACATACCCATACCCCATTATCATGCAGAATTAAAAATTTCATCGAGAACGTTTACTGTTCTTCGAAACACAAGGCATGCTCGCGAACCACTTCTTGAAATTCCCATCACTATCACACTCCCTCCCATATTCCCTTGATCAGTTCGAAGAACTACAAGGAAAGGTATCAGAGGAGATCAGATGGTGGAGAGAAAACATGATGAAAAACAACGATCACAAATGGTCCCACGGCTAGAACCAAATCAACGGCTCAGAATCCACCCACAAAAAACAATGGTGCAAAAATCCTGAGCTGCAGGATTGAAAAGTTACGAAATTTGCAAACTCACTTCCCACAACCCGCATCCCTCATCCCGCATTGGGAATAGATCAATGGCAGACAATCATCCTGTGAATATCGACGGTGTGGAAAATTGAATTGCAGGATTGGGAATTGTGGACATCGTAACACCGCAATCCTACATCCTGCATCAGAGAGGACCGTTGCGGAACGAAAACTGAGGAAATCCATAATTCTCCAAAAGACATCCCGCATCCCACAAGTTGCAGAAAGGAAGTTGTAGAAGGGAAAATTTGCAGAAACCAAGATCTGCGAACTGGCATACTGCATCTCGCACCCTGAAATACTGCATCTCGCAGATTGCATAAAGGAATATTTCTAGTAGGAAACTCAACTTTTTAACTAAAGTCTTGGAGCGATTTTATCATTCTAGCCATCACCAATTTGGCCAATCTAACCCTACAACTTAGTGTCAATGCATTGAGGAAAAACATACATAGATGCCTATAATTGCAGTTATTCAAAGGAACAATGCATCAATTCAACACAACAACATGTTCATCACATTCCATCAAGCAATTACAATGCAAGAAATACAATTGCAGAGATTAGCATAGACAAGAACACTTATCTTGAACAGAACTTGTCCCGCAACCATCTATGTCACTACAATGTTCTACCCAACCATAGGCCAGTGTGCTCATCAATCTCTCAGTGACACATCCACCCCCGAATTGGGCATGATTTCCTCAAAGAATAAGGGAACACTAGAAGACTCATACATAGCCAAGGGTGCAATAACACTCAACCAAGCCAACATAGTTGGGTTTATTAGGCTGCAAGGGAAAAAAACCAATAGATGGGTTTCACAGTCCACTTAGCCAAGCCATCTCATAGTTGGGTATCACAGACTAAACACAGTCAAGCCAACATTCACCTTTAAGGACTAGTTAAGCCAACAGATGGGTTTATTAGACAGTACACAGTCAATCCATCTCACTACTATGTCTATCAGGATACCTAGCAAATCCATATTTCACAGTTGGGTTTATCATACTTTCCAACCAAAGGTTATCAGAAGGACAAACTCAACAAGACATAACCAATCCAACAGATGGGTTTATCAAGCTACTAGCCAAGCCATCTCTCCAGTTGGGTTTATCAAGCTTCTAAGGCAATGGGCAGGAATAACTGCTAAGATAGTGAGCTCATCTACATAGCTAAGAACACCTTTACAATACCTATTTGGCCTGTCTTCCCCACTGCCTACACATCCAACACAAGGAAGTATCCCCTTCTCTACTCCATACTCCCTTATGATACACCTTTCTTTCCAGTGCTCTTCAGGATTTGCATAGCAAGTTTATCAGCCACTCTTATCTTTTTGTGAGGCTTCACACTAGGTTTATCGAGCACATTCTGTGTCTCTCCCACTCCTCAGTCTTGTATATGGTCGAGACCCAAACCTGGGTGCACAACACAACAACCACATGGAGACTCTGCAACACAAGATTACTCTGGAACATGAGTAATAGGGTCTCATACACTCTATAGTTTAAGATAACATTGCAACATAGCAATCACGGTCTTGCCAAGGGAAAAACACTCATAGAACATGAAGGATACACACAGGAAGAGCTCAGCTGCTGAAGAGCTTCCACACGAATCAAGAATGAATATGGTGAATGAGCCAGAACGTCCCGTAGCTCCCAAAACATGAATTCATGAGTCAAAACTTGCATATGGTTCTGGGATTTTCTTGTCCATGCAAGCAAAACAATACATTCCAAAACTGGGTGCTCTGCCCAATTCGAATTTTCTCATACTCTTCCCTTTCCAAGCAATAACTACCTCAACCACCTTTTGGCATAATAAATGGTTCAGAAGAAAAGACAAGTAAAAGGGTAGTTGACAGTTTTGATGGGTTCTCCCCATGACACATGGATTTTCCCCAAACTGGCTCAAGGTTAACATTCCCACCCCCTTATCCTTAGGAAAATCATGCCCCCATCTCATTATTCATTGCATTGACATAGTTGGATGTGGGTTTTTCATTAATTTTCATATTTACATGATGGTTACAAGCTTTCTTGACTTAGCACAGAAACCATAGGCATCGACCATGATCTCCTATATACCAAACATTAATCAATGACAGGGCCTTGGCATTGAGCTCTTTTTCATGATTCCATATAATATTTACGTCATATACATTAATGTAAATGAGGTCAAAACTGGGATGTTACATCTCTATTTATTATTAATAGAAATATCCATTTCTCATCCATTACATGTGTATGACTATGAATATTTTATCCATGGATGTAGTTATATTTTCTTATACATGATGGTTTAATTATGCTAGAGTAGGCCTAAAAGTTTGATATACAGCATGCTAGTCTTGTTTACTGTTGTTGAGAGTGAATTATAAATACAATCATGTTGAAAAAGCTCAACGAGCATCTACATCAACCATCCGAAATAAGGTACGCTTAATATCCCTTAGTGTTAGCAGCATTTATTTCTTTTGCATATTGAAATGGATTGATTTCTAGTGTCATTCAGTATGTTGTGGTCTACCCCAAGCCATAGGAAGTTTTTCTCTATAACATACTTGATACAACACAAGTCTCATGGGAATGACTTTCGAAGTTGTACTTTAAACAAAAAGTTAATAATAGAAATTGTGCATGGATGGAACTAAGAGTGAAGTACTGATGACACGTAATTTATCATGTTAACTAAGTGATCAATAGTAAGTTAAAGATTGAGTTTAGTTCACATTCAGTTCAAGGTAGTTAACATTCAGTTCAAGTAAAGTTAACATTCATCTCAAGTAAGTTAATATTCAATTCAAGTGTCTTAACATTCAGTTCAAGTCAGTTAACATTCCGTTCAAATAAGTTAACATTCACTTCAACTCAGTTCACTTTCATTTTAAGACAATGAACATTCGACTAAATCTAATTGAGGAAAGTAAGGGCACTAATGTTTGCATGGAAGGAGTTATAGTTAGCTCTTCCTTGTGAATTCACTATGTGGTGCTCTCAATGTGTTTACTGAGCCTCCTATGTGTTATCGTCTACATGCTAGGGTTTTTTGGCTTGTTATCGATATGCTAGTCACATTTCAAGTTCAATACAGTTGCATATAGTTTTTTTGTAGGGTTTTTGGCCCTAGGAAAAGATAAAACATAATTTTGTTTGGAAAGATGAAAATTCCGACCGCAAGAGAAGCAAAGGCTATGACGGAAAAATATGTGACAAAAGAGGAGAAGAGCAAGTCAAAACAAGGAGTTTGATAGAGTTTTTGATAAGAGGTAGTTAGACTCTAATAGTCTATTTTGGGAATAAAGATTGATTGTAAACTAGGTTGATATCACTTATATTTAGATGTAATAGGATGTTTTGGGTGGGTAGAACCACCTGTTGACTGATAGTTGAGAATTAGTCTACGGGTACACAAAGAAGTGTAAAATATTATAAAGTCGATTGAAGTTGTGTGGGGACGACACACAATAAAGAGAGAAAAAGACCAAAACCTGAGAGCATGAAAAGAGTAAGGAATTCATTGATTATAAAGAATATCTAAAGAATAGTCTCCAGGCTATGTGTGAAGAACAAAGGCGTTCAAATATTACTCATGCTAGATGAAGAGAGCCTTTGTGGTTTTTACTAGATGGGTTTACATGTTAATTATGTTTCTCCATGCCTGTGTCTTTGTGTCTATTATGAATGAATGTCTATAATAAATGAACTTGTTAAGTGTGTCGAGGATATAGTGATATAATAATATATATTGTTGATTAGTGTGTGTTAGAATCTATATATTTTACATACTATTTATGTGTGTCGACAAATAAATATGTTGTATTCTTTGATATATGTATGATTCCATTCCCTGGTTTATGTCGCATGATATAATGATGCTTTGAGATAAATCCCCTTTTATAACTGCATAAACCTGGTCTTGGAAGTCCCCATAAGATATCTTGGGTGAGACCTCATCTGCGTTGCAAGTGTTGCTCATGAAGTAACACATTATCGGGTCGATATATTGGTATTTGTTGACAAAGAGGGAAGTATGAATCTGGGTCAACCAAAAAGACACCAACAAGGATTACATTGGATCTCTCTTCTATACTATTGTGGTGATATCTCTTAAGAGGAAATCTGTTTATGCGTTGAAAACCATTCTCTGCAAATCTATCTATCATACTCAAAACATTGTTGAGTTTTTCATCCTCCATGTTTGGAGGGTTTTCACAAGGTATATCTTGTCTCTCATGGTTGATTGATTTATATGGCAGATTTATGGAGCTGATTTATATGGATGATTTATGAAGATGATATATGTGGATGATATATTTGTGAGAATTACATGTGGCTAATATATTTATGAGATTCACATGTAGTTGGTTTATGAGATACATATGTGGTAAAATTGATTGATAAAAATTTTAAAGTTAAAGCTTCTCCTATTTTGCTAAAAAAATCAACAACCAGGACGTTGGTTAGTGAGAAAAGATTGAACTGCGGAATCAAAATAAATTTTATATTAGGGTTTTATCATGTATTTATGCTAAAAGCTTCTCAAAGTAAAAATATGACTAAAACAAATGAACATCTCCAATTTGATTCAGTAATATTTATCCATCACACAAAAACATATTTAATGATTATTATAACTTCAATAATCATTTAACATAACAAACTCAATCAATTTTCAGTGAGAGACACAAATAAACCAAGAAAACTTTATTCATAAATGTTGAATCCTTTCAGACAAAACAATTATTCCACATGACATTACCAAGCGTGTAACAAATTACTGACATGGTTATTATAGGTCAAAATTTCATACAAAAATGTCTGGTGCAAGAAATTTTACTAGTATGTCATAATCTTGTATCGCCGCACACTTTCTCAAAAGTTTTTCAAATAAATACAATTCTATCTCCCTCAATCAAGGAGACTATTTCAGAGTAACGAAGACATCACTATTACTTCCACTACTTAGAACCAAAAACAAAGTCTTTCCACTCAAAGCAAACCTCTAACATATCTGTGACATCTAAATAGATGGCATGTTCTAACTACAGATGAGATTTATATAAGAGGGACCTAATCTTATTGAAGCATATTCTTGAGCAAGTGTCTAGAAACCACTATAACATGGATTGGAGTTATGTTGGAGTTGTTATAAATATTTGAACATGGAGATATATATTTTAGATATGTTCTAAATTGTACTTGCTTCTTGATCTCTTTGTTCTTATACTTATGTTATGATCAAGTTGGTTGGGTCTACATTGACTAACTCATCGAAAGTTTTCATTCCTAGTGTTTCCATGTGATCATCAAGAAGAATCCACTTCTTGGTACAAATATTTTGGCATTTTCTAATTATGTAATACACATTTTCACAAATAGACTCCTAGGACTTGATTAATATCGAGATTCTCGTAAGTTTTATAGAGTGTAAGCGAGTAATATATTCCAGAACATTATTTAAGTGTTCTTTCCATTCACACAATTGTTCAAACGATGCATATTCCTTATTTCTCTTTCTTTCTTATATGATCAGATAGTAGGTATGAAAAATGCTCGAAGGCATTGAAGTCGTCTTGCACTTCATTAAGACCTCGAAAAAATCAGATTTGATTCTTTATCAGGATTTCATTGTAAGAAATATCCCCATCCTTGAATTCTAGTACAGTTAGTTTGAAAAATATGGAGGAAGTATAATACTCTTTTTTTTGCTCCATTTTAGTTTTAAAATTTGCAATATTTCTTTCCTGCTTGATCACTTCTTCTTCAGATATACCAGTTTGTCTAGTCAATTGATGAATCTGATATTTCAAGTTGTGTCACTCTATATTATGTTGAACCTTAAGTTGTTCTACTTGATGGTTCAAAGATTATTTTATGTTTTGTATCTTTACATTTTTTCCCTTTTCTTCGTCAAGTGCCTTATTTAAAATAGATACAAAATCAAAGTTATACCCTCCAAAGGAACCCATAGTTGCATCTGTAAAACCTCGGTTTTGACCCCATGGTATTGAATTGCATATGATGCAAATATTGTATTTAATTGTGGTGTGGAGCTCAAGGCAAAGACCCCACCATGGGTTTAGTGTTTTAGTTTTTGGCAATTAAAATCGATGCCAATGGTTTATGTGCTATCTAGGCACAATGTGTTTTGAGACATCATGTAAATTGCAAACTAATAAAAATACCACAACTAGCTATGCGCTGCAACGTTGAAGAGATGGGGGCATGATTTCACAAGGAATAGGGAGGGGGGAATTTTTAACCTTGAGCCATTGGGGCAAAGCCATGTGTCAAAATAAAGCACCAAAAAATGTATGCCCATTCCCTCATGCATTCACATTTTCATCTTCCCTCACGCTGTAGGGAGATGTGGGATGTTTTTGATCATCCATCCTTCATTCAGTGTGCTAGGGGGTATGCTCATCATTGTGGTTTGTCTGAACATGTAAGAAAAACTGTGTCTTTGCTCTATTTTATTTTGTTCTGAACCATTTACCCTTATCCAATAGTCATGAACCTCACAAGCGGAGCGATTTGTTGTTTTGTTGAGCGATTGGGACGATCACTCGATTTTGTGAAAGAGTGCTCCTCCGAGGTTTCCCCAGTGTCGTCGAGCATCAGTTCATTGATATGAATGGTGGTATGATTTACCTAAGTCATGGAAGGTGTTTCTGTAGTTGTCTCCTCTGTTACAGAGTGAGCGGAGCCTGTTTACTATGTTTTATTTTGTGGTTGTTGTGATTTGCACCCTGGTTTGGGTCTAATTTTTATGCAAGACTTAGGGGTGGAAGAGAAGAGAAACGGACTTGTTAACCTACTGCAGAGAGGAACCTCATGAAAAGATAAGAGTGCTTGGTAACTCACCACCGCACGACCCTAAAGAGAACTAGAAGGGAAGGCATAACCGGAGGGACTATGGAGCAGAGAAGGGGATGCTTCCTTGTGTTGGGGTGCAGTTATTGTGGATACTAGGCTAGATAGATCTTGTGTAGGTTGTTACCACCTAAGTTGTACTCAGTGGTATTTATCAAGTGAGCCTTATGAACCAGACAAGGATAACTTGTTCAGACTTCAAAGGACCTTTGGAAGTACTTCTGGGAAGTCCTTGTTGTACTATATCACATGTTCATACCCCATGGGGGAATTGTAATAAATGTTCTAGCATGATAGTGTCTATAAAATACTCGGTCTCTTAGAATTTATTTGTCAATCCGATCAGCCCAGGGTGTTTTTTCCCTTGGTTATTATTGGTTGTTGAATAAACAACTGATAATTTCTGAGTTTTTCTCTCCATACCTCCAAAGTTGGGGTGGTTGGCTTGGAATTTAGGCCTATTGAGGTTCTTAGATTCTATGTGTCAATATATAAGCATGCTATACATCATGTTCGAGTCATATGAACATGTCTAAGTCCCCCTAGGTTTTTTCAATTTTTCAATTTTTTAGTTTTTTCAGTGTTTTTTATTAAAATTTAATTTTTCCAAAACTTAGGCTATGTTTTAATAGTTTAATTGGAAAATTTGATTTTGTAATAAAAGTGGGCCAAATAATCAATTTCAGTCATGTAGGTGCTCATTTTCAAGCTAAAAGCACCATGTAAACCCATGGACCCACTATTTCCTAGTTTTGAGTGATTTTCCATCACTCAGGTCAGAAAGCCCCAAAAAATCATTTATTGATTATTTTAATTAATAAATTGATGAATAATGGAGAAAATTCAAAATCATAGATCAGTGGATTCTCAGCCGATTTGATTGAAATCGGTGAGATTTGAACCAGATTGACTGGATCTGACAAATCCTTGACTGAAGGAGGTGATAAAATTAGATCCAGAGTTGATCTTTAGCATCCTTTATTGGGAATTTCTCCCTCCATCTCTCCTCAACACGTTTTGGCTCATCTGGATGAGTTTTGGTGGATGCTTCAGTCAACAAGTTGAGGTGTCAGTCAGATCAGCTCTCCGATTGACAATTGCACTAAGTGAGACTCAGATTTGGCTTAGTTAGACACAGATCAGACATTGATGGACTCTCCATCAGCATATTTGGTTTATCTCCTTGGGATTTGTGCTCCCATCGGCTGGATCTCCTGGTTTTTGTATATATCCAAGAACGACAACCTCTTCCAAGCTAGTTAGAGCTGGATTGAAGGGATTGCTATTGTAATTGTGTATTGATCATCATTTGTGAATAAATAAGCTTTGGAGGCTATGCCGTGTAGTGCATGTGTTTGTGTGGATTCTCAGTGTTATGCTGCTAATGTGGTAACTGCAATTTCTTTCCAAATTCTGTGCCGCTTTTGTATTCTAGCTTCAAGGATTCGATTGAATCAAGTAAGGGTGTAAACTAGGCAAGTTAGATTGCTTGATATTGTTTATCCATATGATGTATGCTCAAGAATTTCAGTTACATGCTTAAATAAGATTATTTTTGCACGATCTTTCATTTTTGTTGCTTTATACATCTATATCTAGATCTCACGAGGTGTTGTGCAGGCTTGTGTTATCTAGTTGCAGGTTCCTGATTGGATGAAGGTGTGGATCAAGATTGATGCCATTACTTATCCAATAAGCTCAAGAATCTGTCCCTCAACACTGCACAAAAGGGCCTCCTTTCAGCTTGCTCCATTCAAGCAACGAGTCGACCTTCTCTCCTCTTCTTCTCATTTCTTAAAAAATTTAATCTTTCGGTTACCTGTCTGTCCCTCTTATGATCAGATCTAGTCCTAGGAATCGAATACATATTATTAGATCTATTTCATAAGAGTCTTGCTTCTTAGATCTGCAATTTCATAAAGAATATCATTTCACAAAGATAGATCTAGGTGTAGGAATTGCCTTTTTTGCAAGTAGCTAAGTCATAGATCTAAAACTTGCTCATAAGGTAGTTTCTTTTTCATTCTTTAAAGATCATATTTTGCAATAAAGTGCACATATTATTGGATTCCCAAATAGCAAGCCAAGATCCAAAGGAAAGCTTTCTTTCCTTGGTTCCTTTTTGCATAACTAGATTACCCCAATTTAACAAAATTTTACTTAAGTTTTTTTTTCGATAACTAGTGTAGTAACCCAAAACACTTTCAAAGTGTGTTTGGGAATATTTTATTCTGATTGATCGCTGTTTTTTAGCAGGTCCAACAAAAAAGAGGAGGAAACTCTACCAAATTTCCAACTCTTGGACGAATCGGAGCTTCCCAGAAGCTTCCCCCACCACCTTGTTTAATTCTAGCTTGTTACAAGCTTGTTGTAAGCCTTTGGATCCAAGATAACAAGGAACAAAGTGCATCAATTTTATTTTTCTGATATTGTAAATCACTGCTAATAAAAAGAAAGGTCTTTTTGAATAGGCTCTTTCGAGCCTATTCACTATCCCCCCTGGGGGGATTTGCATTGGTGCCAATTTTGTATTTTTTTGCTCGTATATTTTCAAACTAGCATAGCTCTGATCTGCAGGGTAGTATAATTTGAATCATTATCAATTTCATATTCCATATTTTATATTTTAAAGTAATCTTAATACTTACCCCACGATTTCCCGATTGACCCGAAAGGGGAAAGAGATGCGTGGTAGGACTAATTAGAAAACCGGAATTGTGTATCTATGTTTTCCTTTCTATCATTTGTTTCTTTAGCTATTATAAAATTAACCCCTCCTTGATTTCCCGATTGATATCCACTTGTATCGAAAGAGGTTCCTAGAGGGTTTTCTTTTTAACAAGAACACCCAATTTTAAAAATTTACTAAAATTGACAAGACTCTGGTGTGTATACTCTGCACTTGGCTGCGGTTCATTCGATCAGTCAAGTTGTATCAAAAGCATTTGAGTGACTAGTATAATTATGATTCACTCTCCCAAATTGACAAACCATCAGGTGAAAATCCAACATCTAGATCAAACCATTACAGTGGCAAAATACCCAAAGGAAGCAGGAACTTCTGAAAAGTGACCTTGTGGCGCCGATCTCTATCACACCCTAATGGGTGAATTATGAAAAATATCCCCAGAGACTCCATTCAACCCACATATTCCTTGCGGGTATCCGTGAAGGTTTAGTTTTGGACATACTCCAAGTACTCTCGGGTATATCTAGAGTCCACCCCTTTGCCTAATTTTAATCAAATCACACCTCACATTAACTTAAAACGTACCAAGAAGCAATTGTAAAACATTCACTCCAAGCACATGCAAGTACATTGATTTCTTTTTTGACTCCATTTTTAAGGCACTGGTTATTTTCTTGCTATATATTTATATTGTGTCTCAGCATTGTGCTTTCGTGCGCTCATTTTGGCATCTTGTCATCTTTGATTGTTTATGGTTAAATTCCAAACTCCTAAGTAACTCATTCAATTTAACATCACCGTACTAAGTATTTCAGCCTTAGTAACTTAATAGGGTCTACCCCCCTTGGCTTCGTTAGGAGTTAAGCCTAAACAGAGGAGTCAAGAACAAGGTGATAGCCTTGACTCAAGACTTTCCCCCAAGGACACACCGAGTGGCTTGAAGATTTCTGCCACATGACCCAGGTGTGCGAAAGGGGAAACATAGGTGTCCCTAGCTCTTGAATGAACCAATAGCTTATAATTTCTACCTTTCCATCGCCTTAGCATCCTGTTAACCCAAGAGAGATTGGCTTGGATGGTAGCCTATTAACCCAATTGGATCTTGGCTTGGCTGTGTCTGGTTGTGCACTTGGCCTTCTATGTAATCCTTGGATGGACATCCTGATAAATACAACTGTGTTATATTGGCTAAGTTTTTGTTGTATCCTTGGCTATATGTGAGTCTGCTAGTGTTACCTTATTCTTTGTGGGAATCATTCCCAGCTCAGGGGTGGCAGTGTTGCTGAGAGCTTGATGAGCACACAGGCCTATGGTTGAGTGGAACGTTGCAGTGACATAGCTAGTTACGGGATGAGATTATTTCAAAGATAAGTATCTCTATGTTAATATCTGCATTTGTATTTACTTAATGAAATATGATGAACATTTGTATGTTAATCATTTGCATTTGTATGTGTTGAATCGGTGAATTGCTTCCGTCGTATAATTTAAATTGTATGGATCTGTGTATGTTTTGTTTTAATGCATTCTTAAATTACATTATGGGGCTTATATTTATTGTATTGGTGATGACCAGAATGATAAAATCTATCCAATACTTCTGCTAACAGGTTGAATTTCCTTACAGAAATATTCTTTCCGCAACTTGCGGGATGCAGAAACGTCCCGCTATAAATTCTATTCCCCGCGGATTTTGTTCCGCAACTCTCCTTTCCACAACTTGCGAGATGTAGACTCACAATATCTATTTCCACAACGAACTATATCTGCAATGGTATATTCCACATGCGGGATACGGGATCACAATTTCCCCACATATCTCCTTCTGCAACTCTCCTTTCCGCAATGGTCTATTTTGCATGCGGGATGTGGGATCACAGTTTCCATATTTTCCTGATTCCACAAACTCAAGCTTCCAGCACCATTGATTCTTGTGGTTTGATTCTCAGTCGTTGATTTGTTTCTAGATGCGGAAAAGATTGTGACCATTGAATTCTGTCACGATCTTTCTTCGTCATTCGATCTCCTCTGAGATCTTTCTTCATAGATCGTCGAATTGAGAACTGATAGTATCAATTTATTTGCTATTGGTAATTTAGAGAATTTACACAAACTTGAATAGATTGAACTTCGAGTTGGATGCTCCTGCATTGGTTAGATAGCGGTAATGATTGTGTTCCCTCTCTGGTGGATGGGAGGGGACATGACATCATTTATTTCCATGTCTCCTGCTTGACAGCCATCAGAAGATGATTTCCAAATGATTTTACTAGATATAGTCTCTTCCATAGTTTAGCCCTCCCTACTCCTTTTGGAGCCTCATTTTACTATGGCATTTTTCCTTTTACTGAAAGAATAATCTACCAATACCACTACAACTTCTTCTGCAAAATATGTTGATTCCTTAGCTATATAAGTCAATAGATATTTGGTTTTGATGATGGTTAGTGATGGGTCATGAGAAGAGGGGACTATTTGGGTAATTTCAAGTAAAATCGTTTGTCCCTTAGTCATAGTAGTAATGTTAGTATCTGTTATGCTGCAAAATGGTACTTCTCTGTCTGAGTAATGACACTAAATGTGGCATCACTCTATATCTTGTGGCAGTCATCTTTCTAGGATGGCTACTTCCTAGAAAATCTTACACGATGGGTACTTTTAGATAAAAACCTTTAAATATTGTATGGAGGTCATAAAAAAATGCCCACCCTGCCAACTTTTCCAATAAAAAAAGAGCACCCACGTAGCTCTATTACATCCCATCATTGTTGTAGGTCTTCTTGTGAAATGGGGCATTAATTTCATGCATTGTAATCATACCTCATCCGGGGTTTATGGATACATCATCGTAGATATGGATTATTTCACAAAGTGGTATGAGGCTATGCCTACATACATTGAAGATGGTAAAATTGCTGCCCTTTTTCTCTTTAACTGCATTATCACTAGGTTCAGAGTCCCACAAGGCATCGTGAGTGGTCACGGTTTTCATTTTCAAAATCAGATTATGTCAAAGTTAATTTCCAAACTAGGTTTTCATTATGATAACTCTACACCCTACTACCCGTAGGCCAACGACCAGGTTGAATATATCAACAAAGTATTGAAAACTATGCATCAACGGATGGTAGGAAGATATCAGTCTAGTTGGAATTTATAGGTATTTTCTTCATTATGGGCTTATAGGACTTCTTTTAGGACATCCACCAATTTTACGCCATTTCAATTGGTGTATAGGCTAGAGGTGTTGTTAGGGAAAGGGTTCCTATGGCTGGGGTTAAGAGGCCACTAAGATACTAGGGGTATAAAGACAAGTGCATGAAGTCTTGCAAGAAAATGCAAGCAAGATTCAAAGGTAATATAGGTTCATACCTTATTCAATGAAGGTTGATCCAAGCTTTCCTTTATCCCTCCTCTTGTTCCTCAATACAAGAGACCTGCAAAACAAACTTCTACCTTCCTCAAACCAGTTTGACTACATGAAAGGAGATTATATTCAATAAAAAATAAAACCTTAATCTAATAAGCATCATCGTGTAATCATAAACTGAGATTCAACACATATAACATACTGATTTGGAAAGGGAAGAGCATAAAAAATTTATTGATAATGGAAGAAGTAGAAAATTTACCTTCTCCTCATGCAAGGCACCTCATGAAACTTTTGATCTGGTTCTCCTGCTTCTCTTCTCCAAGAAACTCATCCTCCAACCTCTACAACACAGGAATATGGCATCTAGGAAAAAGGTAGGGGGGACGAGAGTCCCAATTTCTATAGCATAACAACACAAAGGACAAGTTCCCTTTCATGGAACCCTATCCCTCTCTTATTTACTTTTCTGAAGAGTTAGGGTCGAATAAGGATCAGTTCCAAAACCACCCAAACCATCCCTAATTTGAGAATTTTCATATTTTTTTATTTTGTTGGCCACTTGAGGGGATACGCATGGTTTTTATGAAGCAGATTCATGTTGACATAGATCTGTCAACATGGTTTCACACCCTGTCAACACCCCTAAACACCATGATATCCTTGAGCACTTGCCAATACAGGTTTTACCCTGTCTAGCAACACTTGTGAAGAAGATGAAATCTCACCTGAGATGTTTGAGGGAGAGTTCTCGAAACCACGTTTTTGCAGCAAGGAGGAGGATTTGCACACCCTATTTTCCCACTATTCTCTTTACTGTCACAATATTAACCAATGATTCAGGTGAGGTTTTATCATCATTTATTCATATTCAACCTCATCAGAAACCATTCATATCAATGGCATCTTGTGGAGAATCTGCGATAAGTAAAGGTATATTGTTGACGTTTTGAGCCATCCTTGGATCATCTTTAGGACATTATACATTTACTTAATGCCTCCATAATACACCATTAGCAATCATTGCAAATTCTTAGCCAAAACATTCATATCAAATTTAATCATCAAATCGTCTTCGTAAAGAGATCGGAAAACATAGATTCATTCATCATGCAAAACCATCACATCATTCCAGAATATAAACCATATTGCAATAATTACTCATTCAGATCGCATCATGAAAACTGTAAAAGTAGCAAACATAAAATCATAGATCAATATGTAGTGGTTCCAACATCATCCGTGCATGTCATATTACTTCTGCAAGTCAAAACAGGTTCCCAAAATACATTCTCAGGTTCACGAGACATAACCAAAACAATAGATACACAGTTCACTCATTCACATATGTTGAAAAGATGGTCTAAGAAAAAATCCAATATTTCCTTCTCTAAATTCATTGACTTATCTCCTACTATATTTCTAATTCTATATATAGGCTTGTGCCTATACAAAATGTTCCAATTCTAACTACTTTCTAACTAACTTGAACCAAAAAATAAAAAAAACTATGACCCAACTGTACAAAATTTATGACCAAATTGACTCTTGTCGACTTCTCTGCCTTGCACACTATTTCTGGATTCTTCACTACACGAATCCATACCTCCTACCAATAGGCCCCCAACACAAACTTGTGGCTCTTCCTCGATCCATTTTAGTTGAAAATGGTGTGTGCGCTAATCTTTTCCTTCAATTCTTCATATTCTTTTTGGAACTGCTCAGCTACCTCTTTCACTCGGGTAGTAATCATTGCACATTCTTCCACCTCTTCTCCAACTGGATGATCTACAATCCTTTTCATTACCTGAGTGTGATATTATTGAATGAAGCCAAGCACATGCATAGCTTTGAGAGCCAGCTCCTTGTTGAGCTTCTAAAATGTGTCAAGTTGCATCATGCAGCACTGATGTCTTTCCCTTGCTTTGCTTGCTTTATTTTGGAGCACCTTTAGTTTTGTTTCTTTAGTGAATTGGATCACCAAGGGTATTGAATTCAATGAAGACCACATGGAGACTAACTGCATATCTTCCTCATGTAGTTGTGCACCAAGTTGATGTAGTAGCTCATCCTACATTATGCTCATCCAAAAAATGTGGTATTCTCAGTCATGACCTTGGCCTCTTGCTCACATTCCTCTAGCTGTGTGGGTGCCTCCTCAATATTTCTCTTTCTTACCTCTACCTTCTCGAGCATTGTACTAAGAATTGCGCATGCATGTAACTCTTAATTGTCTCTTCACAGATTTGCGATAACCTACCCTCGTCGCAGAACTTTAACCTCCACAAACATTACCTTTGTGATATCAGGAATTTCCTGACATGTGAATGTAATGGATTTCTCTAGTCACACCCAATCATCCCAAGCTTTCTCCTTTTCTACTATATCCTCATCCTATGCCTTCCTTATGTGCTCAAGTTCTTCCTGTTCCTTTTGCATTTTTTCTTACGACTTCAAAAGGTGGTCTCCTATGATTTCTTCGCGGTCCATGAGCTCCTAACTCGTCGTATTTGCAACTGAACCAGAATGTGGGTTGGAAACTCGTTGACATATAGAGAAAGTGTACAAAATTGGTGCATCGCCACATCAACTTCTTCACTGCCAGAATCCAGCTCTTGTTGTGGAATCTGCACGATCCTGACGTGTTTCCCTGTACTAAGTTTGGCTTCCTACTACAACACATTGTCATGTGAAACATTCTATAAAAAAACATTGGTTAGAGAGGACAATAAGTCTTTGACCCGATGAAAGAACCCTAACGATTTTTCTTTCAATTGCGCCTCACTAATGCTTTTCATAGTGGTGATTGTAGTTATGATGTGATTTACCTGCTCATTAGTCATTTGTGTTGTGCTTCTACCTTCTCCCTACTCTTGTCTTTGATTTTTCCTTGTCTATTCGAATTTTTTGTCGACCTCAGAATCTGTCAAGGTCCTAGAAGACTCCTCATGTGATTCCTTCTCACTTTCATGGTCTTGCATGTGATCTACTGGTGCGTCGACGGGCGGACCCGTTTCGGTATCTGATAGTTCGTCACTACTTACTGGGACTTTCCATTTGTTCGACTAGTCCAATGATGGAATCCAATTCTTCATCGGTCAACTTGTACATGGTAGTGAGCCATTTCTTCTCACCATCGTGTCGGGCCTTGATATGAATGGCATGCGGACCCATCGAAAAACTTGCGATCCACCGATATTTTGTTTCTTCGTCTTCCGAGAGGCACAGAAACTTCTTTGTTTCTTCCCCTAAGTGAGTCCAATATACATAAAATTGGATCGCACAGTCGACCTAATGACTCCTCTTCATGAGATACCATATATTTTTATACCTTGCGCCTCAGCATGCTTGCGCAAATTCCACGTCCATTCCCTAATACTCCTCAGGCTCCATCCATCCTACCAATGCAATGAGGATAGACAACCATGAGTAAGTAAAAATTTGCTTACCCTCCTCAACAAGAATCACATCCTCCATAATTTGGTTCAACAAAAATTGTGAGAAGTTCATCTACACACCCTCTGCGCACTTCTTTGCACATGCTATTACTCTGGATGTGCATTGATTAGGGAGGTTTTTTCTTACCACTTTAATAGCGAAAATCTTGGGTGCAACTCAAACTGCTCGATCATTTATTATGTTGACAACATAAGATCTATTGTCACTGTCGACTCCATATTTCTTATTCAATTTGGAGGCTAATCGCTTGTCATTATCCTTTCCACAAAAATATTGTGAAGGGTAAGCACCTGTCACCAGCAATCCAGTTATCCATGAAATCAACTCCATTTTCACTGGTACCTACGTATCCAACCATAAGTAACCTCCATGAAATCATTCCTATAGCTTCTTTACACATGCGTTGGCCTCCACCAGGTGACCAAAATGAGGCATGTGAGTGAGGCCCAACAACCCTGACCACTGCAAACCCGTAGCCCATTGTTCTGGTACCTGACCAATTGGTCCGTTGCTTCTCGGTGGTTGGTTCACATATGGACCCGCTATGCATTATGTATAGGAAAACAATTTGTGGTCTCTATATGTCATATTCATCAAATTGGGTGCAATTTCCATCATAACATAAATGCCCTTCGGTTACGCTAGCATATGAAGTGGATACCGCTGATTCTTTTTTAATTTAATTCAAGGTGTGTTGGCCCTTCATGGGGGAATATAGAAAGGGATATCAACAATTGTCACTCCCCTCATTGCGGTTTATTCTTATGCACCACCAGGGGTCGATGGCCCAACCTCCGCCCCATCCTCTGCCCGCTGGGATGAACTTTTGGTGGTTCTCTTATTCTATTGTGGTGACTTGGGTTTATTGCCCCCCCTCTTATTCCATGGAATCCATGGAGATTTTTCCTATATGCTAGGAATATCTTCCATAATCGACGTGCTTACAGGTGGCGAATCATGGATGCTAACACTTGAAATCACTTGCGTCATTTCTCTAATTCAATCACTCGCAACCTCATAACTATTTTATGTTATATCTCAATGATAGACTCACTTCAATAATCACAATGGTTCATGCCACTCGCACCCCGCCAACTCTTATAGCGTGGGAGCACTTGTGCAAAATATTTTCAATCATCACGACCAGATCTGCCACTTATCACTCGAATTTGTCACCTATCCTCCCAATCTAATGGTTGAATTCCCCATAAATGTGTGTCTCATCCAATGATGTCATCTCCTGACTGGTTTAATTGCTTCATTAACTTCCTAATTTGACCCTATCGCATCCCTACGGATGTCGCTAGACTCTTTCCTGCTGTGACTCAAGCCATTTTCTCTTGCACCGCCACCGGTTTCCAGTACACTATCCTCCTCTGTACCACCTATTACATATTTTTTTTATTGTGCAGTGCCTTAAGCATTGTGTCGCACCTGCCTATCCACTACAACAATTATTGGAATTAGCATCCCATTTAGCGTCCCTTTTTAGTGTATTTTTTTTTTACATTGAGTGTTCAAACTAGATGCTAAATGGGATGCGTCATGGACAAAATTTAAAAGCGTCTCAAAAAATGTCTATTTTTTCTTCCAAGATAGCATCCTTTATTACATCCAAAATAGCGTCTATTTTTTGCTTCCAGAATAATGTCCAACTTTTCTTCCTAAACAACGTCAAGGTTTGCTTCCTAAATAATGTCTTATTTTGCTTCCTAGCAAGTGTCCACTTTTGCTTCTTAAATGACATCCCAGTTAGCGCCATATTTGCATCCTTAATAGCACCATGCTAGCATCCAAATTAGCATCCAATATTGCATCCATTTTTTCTACCACTTTAGCATCCCATTTTGCACCATGTTTTACTTCCAAATATGTGTCAATTTTCACTTCCANCTTTTGCATCGTGTTTTGCTACCAAAATGATGCCAAATATTTCTTCTATTGTTGCACTATATTTTTATTCCTATGTAGCACCATGTTTTGCATCCAAAGTAACGTCTTATTTTTCTACCATATCAACGCCATGCTTGGCTTCATCATTAGCGCCACATGTTGCATCATTTTTAATGCCTAGTTTCACATCTCTCATTTTTTGGTCACTAATTTAGTCATTTTTAGTAATTTTATATACAAATTTTGGTCATTTTTTTGTCACTTATCTATCATTGTTTGGTCACTTATCTCTTATTTTTTGGTTATTAATTTAGTTGTTTTTAACCAATATTATAATATCATTAGGGCATGGAGGAATCGAACCACCAACCTCCTGCTTGTAAGGCAAACACTCTTCCATTGAGCTAGAACCCTTTAAGAATTTGGGAACCTGACTTACAGAGTCCTCTATAATGGTAAAAATGATCAATGCACAAATTTGAGTATCTAATGGTCGGCAAATGATGATAGATTTTATAAGTTCACAATATATGATCAAGTAGGTTATGAAATCCATAAACCTTTTCTAGGAATTCTGAAAAAAACTCAAGAAATTGGCTTAATGGGATTGCAAAATTCACTATTCCCTAGAAATGGTAATTGTACCACTATATGAGACCTATATACAACAATTATCTTAGTGTGGATGCCAAGGATATAGTAGATAAGCATGATCATCCTATAGCCATGTATAAGTGGAACAATAAGGAGAATCAAAAGAGGATGATCAACCCAATAGTTTGTGGTTCACATGGATTTTATCCACCATGGGATGAGCAAAGTTCCTTCTTCCATCAAGCTAATGTGTATCCACAAGCACAAATGGTTAGGATATATTATGATGCCAATTCATAATGTTTATTCGCTTCCCATGGTGATGTAGCAGTGCTTGCACTGGGAGATCTACATGATCCCCAACAACATTGTATATGAGCATATTCATGGGGCCATAGAGTATAGGATGAGGCTAGCTTTTTATATTTTTCTTTGGAAAACCAGGCATGATTTGAAACACTGGGAGAAGGAATAGAATTGGATATTCTTAACAAATTACAATAATGACAGGGCATAGGACTCTACTCTATAGTCATTGTGCATGTTGGAAATGGGTATAACTTCCTAAGGACTATGAACAACATCCATTTAATTATGAATGCAAAACCTTCCATGTCAGAGGAATGCTTGACGGCAGTGAGCTTATTGTTTCTAACATAAAGAAATAAATAAGCCAAAAATGGAAGTTCCAGGGAATATACATAACATTAGAACACAAAATCAACACCCTAAATAAGTTCCATCTAGATTTTTCATTGTAAACAAGAAAGCATTCATAATAGAGACAAAATTAACTGTGGTCATAAAATAGATCATATGTCACTTACTTATATCACAATGTGATTACTCTATTGTTCAGGTTTCCATTTTGGTCACTACAGAAAGATCTTGTCGGGAAAAAATCCATAATATTTAGAATCCCATTATTATCAATTAGTAGATAATAATGAGAGGGATCCCCTTGAGTCTCTATAAAGATGATGAAATTTGATTTGGATCTTATAAAAAACAGGACACTGATAAAAAACACATGAGTAAAACGCCCATTTTGAGCCAAAGCCACACAGAATGAAGAAAAACTATTATGGAAATCATTTAGTTTCCACTCTTAATTTATAAATTTAAACCAACTACACACTCAACATCACAAGACATTGTATATTCCAAAGACTGGGTCTAACCTATTAAATATTAATGGTATGACAGGAATAGAAGCTTTAACAAAAACATTGAATAAATCAACAAATAACAAAAAATTAGCAATAGTAATAATATTTGCAATAATCATAGCCATAATTCAAGGCTGTGCGAATTTAATGTACACATCCTGCAAAAGAATATCAAATCCACAACATGCTCATGTTTTGAATACATTGTAAAATAAATAAAGTTTATGCAGAATGTTCATTGTTTTAGTTTAACATTTTCAAGTAGGTGTTTTCATAACATACGTGCATGATATTTATCTTTAGTAACTACCTTTAACTTGAAGTGGCAGAAATGCCCACAATGACAAATTAGTTCATACTTCTTCCAGAAACTGCTAGGAAAATTATTCTATGTTTGTGGATTCTATTGTTTGCTAATAAATACTAAGCTCAAATAGTCTTGGAAAACACCAATGCAATAATGATGAACATTAAATTCTAATAAGCCATGGTTTTGGCATCACCTTTTTGTCAATACTAATCGCTTTGCTATAGTATTCTTTGTCTTGTTGAAATATGTCAAATAAAAATAGTAAAACAGCATGTCAGCAAGACCCTTGTACTCTCAAGTTAATCATATTTACATGCAAAATAATTATAAAATAGCTTCATCCGTACCTTCCCAATTCTAAACATGCCGTTGCACGATTGTTGTAGTAAGTAGCATTCTTATCATTTAACTTGATTTCTTTAGAATAAAAATTGATCACTTTATGCCATTGTTTCCCCTTATAAGCAACATTTCCCTACAATTGCATAGAGCATTTAATTGGCTCCAAAATTAAAATGAATATAGAACTTCAACCTGACTCTCAAATTGAATTATTAAGACCAATCATGAATAAAACAGTAAAACTATATGGTCGATATGAAAAGGACCAACTATTATGTGACTTATTCTGTATAGTAAAGGCCTAATGATCCTACAGTCTTGACCAATAATAACTTCCAACACAATCATAGTCGAAGAAAGAAAACAACGGTGTTACAACAAAATATAGCACTCACATAGTGTAAAGTCCCAAAAACCAAGGTGATAGTTTTGTGTGAAGGTCTCCCATTGTAACCTCAACAGCTCTTCCACACACTTTAGGGTGGCTCTTCTCCAACACAAGGGGGCTTCCCTAAGGTAGGATTATCAAAGATATGAAGTGGGAGATCAAGGTGAAAATGAAGAGTAAGCCTTGAAAAAAACAAAGGCTATAATATACAGAAAGAAATTGAAATGGGGAAAGGAATATGGGAAAGAAAGGAGGAAAGAATAAGTGAACAAGGGAATGGGATAATGTGACCAGTGCCTATCAATCTAAGGGCTAATGCAGTCATAAATTATTGCACAATGGGAGAACTAATTTTCCACATTCACAACTAGTTTGTAGTAAGCTATATGGACGAAAGCAGTAATTTGACACATCCAACCTATTTAGATGAAAGAACTAGTTTGGTACATCCATATTTAAATACATACTCAAGGTAAAGGGAACTGAAATTGCTACAACTAACCTTAAGTATTTGTTGAAAATAGGTATAGAAGCAACTCTTGAAAGGCTAGATTTCCCACTCATCAAACAATATGAAGGCAATGATGTAAATCACTTAGTTATTATTCCATTTCAGCAACTAATTTGTTATATGAAGGGTAATAAAACAGAAATATAGCGACAAAAAACTCAAGAGGGAACAGTTTCTCACATTGACTATTCCAAACAATAAAATGGATTTATCTATTGCCCTTCATATAAGTTAATAACAAGAGGTTTCTATAACAAATCAAAAACAAAATGAAACACATAACATAACCATAAAACAGATTAGACCAATTTCTCACTTCATTAATCATCAAGGGTTTGATACACAAGGGAGCCCCATCAAAATTCAACTCCAAGCTCCTACAATCTCCTGTCTCTTCTCAATTTTCTACTCCAAATCCTCAATCACATGACTAAAAAATGAAATGGAGAGAAAGATCCTTTATGTAAAGGTAACTACATCTCTTACAATAAAATACAAAATTCCCTAACTATGACAACTAAAAGAAATAATATAATAATGTAGTTAGGCCTTATCCCATCAAGGTTGAATTGTCAAATTGATCTGTACTGTTCATGTTCTCCAAGAGAGAGAGTGCTCCTCTAAAATAGGATTTTGACCCTATCAAAAGGATAAGATGTCCACTTCCAAGTGTACCCTCCAAAATGCATGCATACAAACTATAATAAAACTCAGTCTTGGTATGCTTGTTGAATGCATAACCCTTGCACATTCTTGTTTTTACGAACTTGGAAATATGACAGTCATTACACCATGTCCTTGAGGAGTGGCAATGCTAGAATTTGTAGGTGATTGAATTTGTTCTTCCATAACTCACAAATATTCCAAGGTGACTGAAAATTAGTTTAGCTCAATTGGGTCATCAGAAGGGCTCTATCTTAATGAAGGATGATGACAATGACAATATTCAGGTGAAAAAATGACCAATTGCCAAACTCAAAAGAGATGAAGAATTTCCCAATTCTGGAGGAAAATGACATTCAAAACAGTTTTTGAATAACCTTACAGAAGTTTTTGTTGTCCATCTTCCAAGTCAGGTTGGAAGTGGCCTAGATACAATATTTCCCTCAACCATAAAACCTAGAATCGATTCAAGATTAGCGAATTTCTTGCAATTGGCAACATTAGGGGAAATTTCAATTTAAAATGGGCCCTCCAAAAATAATACGAAGTCCATGTCATCATGCATTAACTAATCAAAATGATTTAAAATTCAAAAAGGGAGCACCTCTTAAACAATTTTTTAATATAAATTTGGGCATAGGTATCGTAAAAAAACTACTTTTTTGTTCATATTTTTGTGTATATATATCCCTGTGTTTTTACCCAAATTTCGATCGAGAGAGCTCATTGGATGCCGAATTCAATTCTGAATCCAACGAGTACCCACTTGGCATACTTTTGACGGGCCCCGCTACCCGAAAAACAAGAAATACCTGGAAAAATGTATTTTCGGTATGTCATCATCACATTTTTCAGGTATTTCTTGTTTTTGGGTAGCAGGGTCTATCAAAAGTATGCCAAGTGGGTACTCGTTAGATGCGGAATTTAATTCGACATCCAACGAGCTCTCCTGATTAAAATTTGAGTAAAAACAAAGGGAGATATGTGGAAAATACGAACAAAAAGTAGTTTTTTCTTTTCTTTCTCCAAAATTAATAAATATTATTTTATTATTGTAACTATTATTTTATTAATTTTCCTTAGGAGGCCCATTTTGAGTTGAAATTTCCTCTAATGTTCTGGTTGGGATGCGCCCACTTAAACCATTGCTTATGGACATTAGATACAAAAGGTTCTGCAAACGAACAATGTTGTCTAGAAATGATTCTTGAAGGTTATTCTTTGAGGGATCAATATTTTTGAGAAACAAGGGTTTCAACTTGTGAGAGAATGTAACCAAGCTTTCCAATTTCACTATAATTCACCATGGAATGAGTTTGACCCTACCCATAGACATGCCCAATTGAAACTAAATCTAAATGAAACAAAAAGATATAAAAAAATAAAATGGAAGAAATAGTACTTACAGGAATCCTCAGGATTTGGCAAGGCCCCAATGACAAAGCTAGAAGGTTGAATGGATAGGATATGTCATGCATGGGGATAAGCACTGGCAGATATTTTACAACTACTTACAAGAATGAAGTGGAGGTAGGAAACATAAACACTGTAGAAGTATGAAATAAGGTATTAAATGAGCGTAGGAAAAAATCCCATAGAGGAGGGAGATCTAGCAAGAGTAGAAGATGGGCAAGAGATTTGTCCTCAACAAGATCATAAACAATCGAGATTCCATATCCTCTATTGTTTTAGAACCCGAGTGGCTTCTATCACACATTTTGTAGGAAATGTTGAACAATATTTGAGTTAACATAATAGTAATGACCTATCACATGTAAAATGCATACTCAATGAGCTCTAATTAGACTATCAAATTCAAACAATGCATAAATGTAGATGCATAAGAAGGGGTTCATAGTAATTCATATGGGCCTTGCACAATTCATCTCTATTAAGAATCATACTTCATATGCAAAAAGTAGAATTTTAGATGCCATTCATAATTCAAACAGACTTAATAGTTTTCAAGATTTTAGGATTGCAATGTTTCCATTGGATTCTATCATGTATGAGGGTACATTTCAGGGACAGAAGGGGACATTTTCTATCTACCCTTACTCTCCTGGGACAAAGGAAATATAGGGGGCATGTCCATGTGAAACAATCACCTTGTGCAATGTAAAATTTAGATGAGGTATGGTCCCTGTGCTACCAAATATTATAGTATCTATCAAAGAAGAAGAATACAAGTGTCCAGTAATGAGACACGTGATTTACTCAATCTGGGTTCCAATATTTGGACCAAACTAGATGGATAAGAAATCACGAAGATGAAGAACAAAAATTTAAATCTCAAGATAAAATGGCTACAAAACTTCTGCAAATCCATGAACAAATAAAAATAGAACTAAAAATGGTAGGAAAGACTACTACTTTGGAAACATTTGTAACTCATAAGACACTCAAAGATCCTAGATATATCACATTTAGAAGGCCATCCTATTGCTTATGATGGCATATTTAAGTATACAATCAACACTAATTTCCCCATTGATAAATGATAAATGGATACTTTTCAAGTCATTTTACTTGTGGAGAGTTGATTGATGTTTTTTTCTTTTGATTGCCTGCATATAATCCAAAATCATCAGCAAAGTTGGTCGCTGGGAGAGGAGAAACATGACCAAAGATATGTGCTCCACCATTTGAGTCCGCACTAGAGTTATTCTCCATGTATGAGAACCGAGAAGGGTGAGATGCATCATGTGTTGTTGTAGATGCACTTGAAGGAATGCTTGTAGTTGCACTTGAAGGAATTCTTGTAGTTGCACTTGCAGGTTCTTCTAGCTTTTGATCATATGAATTCTCCTTCAGCTATATGGGCATACAAGTAACAAACCATGATAATTAACAAAGGAATAAAAAAATATATGAGTTATTTTATAGTTACCTATCTTGTCAACATATAAAGAAAATTTAATAGTTGTTCAGTTTTGTGAAACACTTCTCCCATTAATTTTAAAAGTGTGGTATTTAAGATTACAAAAGCATGTAACTATTTCAAAATATAGAATTTTTTAATAGCCCATTATATTGAAAGTTTCAATAAATGACTCAAACAAATAACTGGTCTTTGATGAAAAATCCCTTCAAAATAATACGTGGAAATTTATAAAATGGGGAAGTGTACATCGAAACAAACTCTTAAAAATGCCAAATACATTACCATAAAAGATATCTTTTGCAAAATGAGATAGAATTACACATTTGATGTATGCTTACAATATTGACTATGATATGAATTGCAGAAAGTCAGAAGAATTGCGATCAAATTTCTGCGATAAAGAGCTCGACAATGTTTCTCCCTCTCATTTTGTTTCACTTGTTGATTTACATTATAGAGATAAGGTAAATTATTCCAAAATACTTCGGAGAATACTGTGTGTAGATGATTTTCATGGCTGGTTCTCTAACTTCCCTTTCAGTATTGTTGTGATAAGTATTTTTAACAGAGGTGAGAACATCAAGGGCTAGGATAATATCTCCTTGGGAGATGGGCTGCCACCAATTACATCTCTTGAGAGGGAAAGAAAATATGGGAAACTTTGGAGAGATTTTTGAAACAAAATAAGTCTTAGTTGGATCCTTGTGAATAGAAGAGAAAAGCAAGAAGACACCCTTGCTATTTGGAATCCCCTAGGAGGACAAAAGCATTGGCCTATTGATAAGGATTTTCTATAGCTTTGGTACCACACTTCTGGCCCATAAAATTATTCCTTCTGGGATTGTTCAGTGATGAAGTGTAAAATGTCAAATGATGGTGTTGGAGATGTTTCCTGTATGAAGCTAAAGCTAAATGAGCTTGGCATGCAACTGGAATACATGGGGGTGCCCATGTAAATGGATGGAACAATTTGATCATCCTTAAAAGATATCTAAGTTTCCATAGAACTATGAACTACAAGATATCATTAATAATTGAAATAACATAACGAGTTAAAGGATTAGAAGTTGAAGGTTGAAGGCTTGATTGATACACTTTATGCTATGGGTGTAATTACTACATTTGCCATATGTGGTTTCCTCATTCTTTGAGAAATACATGGTTGATGTTATAATATTCTCTCGCATGTTTCCAATCTAGACAGAATTGCATACTCTATGTGCCCTAACAATTCATCAATCTAGTGCAAGGTCACAGTCATTCAAAGAGAATTATTGAATTTAAAAGAGCTTTGTACAGTAGGGTAAATGTCTTGTGTTCACCAAAACATCGTAGCCTTTTTTTAAATTAATATATGTGTCTTGAGGTTTTAGCTTGTGCTCTCCTGAATCAGGCTAACTTCCTTACTAAAGTTGTTGAACTAGCTTGACCTTGCTTTTCTTGACGTCATGTATGATATTTGTGTTCATATATATAAGTAGGGGAATATCTACTTCTAAACAACATCACATGTGTTTTATCCATGGTATCATATTTTTAATGAAATGTATCCCTACTTAAATGCTGTGTTTATCCATTAAGGAAGGCATTCATAGCTTCCTTTATATTTTTTTGGCCATCCACCACCTATCAAGAGGTGGGACAATGGCATGTGGCCTCCATCTTAACGATAATGGTCTCTTCCACTAATAAAAGTACCCCCTTGTGGGGGTGCACCATCCCATGAGGTCTAAACATATAACTTTGAGAAATAAAACCCTCGTGAGGACAACACCTCGTTTTCTCTGACCCAGGAAGCACCCTTTGACTTGTTTTAGCAATGAAATCAAGATAAATGGAAAATTATTATAGTTGTCAATGAAATCACATTGTGCCTACATACCACTTTTAGTTGGTTTGGTTTTGAGCCTAGCTATTTTAGGTACTTAAAATAAGGTGCAACAAATTGACATCGTTGGAGAATCAACATCCTATAGTGGCGAAGAGGCTATTTACTGAGCTGGGGTAGGCTGATGGAGCTTGCAACTTACCAAACAAAGCAGTCATCGTATTTTTTGGACCATAATCTCCCTGCAAGGGTCGATGAGGCTCGTGATATTCTATGATTCTATCTTCACTAGGGATCCATCTTGGATGCTAACTCATCCATTATGGCACAAGCTTCTGCACTCTCGGTATCAGTTCTACATATTTCCATTACATGTTAGCTCTAGCATCATCTTTAGCTCCATATCCACCAGCACCATAGTTCTTCCACCTAGCAAAGTATCCCAATTGCTGAACCAACAGAATCGACAGGAAAATATTAACCAACTATTGAGTCAACTATTCAATTGACTGTTGCCTGTAGTCTCCAAAAACAAGAGAAATTAGGATGCTAAGAAACATATGTGCACTGCCAAAGTAGGATTCCTTAATTTAATCATAGGAATGGTAGTTGGGTCAGATATTTTGAGGAAAAACAAAAGTCGTAGGACCAAAGCAAGTTTGGCTATGCAAAACTCTGAAATACAAGCTATGGTCATGTAGAGCAAGGGATAAATTTAATGCACATTTGTCTTGCTAAATCCAAGAGAAATCTTTATTCAATAAAGTGTAAAACCGCTTTACATTTGGTCACTGGAACCCCAATTGATATGTGTTATAAATACTTTTATTAGGCATAATTGGAGGCCTAATATCTCCTTAAAACTAGCCTTGCAAATTAGAACAATAGCTCTTTGTTCTTTACTTTTTTGTGAAGTTCATGTTAATTTATCATTTGGCACCATGACCTGTGAACACAATTCAAAGTAGGATCTTAGGCACAAGAATGTTATAGCTGATTTCAACACTCCAGGTGAATCACACTTTGTATGGCCTTCCCCTGTCCCGCTGCAGACTCCTTAGACCCCATGGACCATTTTTTGTCCTTTGATGTTTCCTTGATCATCCCTAAAAATATGTGAAAAATGATACACACAACTTTTAAACCTATAAGCACGTATATACGTGGGTTTGACCACTAAAACCGTGTACATCGGGATGTGTATATAATCCAAATCCTTTTGGAGTTTTCCTTGACATGGATCCGACTCATTTGACTCGTGGCCTTCCCTATGCCTTGAGATTGCTAGGATTCGACCTTTCATTACCCCTTTGAAAAGCTATATAAGGATCCCCTTGGTACATTGAAGGAAAGAAGAGAGAATTGAGAGAAAAGAAACTATAGTCCATTGTTGGCGGAACTTATGCTTGAGTCTGCATCCCTTTGTCCCTTGGAGCACTAGTGTGTTCTTCCCAAGCTTGCCTTTGCTTGTGAGCTTGCTATCGAGAGATCGAGGATTGAGGTGGTGGAGGCCCAAGTGGGGGGTTCAGTTTCTTCGGTTCGCAGACGTACTGTCGGAGGTTGTATCTTGTAATCTCTGATTTATATTAATAGAAATATCTTTTCCTGTCCAATAATGTGTGTTTGAATGAATATTTTATCCATGGGATTATGTCAAATGCTTGTACATTATTGATTATATATGATAGAATAGATCTAACACCATGATATATAGAATGATTGTATTGTTTACTTGTTGTTGAGGAAGTAATATACCAGTTCAAGCTAAAGTTGGAAAGCTCAACGGGGATCTACCTCAACCGTCCGGAATAAGGTACGAGGTATGATCCTTTAGTGTTAGACATTTAATTTATATTGCATATCAAAAAGGATTGATTTCTGGAGTCAAGCTGTCTATTGTGGTACCCCAAGCCATAGGAATTTCTCTCTGTAACAGAATTGGCGACTTCGCTGGGGAGTTCCTAGTAGTTGTCCTTTAGGGGTTGTTTTATTGGCATTCAATGAATTTGAATTTCTCTTTCTCTCTTGTTTCTGTGTCGGGTCTGGGGGCATGTATGCCTGGTAGTGTTTGATTGGTTTGAAGTTTGTCTCATCTTGTCTGTTTTCCTTGAGTTTATGCACCTTTCTTCCTGTACGCGAGTTTTGAACTCATAGTTGCATATACACACTGGTTTCTCTGTGATTTCCGCATATACACACGGGTTTACTGTGAATAGTCATGTATGCCCTTGCTTTTGCCTGTTTGTGGTAGTTAATTGGTTGCTGGGTGAATTTTGATATTTGCTGAGTCTCCTTTGGCATTTCCTGAGTCTGTTTAGACCTCTGTTTCTAACCAGAAACGCTTTTTTTATGATAAATTTTTTTTAAGAAGGTTCTTGTCATGGCATTTTTGATTTTTTGTTTGAGATTAGTGCATTAGAGTTATTTTACCTTAGTGCTTTGCTTGAGTTATATTTGTGTGTGCTTGTAGAGTCTAGGGGTCGTAGAATCATTCTTTTGCTTTTTGTATCTCATTTTATTTCAAAAAATCCAAAAACATTTGCTTATCATCATGCATTGCATTTTGCATTTTTGCATTGTACTTGCACTAGATTTGCTTTGGAGTACTAGTTAGGACTTCATATAGGAAAGCTTGCATTCATCATTTGAAGAAAATTGTGCATTTCACATAGTAGCATACCCTGTTTTCATGGACACAATGCATTTGCATTGATTGTTAGGTGTGCATTTTACTTCATGTTGCGTCATAACACCATTAGTTGCACTATCGTATCCCTATTTTGAGTAATAAAGCCAATTAAAATCAACGCTGAATTAAAATGAATTACACTCTTTTCTTTTCTAGGGTGCACCAACAAGCTTAGGTTTTAGGATCTTGGAATATTTCATTGTAAGTAAATTCTCCAAGATCACTAAACAACAACATGTATGTGTCTGTCCAGGTGAGTGTGTGAAATCCTTGGTATAACCAGTGTTTCTCAGGATCCTCCTCTCAAAAGGGAGTTAAGCATGAGGCAGTGTGAATGGTTATTGATTGGGATGACCCCTAGTCATAACTGAGTAGCATCGGAGATATTTCCAGGATTGTATTCGTATCTGGGGGCTCTTTCAAGAGTTTCGGGCTTTGCTACCTTTCCCATACGGTCAATCCCGCCTGCAATCATCCGCCTGAGCATTGATTATATTGAGGTGAACTTAGTGGCCTTACCTAGGATATTGAGGGGGTACTTTGTAGGGGTTATTCTACGAGTTTCCCGTCCAGGTTGGGGTCGGACATCACAGTCGCTTTACGCGTTGAAGCTGAGGGCCATAATAATTGGTTACGTACCTCCGCTTGTTGTGTATGGGAGTCTCAAGCCTCTCCTAGGCGAGACATACTTGCTTCATTCGGGAGCTCATTTATCCAACCCTTGTTTTCCTGCATTTGGCTTTAGACTTTATTAGTGATTTCTCTGTGCACGATAGTTGGCCTAGGGTTTACGTAAATAGAGAGTATTTTCTATTTTTTGAGTCATTGTGGATTCGGGTGCAGCTCCTCGTCGTTCTCGTCATTTAGCAGGAATTTTGCCTTCTACTTCTCCTCCTCCTTTGGGAGAAATACCTAGACAGTCCAAGCGGACTATTTCACACATTGATTCACACACCATGGGAGACCATTTAGAAGGTATTCCTGAACCACCTTCTCCCATTTGTGTAGACGATGGGGAGTTTACTCCTACTTACGATCCTTCACCCGACTTGGCTGATTTAGGTCCTGTGATTTCTAAGATAGGAACCATGCATGATAGACTTACTCACTCTAGGGTTGATTCCCCATTGACATGTTACCGGTATGGAATGCTGGAGGACGCCGAGACTCATTTTGAACCTGCCAGCACTAGCTATGGTAGTTATGCTATGTTTGGTTTCCCTACACATGATTTGGCATTTCATGTCGAATACAAATTTGAGCCTAACACTATGCCTGGGGGCACTCTCATTCATTACCATGCAGAGAGGTTTGGGAGCACTAGTCACATTGCACCTTCCATCCCAGTGGTGGAAGTTACATCACATATCCCTCCTAGGTCTAGGGTTAGCGATCCGATTAGGATACCAGATCTGAGACGAGTAACGATAGGTGGTAGCATGTACATTATTACTCAGATTCCTTCATCCTCGGTCCCTAGTTCTTCAAATGTACATCCTCCACCTTATTCGCGTGGTCCTTCGAGCCGACACATGGCTACGAGTTAGGTCCGTACTGCGGTAACTAGACCGATTGTGTCTCAAGTTTACATACTGCCCGTTGCTTCGGGAGGATATGTTCATACTTCTAGAGGTCATGTTACTACTTCTGGGGCATATATCCCTACTTTCGGTATGTATATCCCTACTTCTGGAGCGTATCTTCCTACCTACAGAGTATCTCATGAGGCATCACATGTGATGAATTATGGACCCTATTATGGGATGCAGTATGGACAGGGTTCTTCACCTTATGGGGGCGGGTATCAACAAATTTCTTACTCTCCTAATTACGGATTTGTAGCTCCTACTAGTCAAGGTCCACCACACTATGGTGCTTCCATGCCACCCTATACGGGTCATACGGGAGGAGGGCACTATGGCCAAGGCCATGGTGGTAATCATCCCTATATGAATCAGGGAGAGGTCCATCGACCTCATCATCCTAGGCTCCCTTTCCTCGCGACGCTCAATATTCCTGACTTATCAAGATTGATGAATGATCATGTGGCTCATGACCCGGCTTGGCTAGCTGTCCCTACCAAGCTTCCTTCGGACATACCTAAGTTCGAGGGAAAACTGAGAGAGGATCCAAGCGAACACGTTACTATGTTTCACCTATGGTGCTCTTCGAATTCCTTACATCAGGACTCAATCCGTTTGAGACTATTTCAATGCACCCTTACAGGGCCTGCCGTGAAATGGTATATACAGTTACCTAGGGGAGCTTTTGCTTTGTTTGACGACCTTGCAATGACTTTTATTAATCACTTCCAGCTACCAGTGCATTATGACGTTGGTACTGAACTCTTGTCGACATTTCGGCAAGATAAAGCCACACATATCTCTGATCATATTCAAGAGTGGTGTAGACGGAAGAGGTTAATTAAAACCTGTATACAATCGAAGTTCCTCCTCGAGTGGTTCCTCAAGCCGTTATTTCCATATATAGCAAATGATGTTTCCACATCTAGAGTGCAGAATGAGGAACAAGTGATTTTTAGGGCATAAGAACTGGACTTGATTTATGCTCAGTCCGGTTTGTTGTATGAGATTATTCCCAATGCTCCTCATTCTAGTTTCAATCCCAAAGTCAAACCTGGACCACATGCCGATGGAATTGTGGGTTGTGCAAGTGCGAAACCTGTGGATTCAGTTGCAAAACAAGTTAGTCAATTGTTAATCAACCAATCTGCTTTGGGAAAAGCTATAGCTTTGTCTCTACCTGCCCAAATGACGAGTTTACTTTCTGTGCAATCGTCAGACCAGAAGGGTAACCAGCATCCCAGATGGAATAGAAAAAAGGGTAAAAATAATCGAAAGGGTGGGAATAAGAATGAGAATGCTAATAGTAATGAAAAGAACGGCCGAAATGTTGGGGGGGACAAGCAAGATAAATGTAAGTTAAGTTCCCTTGCAATTTATGTAAGGATGATCACCTCACTTACTTGTGCCCTCGTATTGAAGAAGCTTCAAGATTCTTGGCATAGGGCCCAGCTGTGCTAACTAACCCTTTACTGCATAATAAAATATGAACTCAAAGTCCCATGACCAGTCTGGTGATGATCATGATCCGCCGGAGAGTAGTGGTCGTGGGTGCATTAACATGGTCCGTGCTGCAAAAGTTGTGACCTATGCAAAAGATTATGGTTCATCACAACCTAGCCCAGGCAAAGAGCCTGATCCACCAAGGTCCCCTTTGCACATTGAGAAACCTATGGATAAACCTGAGACTACACCTTGCATTCCTAAGGGAGTCCTTAAGCATTCAAGCCATAATCCAAATGCCCGAGCCGCTTAGAACTATTCAGTTGTCAAGGATTTGGGACACACTCCTTGTGCAATGTCTGCATTGGAAGTTCTTCATAGTTGTCTATCACAAAGGAAGGCATTGCTTTCTGCCCTTGGTGTGAATGATGATGATTCTTCCTCTATGATCAAATTTGAAATCGTAGGACTTCATCCTTGCTTGCCCTACTATGTGTCTCTTTTGATTCACGTAGAATGTCTTAATATGATCGTCAAGCGCACTGTGATTGACGAGGACGCTGCTGCTTCTATGATGTCTTTATCCTATTGGAATGGTCTGGGTTCTCCTGAGCTGTCTAAATCAGTGACTATGTTAACTGCATTTGATAGGAGATCTTTTAGACCTCATGGCATCCTTCCTTCCCTTAAAGTCCATTTGGGAGGGAAGACCATGGCGATAGAGCTCGAGGTGGTTGATGCGCCCCCTGACTACAATCTCTTGCTGGGTAGGAACTGGATGTACAGCATGCAAGTCATTGCTTCTTCCTTGTTCTGTGTTGTATGCTTTCCACATAACAGGAAGATCATAACGATTGTTCAAATGACATTCAAGAATCCGTCTATTACCGCATCTTCGGGAGCTTCGATCCCGATCGTTGAGCACTCTCAGCCGGCAACTAGGAGTGTGGGTGTAGGCATGTATCCATCCCTCATGGGAAGCTTTAGTTGTCCTGCATCGATCCTGATGATAGGATCTAGTTTCGATGAAGCTTCGACATCTACGACATTGGTGTCTTTTCACACGAGTCATATGCAAGATCCTTGGATTCTTCCTACACCGAGTACTTCAAGTGAGCCTGTCATGACGGACATGCCATTGCCTGCAACTATGATAGATTATCAAGCTAATATCAAGTGTGTTGTAGAGCCTAGTCCTTCCTCTTCGCAGATGGAGGAGGAGGACCCTTATGTGCTGCCGGCATGGGCAGTACAGTCTTCTCATGCACATGACTACCTTGATATGGTTTTCCCTTCAGATGAAGCGATTATTGAGGCTATGTCAGGAGTTGAGCCACCATGGGAGGAATTTCATCATAGATCATGATTTCTTCCAAAGCTTGACCATTTGGAGCGTGAGGATTTTAGGGAAGCTCTTAGTCAGAGAGTTGGTAGTCCTATGGTTCCATTAATCTCTCCTGGTCCGATGGCTAATGGAAACATGGAAAACATATCTACAATGATTCCTATCAACATCTCTCGCAATCCTGGCACGATAGAGAATGTCTATATTGGGGCAGAATGTTCCCATGCTGAGATTCTTGAATACACTGAGCTATTTAAGGAATTCGGTGATATTTTTGTTTGGTCTTACGACGAGATGCTAGGTATTGACCCTCATATTATCGAGCATGAGATTAAGACTTACCCCAATGCTAAGCCTGTTCGACAACGTTTACGTGCGGTGAATCCTAGGAAATCACCCGTGATTAAGGAAGAGATAGAGAAGCTGTTGAATGTTGGTTTCATCTATCTCATTCCCTTGATGGAGTGGGTTTCAAACCCCATTTCGGTGGATAATAAGCAGGGAGCGATCCGCATATGTACTGATTTCCATAATTTGAATCGTGCCTGTCCTAAGGACAATTTCCCCACACCATTTATTGATCAGATTTTGGATGAGTGTGAGGGTAGCAAGGTGTTCTCCTTCATGGACATATTTTTTGGATATAATCAGATACAGATTAAACCTGAGGACCAACATAAGACTTCATTTATTTGTCCTTGGGGAACGTTTGCATATCGAAAAATTCCTTTCGGCCTTAAAAATGCCAGAGCTACATTTTAGCGGGCAATGACCCTGATCTTCCATGATCTCAAGTCAATTATCGAGGTATTTTTGGATGACCTTGCTGCTCATTCTCACATGAGAATGCATCATCCCTATCACTTGATATTGGTATTTGAAAGATTCCAGCAATATTAGGTTAGATTAAATCCTCACAAGTGCATCTTTTGTGTGAAGTCAGGGCATTTGTTAGGATTCATCGTTTCTAAAGAGGGTATAAGAGTCGACCCTTTGAAGGTTGAGGCAATACTTCAATTGTCTCCCCCGAAGAATATTCGTCATCTTCAGTGTTTGCAAGGCATGGCAAACTTCTAACGAAGATTTGTTATCAACTTTGCCAATTTGACTAGAGGCTTCATGCGTCTCTTGAAGAAGGACACCCCCTTTTATTGGGATGAGCAAGCCTAGGAGTCCTTCGATGCACTCAAGCGAGCCCTAGCATTGGCCCCGGTGATTAGTACCCCGGATTATAACCGTGATTTTCTATTATATGTGGCCATGTCCTTAGAGATGATTGGTATGGTTTTGGTTCAAGAGGATGAGGAGCTCCAAGAGCATGTCATATATTATTTGAGTCGGAACCTTATTGACGCAGAGACTCGTTATTCTCATGTTGAGAAGCTTGCTTTAGCTACTGTACATGTGGTTCAGAGGTCGAGACATTATATTCTCCTTCGCCAGACCTTGGTTGTAGCCCATGTCAATCCATTTCAATTCGTCCTCACCTGAAGGATGATTGGGGAAAAATATAATAAATGGATTGTCATTCTGGAAGAATTCAATCTCGATTTTGTTTCAGCAAAATCAAAGAAGTCTTTAATTTTTGCAGAGCTTATATCGGATTTCCCAAGCGAGGCTGAAAAGTTGGTTTGTGAAGATACGTTTGTTGATGAACACATCTTCTTAATCTCAATGTTAGACCCATGGTATGGGGATATCATAATATATTTACAAACACTGAAGACCCCTACTCACCTCTCGCGAGATGAACGACGACGATTACGTCATGTCTCTAAGAACTACCTCATAGTGGATAACACTTTGTACTACCGTGGGGTAGATTCCATTTTACGACGTTGTTTAACTCATGAAGATGCTGAGGTAGTGCTGAATGATTGCCATGGAGGGGTGTGTGGTGGTCATTTATCTGGGCTTTCTACAGCTCAAAATATTTTAAGAGCGGGTTATTTCTGGTCGTCGATCTTTAAGGATTTTGTTGATGCGGTCAAGAGGTGCCACCCTTGCCAAGTGTTCACATGTAATATGCGCCAAAAACCTACCCCGTTACATCCCATTATCACCGCCGATCCCTTCACTAAGTGGGGCCTCGATTATATGGATTGCAAACCAGCTTCGGCTGGGGGGCACCATCATATTATGGTGGCTATTGATTACTTCACGAAATGGGCTGAGGCTATGCCTATAGTAAAATTCTATGGTGAGACAGCCGCTCACTTTGTGTTCAACCAAATTAATTACTTGGTTTGGGATTCTGAAAGAGCTTGTCACTGACCATGGCTCGCACTTTCAGAACCGTATGATGGAAGAGTTGGCATCCAAGTTAGGGTATAAGCAAGAGAATTCCTCTTCTTACTACCCTCAAGTGAATGGACAGGTAGAGGCAGTGAATAAATTACTCAAATCCATTCTCCAATGAACCATTGCACAAAGCAAGAACAATTGGCACATCATGTTATGTCCTGCTTGGTGGGCATATCGAACTGCTATTAAGAACGCCACTGGTTTTTCTCCATATCAACTTGTACATGGAGTGGAGTCAATATTGCTGGTTGAATGCGGAATTCCTTCATTGAAGCTAGTTGTAGAACTCTTACCGGACACTTCCCCATTGGAGGAGCATTTGGTTCACCTTGAGCAACTTGATGAACAGCGTCGAGATGCCTTGGTGGCTCTAGAAGTCAATAAATGTCGTGTAAAGGTCCAGTACGATAAGTCTATCTGTCCAAGGAGGTTTAGTGAAGGAGACTTGGTCCTTTTGTGGGACCAACCAAAAGAAACCTTGGGGGTAGGGAAATTTAATCTTATGTGGCGTGGTCCTTACGTGGTCAAGCATGTGTTAAAGAAGGGTGCATATGAGTTAGTGGATTACGAAGGAATGACCTTGGTGGAGCCTAGAAATGAGCTCTATCTCAAGAAATACTATGCATGATCTTCAGCCAAGGATGCTTATTATATATTATTGTATAGCTTTGCATAGTTAGGTATTTTTCTTATCATGATCAGGTTTGTGATTAGTTGCCATTTCTTTTGGCAGATGTCAATGGAATCTTCCACCTACATAGGATTCGCGGATGGTGCAAGCTATCACACTCAACACTCATCCTCTACTACTTGGGTGATTTATACTCCTATGGGTCAGGTACTGTCTTCAGGAGGCGTATGTCTACGGCCATCTTATAACAATGTTGCTGAATATAGTTCCGTTATTGAGCTTCTACAGGATGCCATTTCACATGGCATTCTCTCTCTTGAGGTACGTCTTGATTCGGAGTTAGTAGTGTCACAGCTCAATGGTTTGTACCATTTTAGAGATCCGACGTTGTTGAGAAGATTCTTACGTGTGAGATTATTAGAATGGCAATTTGACAATATAACGTATATACATATTCCAAGAAATAATAATCAAGTTGCTGACTCATATGCTGACTACGTGTTAGATTGGCATTTGTTTCATTCACCATAAATTAATCACAAGCACAATTTTTACACATGTAAATAAATAAATTGATCACTATAAAACTTTTTATATATACATCCAAAATGTGATAATACATAGTGTCATGATACAAAATTGGGGATTTCGAGCCACCATCATATAATACATGGTAGTACAAAATGTATACAATCCTAGGTATCTAATCCTGTGGAGGAGGAGGAGGGTTGTGATCATGGAAGGTCACTACGGCTCTAGCTAGCCATTGAAATAAATGCACCCATGCACGTGGTACACCCACCACCTGCCGTTGCATAGCCTCAGGAAAGTCCTCGACTCGTGCCATGGGAACTCTATGTGTCAGTCTCACAAAATTGGTATGAATTCTCTGGAGCATTCGCACCGCATCCACACCCATGATGTCATCTCCTCTTCCCCTCCATTTATGATGAGGGAAGCCCTCTGGCCACCGTGGTCGCACATCTGCACACAAATGGTAGATGTCACTATGTATCATCACCCAAAAATATGTCTTTTTGATTCCATATGATCAAGAAAATACAAAAAAAAAATAACTCAAAATTTAAAAAGAGAGCGTCAATATTCATTACCTATATCGCCATATGCCGATCCTGGTGGTAATGGCATGTCCAGGTCCCCCCGGAAATCTATCCCTGCGTAGGGATAGTCATCGATGGCAACTATCTTTCATCGCCACCATGTAAAGAAGTCAGCTAGATATGGGTTAGCCACCCTACCACCCCCCAGTCTACGCATAGCATCTTCCCAACGCCGTTGGGCCGGATCTTGAACCCCGTGAAGAGGAACGTCCACTATGGGGCTCAATCCTGGAACACCCTCGAAGAAAAACATGCTCAAAATACTGGTGAACCCAAAGTTCCACACTCTGCCTACCTTACACTCACTAAGATGATGTTTCATGTTGCTCAGTAGTGTAGTGCTCCAGTCATAGATCCTGGGTCTCATGCACTCCACTGCATAGAACATCAGAGGCTGCAAGGCTTGGTGGAGTGACGCCAAGCCTGCTATCCTGCCCAATGTCAATAGTATGGCCTTTAGGCCCAACACCTATATAGCGTTGGTAGGGACCTGACTCCCCACCTTCTCTCTGTCTAGATAGCAGTACACCGCAATGTACTCGTTGATATTCAGGACACCTCCTAGCCCACCACGAGAACGAAGGTTCACCACTTCCCCTCGTCTAGAAAGCCCAGTAATGAAGTATATGTACTCCACCTCTATGGTGAGGGACATACCATCTATATGGAAGGACTCTGAGTTTGGATCCCAGTAATCCACCAGCATTTGTAATAGTCTTGGTTTGGCCCTCAAACCACCAAGACACCAAAACTTGTAGAGTCTGCATGCACGTAGAGCTTGTTGAGCCATTAGATCGGCCCTTACTGCTTCCTCTACTTCACCATGTTCACGCTCTCTCCACTCTAGGACCATCCTGTACAAGAAATTGCAAATTTGACCATTAGTTTATTGAAAAAACCATATGTGTGGCCTCATACGCGACTATTTTCAAAATAGCCGCATATGTAGGCGGGTTTGAGGGCATTTTTTGCGTATATCCAGCCCTATACGCAGAAAAAACCTCGATTTCCGCGTGGGACACATCGCCCATTTTGGGTTGACCTAGAAAGCTTAATTGACCATGGAAATTCATAAAAATTGTATCAAAATGAAAGAGAAGAGCATGAGTAAATACCTGGAAGAAACGGTAGTGGATTCTGCCGGTTGGATCTCCTGGAATTCGCTGTTGAAAATCAAAGCTCAAATGGGTAAAAGTTTCAAATGATTTATAATATTTTGAATTGTTTACTATTTATAGAAAACTTTCAAATATTTGAAAATTTTTACCCCCTTTCCTATAGTTTCGACATTTTCTAGCCATTTTGGACAGTTTTTGACATAATTCATGATGTAGAGGACCTTTTTCAGTGTCTTTTCAGCCATTAGATTGACCCGTTCGTGCCGATTTTAGGTGTCATGTCTAAAATGGCATATAGGTTAGGTTTCACCACCATTTGCATTTTGCATAAACTTATGACCATCTCATCATGAACTTAGGTACGAACCCACTCTATTATGTCACAGAACCTTCTTGTTGCTTTAGAAGTGGCATGATATGAGTGGTAGAGCTTCACCTTACATGGGTACCCTAGTTAGCGCCTTATTTTCATTTGGTGCCCATGCCGACATTTTATCCTTTAGGGTGTGGGAGTCTGTTGTATAGTACTACCATGACATTTTGCAAGAGCCTCATACTCCTCTTGATCTTTTGCTGGCCTATTTCCCTCAGGACTCCCTCATGTCAAGTTGTGAATGCATTGTCATGAGCTTTTCCTGCCTTATTGAGCTTTATGTCGGCTTCCCTGACATTGCGTTTCAGCCATATAGCCTGAGCTTGCCTCATGTCTAGCCATGAAGAGCCATTTTATATACCCTTTGTAGCTTGATTCCCTTTTTACCAGGAGGGGATTTTCCCCCGAGTGTCGATATCCTACACATGTATCCTTGCATTGAGCATAGGTATGTTCCACTACTTGGAACTAGTTTGTTTCCCTTATGACACTTGTCTCCTCCTAGTTTGTAACTATAAAGCTATTTTATTCTTTTTTCAAGCTTTTTAAATAACTGAAAAAGTCCAAAAAAATCAAAAAACCAAAAATCCGGACAAGGAAAGATGTTATCTGTGGTAGTTGTCGAGTCGTGTCACCTTCGAACAGAGCACTGTATATCACATCCATTGGTTGGGTTACAGTTTGACTTTAGGAGCTATACTCGTTTATCTAAGTTTATCTCCACCGACTGGTTAAGATTCCAGTCCCTATGGAGCCTCTGTTGATGCCTCCTGTGTCGCAGAGATGTCCCAGTTTGTATATCGAGTCTATGCTGCCTTCATTTAGTCACCATACACCGTTATGCTCTTGTTCGAAGGAAGTTGAAGCATGAGTCGGCCATTCCTTAGTTATCTTGACTTTCCATGTCGGCCATTCCCAGTAAAGTTACTGGTTCGTGCACCTTATGATCGAGTCCTTCCACATTATACATCTTTGCTGAGTACCTCATGTTGGATGATGGGGGATGCCTTAATGCCCTCCTTCCAATGGATTTCATCCCATCGACTTCAGATCATCTATTTTGGGATTGGAATCTAGAGTCATTTTGAGTGCCTTGAGACTTGTAGTCATTAGTGGCAGGTTCTTTCGCCATTGACAGTTTTTGGGAATACATCAATGTCCCTTGATCGATGGATCCTCTCAAGTGTTTGACCTCAACACATTTATTCACACTTGTTAGTTTGCACTCTAGTACCTTGATTCCCATTTTCATTATCGATGGGTGATCTCGCGTCTATTAACGGTATACATTAATGACCAGTAATTAGACGATGGACTACTATGTTTGACCTCGACACCTCTATTAGCATAGTAGGACATGTACTCGTAGTGGTTTGTGTAGAATACTTTCCAGATTGGTGGCATCTCTTATATGCTACCTCCTTGATCGTGCCAGTGTTCATGAGATTTTAGCTCTTGTGACTTGATTCTAGTATATGTCAGATATTTCTAGCCACTATGGAGATCTTGATCTATTATATCTTTAGCCATTATGGCGATCATGGTTCTTTGTATATCTTCATCATGGAGATTCTGATCTATGTATATTGTACGTGGCGATGACCACATATGTGATATCTTGTATCATGCCTATTCATGGCCATTGTACTCTTATGTATCTGGGACTACTATATGTATTTGCAGTTATGTGCAGAGTTGTATTATTGTACTATGCTGATTGGGTGGCTGGTCTTCCATTTGGGATCCTTCATCACTCCACTTCTGGGATGGACTTGTAATGTATTTCAGACATCATATGACCCCTCTGACCTCACACATTAGGGGGCATCTGTTATAGCTGATTTCACCACTCCAGGTGAATCACACTTTATATGGCCTTCCCCTGTCCCGCTGCAGATTCCTTAGACCCCATGGACCATTTTTTGTCCTTTGATGTTTCCTTGATCATCCCTAAAACATGTGAAAAATGATACACGCAACATTTAAACTTATAAGCACGTATGTACACGAGTTTGACCACTAAAACCACGTACATTGGGATGTGTACATAATCCAAATCCTTTTGGAGTTTTCCTTGACATGGATCTAACTCATTTGACTCCTGACCTTCCCTATGCCTTGAGATCGCTCAGATTCTACCTTTCATTATCCCTTTGAAAAGCTATATAAGGATCCCCTTGGTACATTGAAGGCAAGAAGAGAGAATTGAAAGCAAAGAAACTACAGTCCATTGTTGGAGGAACTTATGCTTGAGTCTGCATCCCTTTGTCCCTTGGAGCACTAGTGTGTTCTTCCCAAGATTTCCTTTTGCTTGTGAGCTTGCTATCGAGAGATGGAGGATTGAGGTGGTGGAGGCCCAAGTGGGGGATTCAGTTTCTCCGGTTCGTAGACATGTCGTCAGAGGTGTATCTTGTAATCTCTGATTTATATTAATAGAAATATCTTTTCCTGTCCAATAATGTGTGTTTGAATGAATATTTTATCCATGGGATTATGTCAAATGCTTGTACATTATTGATTATATATGCTATAATATATCTAACACCATGATATACAGAATGCTTGTATTGTTTACTTGTTGTTGAGGAAGTAATCTACCAATTCATGCTGAAGTTGGAAAGCTCAATGGGGATCTACTTCAACCATCCGGAATAAGGTACGAGGTCTGATCCTTTACTGTTATAAATTTAATTTCTATTGCATATTGGAAAGGATTGATTTCTGGAGTCAAGCTTTCTGTTGTGGTACCCCAAGACATAGGAATTTCTCTTCGTAACAAAGAATCCCAACAGTAGCTATCTTGTATAACCACTACCATCTAGTGAGCATGAGATCCAAATGGTAGCAATCCCAAGTTAACAGCTACATCAAGTGTCACTGTCAGTAGTAAGGATGGAATTTGAGGGCCTACATTCAGTGGATCCTCTGTTGTTAGACCACAAGATCTCTCCTAGAAACATAATTCCTGAAATAGCGTACCATTTTGGCTTTCTTTTCTGGAAATTGCAGATTCTATATAAGATATTGGATGTTTATAGAAGTGTAGAGTTGGCCTTTGTAGTTGTCTAGAGTAATATGTGTGTG